>LS485825.1:414802-480950 GCA_900490705.1 Pristionchus arcanus
CCAGCTCTCGATTTTTATTTTCTGGAATGCATGTCCCTATTTCGTCTCTGTGTTCTTTTTATCCGTTTCCTGTTATGGTGATTATCTAAATGATAATGTTTAAGATGGCTTCTACCTCCGTTAATCCTTCTACTCTTCTTCCTCTCGAATTAGTAGATAAGTGCATTGGATCCCGAATCTGGGTTATCATGAAGAGTAAGTCATTCTCATGCTTAAGTACATCTATTATCTTACACGTTACGAGTAATATTTCTTAACAGATCGTGGAATATTATGATTTTAGATACGATAGTCAGAAATCAGTGGTAGGAAATATGAAAGGCCTTTATCATTTTTTCATATGAAGCCGTTTGCGATAGAGTCGAGAAAAGTGAAAGTCAAAGTTTTCGAAGGTAGACTGACAGTCTGACAGAACTTTGACTTTCGTCCTCCGTTAAGAATGACGTTAGATTTCTAACCAGAAGTGAAGCACCTGATGCTCTTAAATACTAAAGTCCTACTGATTTCAAGCGACTGATTTTTGACCGTTTTATATTCATCACATTATATTATGATCAATTAATTCTAGACGATAAGGAAATTGTGGGAACTCTATCGGGGTTCGATGATTACGTCAATATGGTACTGGAAGATGTGGTTGAATTCGAGAATACTCCCGATGGAAAGAAGGTCAGTCGACGACGTTCGTACCAATACATTACATTAATCCTTATATCAAGGCAATTGGCCTGCATGAGGAATCATTGATCACCTATCCTTACATTATCGACTCTTTTATAATACCGATTTTCCCCTATTTTTCTCCTCACAACTGTGCTAAATAATATTGTACTATTGTAGGTGACTAAACTGGATACGATTCTTCTGAATGGAAATCATATCACAATGCTCGTTCCTGGAGGAGAAGGACCTGAGGTCTGAGAGAGGATTACATTCATCCAGTATACCGTATGCCACCTCATTTCTCCCTTCTCTCGTTGGTTGTTTTAATAAGAGTATCGACCTTTTCCTGATCTCCCATGATATGTTCCGTTTAAGTTGAACAATTGGTATAAATTGTATACGAAACAGTAATACTAGTCAACATTTAAACCTTCCATAAATTCCGAAGAAGGAAACACTAACTCGATTCAATATCAATTTGTATGTTCCGTTGAAGTTGAACGAATTGGTAAAAATATAATTTACATAATATTTTTAATGAAGGGATTATTTGAATTAGAATGTATGTAAATGAATTACTCTTCCCATCCTTCTCTCTCTCCTCTCTCTTCTCTCGTCATTCACTGCTTCGTTCTCCATTGTGGGCGGTGCCTTCACCTTCCCTTCAATGATCTACTAACCACCTTATGGTCTACTCGTTACTCAAATTGACATTCCATCGATTGGTAGGCTATCCATCTGATAATTCCCATTAGTAATGATATCTTTAGATTCGTTTCTCTCCTGCTACTCTTCCCGATTCTTCATCTGACTCCATACCTCTCAGTACCGTAACTCGGCAATAGTGATCCTTGTAATGACAATATTTCAGTTGAACACCCTGATATCTCACAGTTACTAATTGCTGCAATGTCTAAACAGGTGTGGGATGATGTGAGATGATGTGTTGTTCATTAGACGGCATTGCAGATCTCTTCATATCTGCGAGCACCAAACGCAACCAGATCAATGGGTCGAATCATTATCAATCTACGTGTTTATCTTTTAATGTTCAGTTGATCTCCCTTCATTATCTAATGTTTCTCCTAATGCGAATCAATCTCGAATGACAAGTTCTGATATTACTTCGAACAAGGGTTCTACTACCGTAAGACTTGATTCTGTCTCGTTGATCTATAATCTCCTTCACAATCAGGATACATCTCGATGGATGATTTCTCCTTCACAAGAGAGACGTGGAAGGGATATGACTAGACGAGGAGCACTTCCTATTACTTCTCAACTACAAAATGAAGATAAAAGATCTCGTTCTCTCCCTCCTATCTCACACACCACTCCCGTGCAATCTTCTCTTCTTACCTCATCGAATGCGCCAATCATTGCGTACACTGACGCATCTTGCGTCGATGGACGAGCATCAGGAATCGGAATCTTCTTCGGAGATAATCATCCATTGAACACGAGTAAAGCTCTCGCTGGTAAGATAAAGTGGAGTTGGGTAGAAGGAATAATGAATAACAGGACCGGAACACAATTCGGGTATTGGTGAGATCATCGCTGCTCAAACTGCTTTGACCAATATTCTACAATGGAAAGAATTCAAGTTTGATCCCAGTTGAATCCAATTGTATTAAAATATTTAAGGGGTCAGCCAGTTATCATCCGAACTGATTACTTGGGAGTCATCGATGCTATGAACAATGGCAACTATGGACGATTTTCGGGATTGTATGCCGATCTGAGAAGGCTGGCTGAGAGGTACGGTATGCCACTCTAGTTTGTAGTGCAATAAATTGTTGTAGATTTCCATCAGTAACATTCGAACATGTGTATGGTCATGACGGAGAAAGAGGGAATGAAATGGCTGATGAATTGGCAAGAGATGCGATTAGATTGAGAAGAAGAAGTGCAACTCCCGATGGAAGAAAAGGAGAAAGAAGTAGAAGTAGAAGTAGAGAAGGAAGAAGTCGATCTGCCACTATTAAAGGAAGAATGGGAGTGAGAAAAAGTCCTCCCAAAGTGTCTGATACAAGCTCGGTATGGTATTGTAGGACAAAGTGAATGCATTTAGATATTGAAGGTTCCTCCTCCTGATAGATCTCGTTCAAGAAGTAGAAGTAGAAATAGATCGAGAAATGAAGTGATCAAAGGAGTTACGAAAGAAAGAAGTCAACCAGAGAGAAGTGTAAGAAGTCTACAGAGAAGTGAGAGACAGAATCAAGTAAGGAAATGAGGATACGGTAGAAGAAGATAATCGATCCATTGAAGTCACGAAGACAGAGGAGTCAAAGAAGTCAGAAGAGTCAGAGGAGCTCAAGAAGAGAGAGAAGTCGAGGAAGAAATGGAAGAAGATAATTGGAATACTGATAAAATACTGACAACTGATTCATTATTCTGGCATATATACATTGCAAATACATCAAGCACAGAAGGAAAATTGCATTTATAAAAAATATTCACTAAAAAAGTCATTTAATGACTTGTCACTTAAATACCGTATTCCTGATCGTCTCGGGTTCTCTTCGCCTCTCTGCAATTGTTTCTAGTTTTTGAACATTTCTTGAAGATTTCTTCTTCATTATCAGTTTTTTAGTGATTATCTTACATAATAATATTAATATTATTCTCTATTTGTGCTGATTCCTGTCTGGTATACATTAAGGCTTTTATAATAACGCATATGTCATTGATAATATGGCATGTGATTGTCTTCTTTCCAGTTCAGATGGCTAATGCTGTTGAACTAGACTTCAGTGATGAACAGTGGGCACAGGAAATGCTAGCTAAGCTAGTTGATCAGAATGCTCCCCTTTCGAATGCTCTCGAGGATCTCAGGTTTGTATTATTCCTATCTACTCTTATAGAGATACAGTAGTCTGTGGTACCATCTTCTCATTCTTTCCACTTAATTCATCTTCAGACCTCTCCTCTATGGATCATCTGAGGATCAAGAACGAGCTCTTGAGAGATTGGTCGCTCTAGTGCTCAAACTTCCTTCTGATTTCCTAACTGAGGATCAAAGTCAGTCATTTTCCATATGAATTTCTTATTTTTGAATGGTGTCTGCATTGACAGTCTAATTGGATTCTCATTTTCAGTCCATCTGCTACTCTCTTTCTTCCTCGATAGACTAGACACTTCTGGTCTCGCTGCAACGAGAGTTATCGATGCAATTAGGCATTTGGTAAGTGTGATTAATCTCTTTTATCCACTATATTTAATACAAGAATCTCTCCAGTTGATCGAAAGTAAGAGAACATCGAAGGATGCTGCACTTCTTTCGTGGAAATCCCTGTATCAGGAAGGAAACGTGCAGGTACAATTAATAAAACTGTAAATGTATTGATGTCTCTCGTATTTAGGCGTGGTCAGTTAATCAGCGATTGGTTCTCTACGAGATACTCGAATGGTTATGCACAAAACAAAAATCAGGTGTGTGGAAGAGCTGAGAGTTTGATTTATTTTTGTGTCTTTCTTGTTTTATGTATTTTGAAATATTCTGAAATGTAGGTATCTATTTACTGATTTATCTACTGATTATTTCTTTTTGAGCGACTCTTCCTCTGGGATCAGAATTTGTTCTCTCCTTCATCAAGAGCATCGGAGGAGAAAGAGATCCCCGTTGTCTCTCAATTGCATTTCGATTATTCGTATTAATCAGTAAAGAATGGAGTCTTGGTGAGTATATTCTATTTAAATAAATAAATAATCTCTTGTTTAGGTCCGTTCATTGAGGAAATGTTTGAGACTATCGCTTGTTACTATCCCATCCAGTTTAAACCCGTGAGTATAGCACCACATAAAATGTGTTTAGCCGGTTTTTTTTTCAGAAAGGTGATCAATCGATAACGAAGGAATCGCTCTCGATTCAATGTGAATCGTGTCTACTATCTCATTCTGGGTTCGTTTCTAGACTTGAATCGTTATTATCTCTCAATCTTCTCAGATTTGCTCCCTTTTGTTTCCTTATGATCGAGGAGAAATTAACAGAGGATGGAATGGAACAGTCAATGAGAGGAGAAGTGTGCGCATTCCTAGTAAGAGATCCCTCATGATCATTCATCCCATAATCTCTCTTTAGTCACGAGCAGTTTCTTCATTTCCTGCTTCTTCTCTTCCTCCTCATTCTGAATCTCTTCTATCTGCTATTAGGTAAGTCGTTGATTGAAAATGAATGAGAGTACTCAATGTGATAACAACAGAGCTGTTACCTTTGATCCTAATGATAAATACGGTGATAATGCTGCAATTGCTGCTGAATCAATGAGGAGAATAATGCAGAAACTGAATGAGGTATGATAGTTTTGACGATAATTTATAGAGTGAATAAGGGAGTGTGTTCAGTTGGATTGTCGTCATGTGAATGCAGCAATAGATCACACAATGGAGAATATCGAACCATTTGTACTACAGGTGAGGAAGACATGATTGAATGATTGTGAATACATTATGTTCTTTGAAACTCAAAATTTGAATATAATATAATATTCTGAATTCATATGATTGGCAGGCTGAGATGGGTCTATCTCTTCGTGCCTTTGATCTACTCGAAACTCTTTGTATCCCTTCTTCGTCGTCATCCAATAAAGATGAAATGGAATCATCGCAAAGTCAGAAATACACCTTGATTTAAAAAAAAACTTATTTCATACATATTTCGATTACAAAAGTGAATCATATCTAGATGAGAGTAAAGGCGAATGTCTTCCATCAGTGAGAAGTGTCGTGTCTAGGAGTATATCGTGGGCACTTGCATTAGTACAGGTGAGGAAAGGAGAAGGGAGTAGGGATAATGATTCCATTCAGGGAGAAACGACCAATACAGCAGCTAATAAGGGAGATGTGTGCAAGGATGGATTGGAAGCACTTGTGAAATGGATTGAAGTTACCACGAAAGTTGGATGTCGTCAGTTATTCAATTATGCATTAGTCATTCCCTTTTTATATAAAGTTGAGGTTCTAAATTATTATTGTCGTTTCAGAAGACGAATTAGTGAAGATGGAAAGGACAATACTTGCATCGATTGATTCTGTTATTCCACTTGTAGGAAGAGAAGCACGAGTGATGGCTTATCGAGCTGCTGCTGTATGAAATACTAAATTACTCCTGATAGTCAATTAATTGTTTAGTTGATGATCGGAATGAAGAATGAAGAGGGACAAATTGATGACCAATATTGTGAATTATTAAAGAGAGGATTGTATTCATCAGAGATGGATAAGGAAGAGAGGTAATATTTACTCGTTTACTTACAAATTGAAAATATTTCCATTAAGAAGTGCATTCCTTTCTTTTGTAACTGCTCATTCTTTTGTTCGGTGGAATCTCCATCAATCTATTATTTCACAAGCAATATCTCTTGGAGAGGAAACAACTGAACAATTCGGTATATCTCCCCTCTCAATATCCGCTCTCCATATTTCAACGTCCAATTTCAGCTTTGAATCGTATTAATGTCTTGTGTGCGAGTGTCCATTCTGAGAACAGTTGGGAGACATTAAGAGAAAGGATTTGGAATGAATTGGAAGGTAAATAAATGGACTGATCTGACCAGTCTTAACTCGATCAATTTTCAGTTGTCTCTGAAGAAGGAGCACATATTCTATTGGAATTTGTTCGAACAGATAGAGGAATGAAATTGGGAGTGGATAGACTAGCCACAGAATATAAGGAATTCGTAGAGAAGACGCTTCCCGTCAGTATTATATTCTTTAAAAAAACAAGAAGATTTGATTTCAGAAGTCGACTCTAATCGATCTCTCATCGTGCATTGATATATGGCAGGAATGGGGATTCATTGTCAGCGATGAGTATGTCTAATATATATCATTGAAAATGTCGAAGAACAGTTGAAAAGGATACCTAGAGAGAGTGACTTTAGTGATCAACATATGATCAGATTCATTGTGTTGCAATGGGAGAAAGAATTGATTGTAACTGCAGATGTCATAAGATATTAGTGGAATGGAGTCTATCTCTTCTGGAAGAAGAGGAGGAAGATAAGAAATGGATGAGAAATGCACTTGCTCATTTCTATGTATTACTTATTGGACAAGCAAAGGTTAGTATCAATCCATCGTCTAATCTCGGACTGTCATCATACTGAAATGATTGAAATACAGGACGATAATTCGTTGTATCGTCTCATTTCTCTCGTAGTCTCTGGAAGAATTGATTCAACTTCTGAATTAAGGAGCATACTCTACTTTATACAGGTTTTAATTGATTAATCCCTTATATTAAATGGTTATATCTTGAGGTGAATCGAGACGGGGAAGAATCAATGGCTGCTCTCTCCATCACTCATATGGTTTATTACATTACTATATCCTAACATTTATATATTTTATTCTAATTTTTATTGTAATCTAATAAATTTAGATAGAATCAGACTCAGACGAAGTGCTCCGTCTTAGAATAAATGCAGCTAAAGCAGATCTTTTAGTGGGAATTGGAAGGCCAGGAGTTAAAGAGACGAAACAAGTAAAGAGGGAAAGGATAGATATATAGTCAATGATATGCTTATTACAGATTTTATGTGTCCTATCGTCTCATCCATCGCCTTCTCCTCTTCTGAATCTTCTTCTTGATTATTCTTCCCCTCTTTTTGATACGGATAAGAATCGATTGAATGCATCTCCTCTATGGAGACAAAGGTGAGAGGGAAGAGAGGGAAGGATGAATAAGAGAAGAGAAGAGACAATTCATTTAGAATATCATATCAATTGGTTCCTCTCTTCGAAGAAGCAGTAAGAGAAGCACAAACGAGAGAATGGAAGATTACCCTTTTATCTGCACTCAGGTATAGTTCGATTCAACCAATTGTAACTATCAATATACTCAATTATATTTTCAGACACGTTGTGAAGTTGAGCGCGAATGACGCGAGTCTCCTCGCTCCCGTAAGTTATTCCCCCTCCCCCCTCCAATGATATGGAGGGAAAGAGGATTATGACAGTAATATCGAATCAACATAGTGATTATTGTATGAACCGGAATGAAATTTGGATCATTTAGGTAAAAAGTGCATCCTATCCATTCCTTGGAAAGACAAAGTGGAAAGCAATACCCTGTTTTAAAAAACGTGTTCACATGTGAAATAGCTTAAAAAGAAGAATAATATAATTTGCAGCTCCTTGACACGTTGATCTCTTGTTTGGTGGATATATCAACCAATTCTTCTTCTATCTCAAATGAATCGATGCTATTTCTAGTAGAATCACTAGATCAATTAATAGAAAGAACAGAGGAGAAAATATTGACGTCAGTTCAATTTTATTCGATTATTCTTAATATCGGAAATGAATATTGTAGAAAGGAGAAAGTTGCGGGAATCGTTCATTCTCTTTGTCTTCTCGTCGAGAATCGAAATACGGAGAACAAAGTGTTATTCACTGCCATTAAGTGTATACGGTATTGTAGAGAGGGAATAAGAAAAGGGAGAGATCTCTTGATATTCAGTAATCTTCTCTCAACTGCATCTCCCATCACTTGTCAACCGAGTATCACAAGAGTAATCAGGTTACTTACACTATTATTCACTCTCGTTAATATAACATTTTTGACATAATAAGAAAAGAGACGAATATCAAGTGCTAGGAAATGTTTTCCCTCAGATATTTGTTTAAAAGACGGGTGTAATTCTCAGGGCTCTCGCTCGAGCAAGTGGCCATACGAAGAGAACAATCAGAACTTGTGCTGCCGATGCAAGGAATAGATGGTATGACTACCCCTACTTCCCTTCGATCTCATTGACTGCATAACTCATTCTATATCTCCCTTCCACACCTCGTAATGGGAACAGATTATGGCCCATTTCATGCACTCAATTGGAAAGAGGAAGTAGGAAAGGCTATTGGGCGAACGGCTTGCCATTGTATCTCCCTCTCCCTCCCTTCCCTTCCTTCCTCCCTTCCTCCATCCCTTCTCCCCTCTCAATCCATCCACTTTTCTTCATCGGCGCAAAGGGCAGAGAGAGAAACAGCAGGTGCATTGATAGAAAACCAATTGGAAAAAGAGGAAGATGAATTGAGATATTTGAATTATTGAAAGAGAAATAGAAATAAACGAGATGAAAGATATCGGTAGGTATTGAAAAGATGATGGTATCTCATGGAAACCCCCCCCCCCTCATTTGTCTAGTATGCAATCTCTCACAAACGAGTGATAGATCAGAGGGTAGAAGGGGATAGGAAAGAGTGGCACTCAAAAACAAGCAAGAAGCCATTCTTTCTTCCTTTTTGACACGTATGGAATCAAAGTAATGAAGAAGATTGCAAGATCGTATCATTTCGTTTGCACATAGATACTGGTTAATCTGACCATTCCATCCAATTCCGTCTCTCCGTATATTGTTTCGTATATTGTATTATCTCTGAGAAAGAAGAGGTATTACCACTGGGAATTTCCAACTTTGTTCACTGGTCTCCAACCCGTTGTTTTCGCCGTTTCTGCGGTGAGAAAACAGCGTCAAAAGTAATGAAATGATTATTTACGAGGTGTGGTGACAAAGAAGTTCTTTCCATTTTCGTGCCCTTACTCTTTTCATCTCACGTATCCCCTTTTTGTGGAGTAGTCATATATATCGTCAATTCGATTACCGTATCAAATGATACTGAGTATTGTCATTAATTATGGATGTTCTTGCAGGGAACTACTTGGATCAGTTTGATACGCTATCGTAGAGACTGGCAGAGGAAGATGAATGAATGATATCCATTGTCCATCAATCTCTCCGTTCTTCCATCTCCTAATCCTCTTTTCTTCTCTCTCACAATTGTCTTCTTTCCTGGAAGTAGTCCGTCTTCTCCTCTTTCCTTCCCATTCTTTCCTCTCCCTTTCTCCTCTTTTCTCTCTTCATGCTTCGCTTCACCGGTAACACTCACTTGTACATGTTTTCTTCACTTATTTCCCACCGTGGAAAGTTGTTAAATTTGACGAATAAACTATGAACTTTTTTGGTGTGATGCAAGTCTCAACAAGACACGTAAGGCACGTGTGGACGAAGTTGTAAAACATATTCTAATGAGGAAGAAAGAAATAGAATGTGTCAGCAAATTATACTTAGTTGCACATTGAATGCTCTTATCGCTTTGTGCTTAAGCGGATTAAATGGTTGACGAGTCGTTTCAACCCTTTCTGAATGAAATAAAGAGAAACACATTCGTAGCACGTTTAACAGGCAATATACAGAAAAAGAAACGAGTAGCGGATAGAAGCGAAAATACTCTTATGATGACGAAGGACTGAATGGGAGTACGGTAGATGGAGAGGATTACGATAGAAGAAGGAATGACATTAAGGCTTCTTTTACATTCACAAATCGAGACTGATTCTAGTCTAGACTTGACTGGTTATGAGACATCATCTAAGTTTGTACACGACAAACAAGGAGTGATCATCCATTGCATGTATAACTTATACTCACTCTTTCTCATTAGACCGATTCCATTTTACTCACGAGTAATTAATCTCGTGTTAGCAGACATTTGACGTGTTAGATGCACCATGCTCGATAGATATTATAATAGTTCATCAATGGTCTCACGGTTACAATACTTGCTGTGTTTAGTGGGGACAGAGGGTGGAAAGGGGGAACGGAAGAACACGGAAATCCACGAATATATTATAATTATGTGTGCGTTTTGTGTTGCAGCGCTTGCTTCTGATATACATAACCAAATGAACTCTAGAAGATAGCGAGGCTACGGTAGGACGGATTCTGTAATCGGAAGGAACGGAATCGATTAGTATAATTACTGTGGCAGATCTATCTATCCATTACTCGCAACATCCGGGGATGTTAGGTGTTATCGATTGACAGAGGGAGCAAATATACAGTAACCACTACTCAAACCGACTAGGGTCTCGAAAGGGACAACTAAACAAGGAGTATTGATTGATCGATCGAGTGGAGGAGAGGATTTGTGTGCAAGTTGCGTCGTATTGGAAAGAAAGGGGTCGCCGGGATCGCATACAGTATACGGTAAGTGGTGAAATAATCGATAATGGGAAGTGGTCTCACGGAGAAAAGGAGGGAGGGGGGGAAGGGGGGAGGCAGGGGCTAGGAATGGAATAGTTGGTGGTGCGTGACGAGATAGAGAGGAAAATCGTATAGAGAGAGAGATAAACGGGATGTGAAAGCAATCAAAGAAATATATAGAAATGGGTAATGGATAGTGAGAAAAGGAAGAGATAAGTAAATGTAATACATTTCCCTATCTCTTTCTCTTCTTCACTTTAATCCATATATCTTCTCACTCTCAATTCACATTTTATTTCGTGGTCATCATGGTCACGAATTCCTCGTAGTTAACTTGTCCATCTCCATCGATATCTGCCTCTCGGATCATCTCATCCACCTATAATTCATTCATTCACCATTACTCAATCATTTAAATCAGTCTTCGATACACTTCGAGAGCACCGTACCTCTTCATCGGTCAATTTCTCTCCCAGATTGGTCATAACGTGACGCAGTTCAGCAGCAGAGATGAATCCATTACCGTCCTTGTCGAACACCTTAAACAAATCCAATCAATATCAATTATCATATCGTACTATATTCTGCTAGATATCACAAGTAAATGGTCTAATAACATACTCTGAATGCCTCCCGAATCTCTTCCTCAGAATCAGTGTCCTTCATCTTACGAGCCATCATCGTCAGGAATTCGGGGAAATCAATCGTTCCGTTTCCTCAACAAATTATCGTTAGATTGAAAAAAATCCCCTATCTCCTCCATTCATTTTTTTATTAATTTAAATATTGTCTTACCATCAGCATCAACCTCATTGATCATATCTTGAAGTTCAGCCTCAGTCGGATTCTGACCAAGAGAGCGCATGACAGTTCCCAGTTCCTGTAAGTATATATCATTACTCCCTCCTCTCTCTCTCTCTCTCCCTCTTTCCATACCTTAGTGGTGATAGTTCCATCTCCGTCCTTATCGAAGAGAGAGAACGCCTCCTTGAACTCTGCAAATTATCAATAAGTCATATTCATACTTCATAAACATCAATTCATCAAATTCTTCTTCATACTCTAAATAGACATCTTTCTCTCCCCTTTGGTAAAAGTGTTCTCTTATTGCGCCGCGCATTTTCTTTCATAAGGTTCACATTGTGACGATTGCAGACAATTTCAAAATACCCTCTGGCTGAGTCATCTTCTATCTCCCACCCCCTCCTTCTCCTCCATCCCCCGTTATACACCTAACTAATGCTCCATATAATTTCACTAATTCCTTTCATATATCAATTCGCCCCCGCCTTCGGCGGAGTCTGATCGGCTGGCAGAGTACGCCCTCCATTCATTTCATAACCCAGAAAGCGCGCGCGACACGTTTGACCTTGTTCACACTTTCGTCACCTGCGAACAGGACTTTCGCAATAGTGGACAAACAGACGAACACACACAGGGAGACAACTCTACTTTATTAAGGAGTATGATTTGTTCATAGATGGTTTCTCTTCAATGCCTTCTCTACAACATTCATTCTTCCTTTCATCTCTTCATTCCACCATCCCTCCCCTCCTCTTCTCCCCTCATCTTCATTCCCATTCGTATCCCTTGGGACAGTCATCCCTCCTCTCAACTCCCCCCCCCCTTCCCCTCTCTCTAATCAAGCTGCTCTCTTTCCCTTCTCGATAAGACCAATAAGGAAGTCCTGTCAACTCCTCTATCATTTCTTTATCTTTACACTATTCAAAATGATTGTCAAACTTGAGACTCCAATAAAGTACACTGATAGATTTATGCATCCCATGCATTCAACCTAAATATTCCCATACCCCCTTCCACGGATAAGGGATATGCCCCATAAACCATAGATAGACAGACTGAGTTGTTGCTAGTATCGAATACAGATATAGTCTGCCCTCTCTCTCCATCTCTTCCCTTAGCAACCACCGTTTTCTCTTTCCTCTCCTTCATCACCAAAATGAGGCTTCATTTCGAGAATCGATACCATGGGAAAGAGAAAGAAGAGAAAGGGAATGAAGAGATCCAAGAAAGGAGAGAAACTAATTAGTTTAAATAATCATGGTGCTCCACTTCAATCAATTTCCTTTCTGTCTTTCTCTCTTTCATTCCATTTGAGACGACTGCGAGAGAGAAAGCCTCCATTTTCATGAATAGCAAACAAGGTAGGGACTGAGTATCTCACCTCTTCCTTCCCTTCTATCAACCTCTCCATGCATACTCTATACCTTTCCTTTTCTCCCAGACGACCCATTCTGCTTTCTCCTTTCAAAGTCACATCCTCACACAAACCAGTAATCTTTTCAGTAACCACCGTTTTTTCCCTTTTTTTCTCTCCCACTTTCATAAATATTGCATGAATGGGAAAAGAGAATAAAGGAAATGTACAAACCAGCAATCTGTTCCTCAGTGAGTTGATCGGCCATTGCGAGAGATGAACAAATCAACAAAGTTACGACAAACTGAAATTATATATTGTTAATTTATCCCTCCCAGAGGAAATCACATCGGACACAATCTCATCAAGCACATTCGACCGACTATATTAGAATTAGAAATGAGAGAGAGACTAGAGGGAAGCCACACTTCAAAGGTATATGGTAGGAGAGAGAGAGAGAGAGGAAAATAGATGAAAATTGATGAGACTTGCCGCTTCCTAACATGGAAAGTCTCGAGTTTCTTAGTGGGGGAGCGGGAAGAGGAGAGAGATCTTCTTCCCTCCTTCTATCCTACCACAATTGAGAGAGGGAAAAGGAAAGGAAGAGATATTGGGATGAGACCACGAGTCGTCCCATTACTTCTTCCCTCTAGAGAGGGTAAAACGAAGCTCCCTCTATCCCCCCCCCCTCTCCTTCCTTCCCCTCCTCACCATTCTCCACCCTAGACTTCAACGCCCCAATGCAGACTCCTCTGTGAAAAAAAGAAAGAGTGTAAATTTAAAATCATCCCTCCCTCCCGTTTTCCATTTGGAGAGTGCTTCCCTAGTCAATTTTCACTAGATAAAATAATTTAAAAAAAGCAGAAGTATCGATCGCCACAGTCGATAGAGGATAGGGATTCTGTTCATGAAAGGAGAGAATAAGAGGAGAAGAGAGCAAGATGAAAAGGAAGCTTCGAGATGGAAAGAAGGAGAAAAGAGAGAGAGAGAGAGAGAGGAGGGGTTACGTGTGTCCATGAATAGGAGAATCGGCCGAATCAACTAATAGAGATAGAAATGAAGAGAGGTACTCGAGAATAACAGCCCGTATTGGGAGTCGAAAAGTGGATAGTGTATTGTGAATGTATCATGAGAGGAGAGGGAGAGAGAAGTTGGGAGGAAGGGGGGGGGGAGGAAGGGATAGTTGATTTGGCGGGTAAGGAGAGAAAGTGAGTCACTTTCGACTTTGGCTCCTCTCTGATTGCTCTTATGCTTATCATCTCATCTCAAACACTGACAAGCGCCATTTCTCTCCTTCTTTCACACCTATTAGACACCATCAATACTATTAATTATGGGCCATAAAAGGCGGCCTAATTTTGATTTAGTCATTAAATTACACCTCACCAATGAGTGAGAAAGGCAAAGGATTGGAACTAAGGAAAATAACAGATGGGTATGAGGGGATATCACCAAAGCTACTAGGCAAAAAGGTAAAACGTTAAAATGTATAGAAAGGGAACCAGGGAAAGCTGAATAAGAGCGAAGAAGTGTGAATGATAGAAGCATAGGAGGAATGAAATGGAGGAGGGGAACATGGGAGGAGGGAGGAATATACTGCTCTGGCGCATTAAAAGAGTGAGAGGGGCAGAGGAGGACGGAGGAAGGAGAGGAGGAGTGGGGGGAGGTGAGGGAGAAGGAGGAGAAAGAGACAAGAAGGGAGAGAGACGAGAGCAATGGATGAACAGCGCAATGCGCGCGCATTGCGCCACTCCTCCCGCTGACTCTCCTTTCCCTCTCCCCGCCTCTCCCTTCTCTCCCTCCCTCCATCCATCCACTCTTCCTATCTCTCTACATCGATCACACAACGGCGGCCCCGTATGCAGTTGAATTGGTTCTCTCTCACTCGGTCTGGGATATCTCTTCCCTCTTCATCCCTCCTCACTTTCATCCAGCCAAAGATCCCGCGTAGAGTCTACTCTCAACAACATCAGAGGGGAGAGACCGATCCTCTAAGACACGAACCGACCCGGGAAGAAGAAAATACGATTGAAGAAAGAAAGAAAAAATGAATACTCCGATCGGGGGGAAGAAACATGAGACAGTCTACGAGAATGTACACAAGATAACACATCTAGTCCGAGCAATTTTTGTCACGAAAACAATGACGAAAGAGAGCTGAGCTGAAGGGAGGAGATAAGCGGCACGAATTTCATCAATAATATTACTGAAATTTTTCGCGTATATCGTTGCGCGTTTATAAAATTAATTGCGGGAAAAATACTCCAAAATCAAAAAAAAGGCAAATAGTAATGTTCACTAGTGCACGTGCACACTGCGAATACACCATTCACCACGAAATAAGACGTGTCTTTTCTCTTACCACGATTAACCTGCATTTATAGAAGATATTACTAGTATCCAGCTTATTGCAAAAAGCCGGATATGCTCAATCTCGAGATTCTGTTGTAATCATTATGCTATACAGTACCATATATTCTTTCTTTAGAGACTGAGCTGATTACCTAAGTCTCCCCGTGGCAATGAAAAATGGGGAGACAGAGGCGGGTTTCGAAGACTACGTCAATATGGATCACATGGGTCAACCAGCGAATGGTTAGTTTCGCACAATGGAAATCGGATTACTTCTTGACGTTGGCTGGATTGTGCAAGGTTTTGATCATCGTATTACAGTATCCAAGGGACGTGCAAGTAGACATTCCGGAATCGACGACCCCATGCCATTCCAACCAGACGGTAAAATAGTTGTATACTCATTTCTTACATTGGATTTTTTTTCAGCCGTAAGGATGCGCAATAACAATGGAGAAGATGAACAAATCTATGAAATTTGCTACGATTATAAGGTGAGGTTATGAAATAAATATCTGCTTTTATTTTGTTATTTCTGATGTCTTGAACTATTTTATCGCAATAGATACATCGATTCACGATAAACAACCTCGAAATGTTTATCTGACGATTTTCTCTATTTCAGGCTCGCCAACATGATGAGCTGGACCTTCGTAGGGGATCAGTTGTTAAAGTGGTAAAAGATGCTGAAACAGGTAAATGATCACCCATTTTCCGGTGTATGCATCTTGCGATTGTTAATATAAATTTTAAAGGATGGTACCAAGGACTAGTGGATGGTAAAGTCGGAGTGTTTCCGAAGAACTACATTCGTGCCATTGGGCGTTGTAATTTTAAAAACATACGAGCTACAGAAATTAAGGTTTGTCTTCGGAATACATTATGTAAAATAATACCAATGATTGTCTTACGGTAGATGTTCTTTCCTGATCTCACAAAATTTTGCAATCGGTTTCGTGAGATATTCCGTTGTGTCCCTGTCCGAGAGAGTTTCCTTAGCGCTCTCACATAGGTGAAGAGGACATTGCGCGTTATATATAGTAGATATAAATAATACTTCATTGGAAAATAACAGATAATTCCGATTTCATTAGTTTCCTCTTCAGCTATCGTTCTTAATTGGAGAAGGAGCTGCGGGCCAAGTTTACCATGCGAACTACCATGGAAAATCCGTAGCTTTCAAGAAGTACAAGTTTATTGGAAGAGAAAGGGAACGAGAAGAAGATGTCATAGAAAAGATCACATACAGTCAGTATATTCTACAGTTATGGTGATTCCATCAAGTGAAAACAGGGCGCTCCGGGTATCCCAATGACCTCATGCTTCTTGTAGATTCAGGACTTTAAAAAAAAATGGTGCTTGAAGTGTTGGCCATATATAAGAATATTTTTGATAGGTGTGAAGCGAGAGGCTGCTTATTTCTCGAATCTCCGCCACGAGAACATTGTTGAATTGTATGGAGTTTGTCTCGATTCTCCTACAATTGGACTGGTTCTTGAACTATGTCAAGGTAACACACCTCTATCTATCTACCTACTATCTATATATACATGAGAGATGTCTCCCTGTGTGTGTACGTTTGCTCACTATCAAAGTCACGTAGACAGGTCATGGAACTGTAAATAAGGCCAAGCTTGTCGCGCGCGATTGCGAAATGCGAAAAAACTCTATTGCGAAATGGATAAACGAACCGTACAGCGGTGAACTCTGCTAGCCCATTCGACCTCGCCGAAGGCGGGTGCAGAATCGGCTAGGTCTATATATTCAATGTAGACCAATCTAGGTTCTTTTCAAAAAATATTTTACGGTTAATTCAGGTGGAACATTGTCTCAAGTATACCGCAAGGTGACGAATGCAGCCGTACCCAAGAGAATCCTTGTGGATTGGGCGCAACAAATGTGTGCTGCCATGGAAGCAATTTCAAGCAAATTTGTCCATCGAGATCTCAAGATGGATAACGGTTAGTTTTGTTCAGTACCATATTCAACAGTTTGACTCTTCAACGTTTTCACGTTCGAAAATGAATATCTTTGCAGTGCTCGTTCTGCAGAAAGTGTGTTTCTGTGCACTTCCGAATGGGAAATCTACTCCTGATCGTCCGAACTCCGATCTGTACAGTCACGATAAAATACAGGTATTGTATTTCTAAATGTATTGTAACTGGATTGTCATTTTTGAAAGGATGTTTTTGGTGACTAATCTGCCAACTTCACGTGGCAGATATCCATAACCATATGAGAATTCTGAAACTCCCGTGTTTCGAAAACATCAATGAACCGAGTTACAGCAGGTGCCTGAATTCTCCTGAGTCCAGGCAAAGGCGGGGATTTGAACAAGGGATTTGGCTGTCGTAGAGAGTTCGCCTTGACCTACCCCTGTCTCCCCCTAGTCTCTTCCCTTCGATCGTACTCATCTCTCTCAATTGCCGGGAGAAGGGAATAGGGTCTTTGACAATGAGCCAACATCTAATTACAGTAATTGCAAGTCCCGGGATTTGTTGTGGGAGTTTCTGACATTCATTCCGATTACTCCTACATTAAATATAGCCGTATCTGTTTCAGCAATGGTAAATATCTGTATTATCAACCTTGCAGGCAAATGGAGTGTGTAGCGAATGTGGTGGTACTGCATTTGATAGACTCAAACTCAAACTGACTGACTTTGGATTGACAAGGGAGAATTCTTCTGAAAGGTACGTTTCTATTCTACGTGTTGTGTGCACTACCGAAGTCAATTCATTTTCAGTCGTCAATCTGTGGCCGCAGGAACATCAGCTTGGATTGCACCTGAGGCGTATCAGAAAAATCTCTACTCTGAGTACTCTGATGTTTGGTCCTTTGGAGTGGTGAGTACTGCAAATTAATTTTTACTGGTTAAACAATATTTTTCTTAAAATGTAAACTATGTATCTACTTGCCTAGTATGGTATATTATTTATTTCAGGTGCTATGGGAGTTAGTCACCCGAAAACAGCCATATGAGGATGTTTGTAAGGGAAATAATGCAACGATCCCATTCTTCGTGAGTTTTCCCTGTATACTTAAGTAATGATATGTCTGAGCCTACGGTTGATTTAGGTCGCTATGGGATCATTCAAACTTGAGACGACTAAAGAGTTTCCAACTGCAATCGCGACCATAATAAAATCGTATGTTGATTCACCATAATCTAGATAGTAAAAATTAATTTAAAAATTAAGATGTCTCCAAATGAATCCAGAGAATCGACCGACGTTCCGGGAAATTCGCCATTTGCTTAGAGAATATATGGAAGATCTGTTAAGAGTGAATGACCCGGTTTGTTTGTCCAGAAATAAGTGTATAACAATTATATATCTTCTAGAGTGAATACATCGAACAGCACAAGCTGGAAGTGGCAATTATGAATGACATCGCAGCACTGAAAAATGCGGGGTGATTATTCCCTTCTTATATAAAACAAATGAACTCATTCAGAGCATTGGAAGAACACTTCAAAATTTGTGAAGAGCAGATCAGAAAATATGGCAAGTCAAATTAAAGATATAGGCTTGCTTAAATAGCTTCTTCAGCGAACAATGCACCTAAGCCAGTGGAGAGGCTTCCTCTTCACAAGAAAGGACTAGATAAAAGTCAGATTGGAGAGCCCACTGGTCAGTATTTCATTTTAAATAATTGTTATATGCGTAACATTTGTTGGCGTGTATTTTTAATAGTTCTCGCTTAACGGAGGAGAAACATAAATGTTTGAGCAAGCGTTCTTACGAGTGCTTATCTAACACCAACAATTAGAAGTGTCCGTAGAATCAAATTAGTTTAACTTCCTATTATGAAGTATGCTCCTAGATTCGCAATCCGCGAAGATTACGAGGAGGGGAGGGGGCGCTCATTGCGCATCAAAGAGAGAAAGGTTCATCTGAGCGCGCTCAATGTAGTCACGCCGGGTTGAGACATAGGCGAGAAAGGAAAGATGGAGGTGGCAGAGTCTTGCTCTGTCAGACTGCGCCGTTGTCTCTTAATTTTTAATGCAGGCTTACAGCTTTTGATCATGGTCGAAATATGGTCGTAGAAATTGGTAACATATAAGACGGTATGAATGCCTATGTTCCAATCCCTGAAGATCTTCAGCGATTTTATAGCTTGATATGCTTAAATAATAATATATATTTTTTATTGATGCAATGGTTGAAGATTCTTCAACTCTTAAATCGGTGAAGATCTTCACGGATTGGAACATAGGGATTCATACCGTCTTATATTGAATGTGAGACTAACGACAAACACCTCGAATTCTTTTTTTCAGCCCCTCGAATCCTTTTCCACATTCCTCCAGGCGGAACGCTACCTAGAAATCTAGACCACATTGATTCAACAAGGTATCGTATGCAGAATTTTCAAAAACTTGACATATCTTTTCAGGGTATCCGACATCTGGTCCCATCAGCCACTCAAACCAACACTAAGCAAATCCCAACCAAATCTTAACCAAGTAAATGATTATTTTGTGTTCACAATTCATTTCTACAGATGTACTAACACATAAATGCAGATTCATGTGTCACCACAGTCGAAGATGTCTCGTGATCGACTACATGGAATCAGAAAGAAAAAAGAGAAGGTGGTGGACGAAGTGGCTGGATATGATGAGTATATGCGAGGTAAAAAACCTCCAATTTAGAAAGTCATTGACATGAATAATGATCAGAATCATCTTCAAACATGGATGATCATGATTCGATGGGTAGTCCATTCAGTCAGTCTCACGATGAAAGACCCCATTCGTCCATGCATCCAGGTAATAACTACTAAAATATATTTACAATTAGCATGATTTTGGTGTTTTTGAAGGTGGTGTTGAGAAGCGAGGATCGGATGGAAGTGTCTCGTTCAAGGGAGGGCGATCCACTAAAGAAGGACATTCCAAGATAGAAAAAATTAAGAAATTCTTCATGGTTCGTTCAAAATTGTAAATCAAAGATTTTTTTTGTAATTTTTCATATTTGTTTGTATTGTCAGGGTAAACGAGAGGCGCGTTCTCCTGCTCCACGACACTCTTCCGTATCCGTCGATTCAAATGAAGATCATGACCATGTACGTCTAATTTTGAAACCATTTCACTCATTTTCAAAAGTAAATTAATGTTTATGTTCATCATTTGCTTGCCAATATCTTATCATACATGTTGTCTAATCGTGGCCCTGCATGTCTTCACTCATTGTGTCAGTCCATTTCTATCGTAACCCTCAGAGTGTGACTCCATCTCGATCACAATCCATGTCTTCCACAATGACTTCTTCTGCTCTTCTATACAATACTACACGTACACCAATCGATGTTGGAGTTTTGTACGGTCATGAGGTTGGAAGTTTGAGATTGCAATTTGAGATTGCTTACCTACCTCACCCTAAATTCAAAACACCCGATTAACTGATCCTTTTTTTGTATTTTTTGGCTTTCTGTGAGCGGTTTGTGTGATCTGCTTTACTGATGTGCAACGTCCTTCGAAATCATGTAAAGATAAATTGTTTTATTTTGCAGAAGAAGCTGCAAAATGGGGGCAAATCGCCGGACCGCAGGACGAGTAATGGAGTGATAGACAATAATGAGGAAAGAAAGAGGAAGAACATATTGCCCACTCATAACACCAAGTAAGAATATTCTAGTTACACATAGTTACATCGCGTATAGAATAGAATATAATTCTGTATTTTTAGGACATACACGAAAATATCACCAATGCCTCATCCATCTTCTTCTCCTGCAGGAATGTCAAATGCGTCATACAGGTATCCGTTAGAAATACATGTCAGTTTCACTGAAATTACTTTACAGTCCCAGTAACAACGGATACAGTGCGACGAACAGTGCATACAGTACATTGTCGAGCACGGGAGGAAACAGGTTGGTTAATGATTCAGTTATATCAGGTGTAGATGGATGTAATTGCAGTCGTCCTTCTGGCCTCTCTCAACAACAACCTCTGTATCATCCCGGATCAAGTAACTCGAGTAGTAATTCTAATACTCCTGTAGGATTGGATGAGCAGTATCCTCCAGGTGGAGGTGGAGTTCCTGGTCAGTATCTAATCGATCCTACAGTTCACGGGTTTATCCTGACATAATACAATGGGCTGCATTGGGAATTTCGAACTCAGTGAGGGGGTGATGCATTGTTACACTACATTGTGAACACTACCCTCTGCAGATATGGCATATACCCAACTGCATCCATCTTCAAACAGCTCACATCATCGACCACCTCCGGAATTGCCCCCAAGACGGAGACCTGGAGAACATTTTCAGGTAAGAATGGAGATGGCGGTGGTTGGGAGGAGCAGTTGTTTATATATTAAAGGAGGAGTAACATGACAAATTAGTTGATGTTTTTGAGGACTTGATCAGATTGGAATCTGGAACGATATTAGAATGCCGAAGTGTGGAAGATATAAGACCATTTTAACCGAGTGTATTATAGCCGGGCCTCTCTACTATCGTTCCCGTGGAACAATCTTCTCCCACTCACATGGATATGGCATCTTTACCATCTGCACTCAGAGGGTTCGTCCAAGTTCGAAACTTTGCGGCTGTGGCTATTGCCATAGAGTTTTCGTTGTTCCATGGAAATATGGTTAATCGCATATTGTATTTCAGTCGTAGTCGGACAGTATCAGGTTGCACAGCAGACTCGCCAGTTGGATGCATCAGTGTTTCATCTACTCCGTCAGTATCTTTATTCATTCACTTACAATTTGATGAGAAAAAAATTCGATTTGGCTAACATATTTTTGATATGAATTTATGGGTCGACGATATCCGATTGCACTTCCAAAAAAAGTTCTTGAACTATTATTTTAATATATATTCTTATGAGCAGAGAGTAATTCCAATGATTTGCTTTCAGATACATTGAGATGCCTTCTACTGCTGCAGTAGTTGCAAATGGAGGCCATATGAGAGGAGGCAGAAGAGATTCGTCCCCTGATTACATCGTCAATCCCAGCTATGAGCCATATAGGGTAAGTACCTCATTAATGAGTTAGAGGCGGTGCTAAATTCTATCCAGTAGAAGGCTTTCGCTTGTTGACATTCTCTAAAAGCCATTTCGTTTTGTTTCATATACATATGATTCAAAAGCATATTTGTTTGCATATATCATTTTTCAGAGTATGGCTCGTCGATTGGATTCTCCGATCAGTCCACCCATTTCTGACCCTCCTCCTCTTCCTCCAGCTCTTCCTCCCAAAACTAATCATTCCACTCATCCCAATGCTACAACAGCGGCTGCAGAATATTTAACTCTCAGCAGCAAATAGTAGACGAGTTTATGTAATTATGCATGTTATAGAAAGTAGTTCGATAACCTTTGAATTGTTTTTCAACTCATACACTCACACGATAGTATCTCACGTTATTCAAAGCTCATTTCACTCATCAACAAAAGATTTTACAAATCATCTAGCCAATATTGGCAATTGTAGATATAGATGTTACTGAAATGCGTTCCTTCTTTTCACTTTGCCTTACCTTCTAATCCTTGACGCGAAAAAAACTTCTCGCTCGCTTACTTTGCCATACTTCTTTCAATATATTCACACATTCGATTGTTTTAATTTTCCAATTTGTATTGTACAAAAGAGATACCCTATCAAACACATCACTTTTCGAAGTTGTAAATCACAAGTTGACAAATCCTCAATGAGATATACTAACTCATGTTGTTGTAATGTGTTTCACATGTAACTAGTATTTCTCTAGACTCCATACTTTTTAAATATAAGATACAGATATCAATAGATCAAATATATTTAACAAAAGCGGGTATTTTCTCTCACGAATAAAGTGGCTTTTTTCATGTAAGCATGCTGCATGCAAGGCTATTACTTGTTGCCTGATCATATCAGAGTATGGTATTTCAACCATTAGCTATATCAGACAATTTGTTGTAACGTGGTGTGGCGTGTGGGATTTATCGATCGGGTGTGACATTGTATTTTAAGCATATTGCCATTTAAAATTTTTGAATTTCAAAAAAGTATTTTTTTTGAAAAAAAAATTGAATTTCCATCTAAAGTTAGATGAATTACTTATTCATCGGAATATCCCATGGGATCCCATGAATATTCGGAATATCCCAGGAACGGGGATAATGTTTATTCTCGTAAATGTTCTTAGAATAATTTTTGCTATCACTTAGTGTAATCATCCATCATGTTATTCTCCTTTTATGATCCTAGATGATCCTTGTACCCCCCATTGACGTACCGACCTAAAATTCCTTGTTATTTCTCCTATCACAAGAAATTCCAGAAATTGTTTCATTCATTTTCTTTTTTGAATATCAGTTACGGTGTTTGATTTGCTATACGCGAAGGTAATGGTAGTCTAAACTGGTATGGGGTTGGGCTGTGATTGGGAAGAAAGAGATGGAGGGTATTGTGAGATACGAGAGAGTAATCTTCCCGTATCTGTTGATAACTAGGTCAAAAATGTTCACTATTGATTATCATCCCTGTGTGCGCGTATTATTACTGACTTAATTGTATCTGACTAGTTATTATTCAATTAATTTTCTTTCCAGATGTCCTACTGAAGTTTCCCACGGGTCAAATAAAGTGATCTTAAATTGAGAGTGATCTATCGGCCGAGGGCCAATAGATTATCGAGCCATGTTTGGTCGATTCAATGGAGTCGTCTTCGTCATTCTACTATTCATAACTTCCTTCTTAGGATCGGTATGTTATATTGATTATTCAGCTCAATATAGTAGAATAGCATCCAAATTGAAAATTCCAAATTGCAAGCTTATATCATGAACAGTTTGTCAAATTTCGGCACTTCTTTAATTTAGGTAGACAGCTATTTTCTTCCTTGCTCACTCGATAACTCACTTTCTCATTTATCACTACCCACAAGTTAGAGCCCGGTCTATGGGCACTAATGTAAATAAGTGCCCAAATTTCAAATACGACTTGCACATGAATGTCTATTGGAATACAAGCTATAAATAATAATCTCCTAAATACAAACTTATTTCAGATCTTCATTCTTATTCCATTTGTTCCTCTAGCCTGGTTCGCTCCTAAGATGTGGAGGCAATGTGCCGATAGAATGGTCGGATATTGGCTCACCTTCCCTGCGGTATACAATATTCTTTCTCCTACTATCGATGTGTATTCCTTTCTTAACATTTTTTCTGAAGCGGCTATGTAAAAGAAGTTCTAGCGTTCAAACTAAAGTTCATTCATAATTTTTTTTCCTTTTGATGCGAGTTAATCAATTCCATTGCAGTCGCTCTGTTCTTTCGTATTTGGTGTTCGATTCCACGTGTCTGGAGATCTCATTCTAAGAGATGAACCAGCCATTATACTTATGAACCACCGAACGAGGTAAACCACTCATTATAAATAAAAAAAGATTGTTTTATTTAATAGTCGCATTTAGGCTAGATTGGCTCTTTCTCTGGAATGCTCTCTACAGAATGGACCCTTGGCTACTCACAACCGAGAAAATATCGTTAAAGGTATTCAATAATTTATCGTATTTTGATTTCGTTCGTTCTTCTAATCTGCTCCCGCCGAAAATGCGAATACTTTTTTCTCATTTATCTTACGAAATTACATATTGGGATATGCCTTTCACTTCGTTTTTTTGTTGAATGTCATGATTTGAGGAAGATCTAAAGAAGTTACCTGGAGGAGGATGGGCAATGGGATGTGGCGCATTTATCTTTCTATCGAGAAAATTCGAAAGAGATAGGCACGCAATGGAGAGTATCATACGGTAAGTGACGATCCTATTTCCAAAAATGAGAAAATATGCGATATACAATTTATTTTTAAAAATATTCCTTTCAATACTTTACTAGGGGGCATGACAGAACCGCAACGACAAAAGCGCAAATTCCAATTGAGCAAACGACAAAAGCGCAAATCACGAAACTCGGGTTGCAATAGTGCTAGCGATGTCTGGTTGGGCTCAAACGATAAATTATGATCAAAGCTACTAAATTAACAGCTGAAGTCCAATCAAAAATCACTAGCACCCCTGTGACTCGCATTTTGCTGATTTGCGCTTTTGTCGTTGCGGTTCTGTCATGCCCCCCTTTACTATCCATTCTGCTTTGTAGATACTATGCGGATGCAGGAAGAAAGTATCAACTTCTTCTTTTTGCGGAAGGTATATAGAAATATTTATTAACACGAGTTATGAATGTCTATTAATAGCTAAAAATTAAGATTAGTAATGTGTAGGTACGGACAGAGGAACACACGCGATTGAAGCGAGTGAGAAATATGCAAAGGAGCATGGATTACCTAATTATGAACAGGTTGGAAAAATCAAGACATTATTATTAAAATATAATTGTAACTGACTTTACAGGTCGTTCATCCCCGCACGACCGGGTTCAATTATCTCGTGGATCTGATGCAAGGAAGTATGGTAGTTCATTATGTTTATTGATATAGCTTGTAAGTATGATTATGATTACAGACAAGTACCTCACTAAAGTGTACGATGTTACTGTAGCCTATGGAGATCATATTGTGCAATCTGAGGTTATTAAACTTATCTATTCTTACATTCCCAAACTCTGTCACTTTTCCCCCGTATGTTTTTTGAAATTAAATTCGAAGGGAGTATACTTTCCTTTTACTGCAAAATATTGAACCATTCCACTCAGTGGTGTCCAAGGAGTGCCTCTGGGGGGATCCCCCAGACGTTTCATGCTAATTATTTTTAAATCAACTCAACTGAACCCAACGTACAGTACCCCAATCTAAGAGAAGGCCAAAAACAGAGAAGTTCCGAAAATTCTTGGTTTAGCTATTTGTTGAAATTTTTTAAACAGTTTGGATTCCATTTCGAATTTTATTTTTCTGATTTGGAATCGTGTGCATGTCATTGATTTCCTTTGACAGTCAAAGTATGACAAATCGATCTATGCACAATTGAAGATGAAAGATCAAAAGAAACATCGCATCTATTGACAATTTAATTGTAATTTATTCTTACAGATCGATTTATTCAAGCATGGAATCTTCCCGAAGGATATTCACTTTGATGTCAAGGCATATGGTGATCTATATATTTGCGATGAGTGATGGTTAATATGTATTTTTTCAGATATCTCTGAGATTCCAAATACTGACGATACTAGGGGAAATTGGCTGAAGGAGAGATGGTTTGAGAAGGAAATGAGGTAAATGGAAGAATAGTATAAATAGAAGTTACTAGTTCAAAACGTCAAGGAGTATTTTATAGTTTGCACATAATATAAAGAATAATTTCAGACTCCGTAAGTTTTATGATCCTACTCAGGAGAAGAAGTTGACTCCAAGTGGAAAAGGATATGAGTGGCCGGTAGGTATCAATTCATGGTTTTTTTACAACTTGAAGATTCAAAACGATTAAAAAACAATTCACGCCTATGTTGATAGTTGTGGTTGTAATTATGTTCGTTGATCCATTACAGTCTACAATGACTGGAGGTGGATACATCGCTGCCTTTGCTTTCTGGATTCTCTCTTCCATTATGTGGATGTATTTTATCTACTACTACACTGCTCTCAAGTAACTTGTTTTTTTTTTGTTAATTTATTTCTCTTTTTCTTTAGCATATGTTAACTTCAACTTACATATTTGATAATAGAGCTTAGTAGTTAAATAATTTTGTAGGGATACATCTACTTGTAGGGATACATCGATTTATGATTTAGGGCCAATTCGATAATTTTTACTTGTATGCAATAGTTCCTTTCAGGATGTATGTTATCCTGTCGATCGTATTCTACATCTATGCTCATATTTACCATAATGGTGTCGAGTTCCTCGTTATCAAATGGTTCTACATGAGGAATTCTGTTGAAAAAACAAGAGCCGCTTAAGAGTTTATATCGAAATGTATCATTTGTAATAACGCATCTTTAATGTATTTATTTGCTCAGTTTTGCACGCTGTCTAGTCCTTTTCCATTTTGTTTTGCTAGTTCTTTCGAACATTGACTTTTGATCTTTTTGTGTATTCTAGTAGTGTTTCATACTTGAAATGGATTGTAAGTTATTGAGACGATCTTTCTTCTTGTGATGGTTTGTGAGAATTTGGGCAAACAGATACGAAGCCATTTTGTGAAGAGTAAGCTATTCGAATGGAGATTTCCTTGTCGGGTTCGTACTTTTCCCTCGTTATTCTATTTTGTCGTTGTTGTATTCTCGCTTTAACAAGGTTTCACACGTGCATAATAATAGTTATCGACTATCGCCAGTCCTGTGATCTTTACTCTTTTCTGGATAAACCGTATAGTTTTGACTGAATCCTTCCTAGTTGAGATAGTCAATGGTAATAAATGTCCAATGAAATACCTTCTTGCTATCAATCACAAAAGACCGAAAGGTGCCACAACTTTGNCCCTCCCTCCTCCACCCAATGGAATCCAGTTTTTGTCTTTAGCAGTTCGCTACTTATTAGCGTCGAATCTTCTCTATCCAATTGCCAAATTTCCATTGGAAAATAATACACATATTTAGGATGTTAGGATGAAGAATGTTGTGTCCTCCTCTTATTCCCCCCCCCTCACCCGGTCAGAGTGACGAGAGAGCACATGGTATGAACCCATCTTTTTCGCCTACTTCTAAACCACTGTGGGCTAATCTATGTCATGTACAGATCAGGAAATGAGATGCAGGATATGTTTTGGAAATGTGTGGTTGTTGGGTTAAGGGATTGAAACTCGAATCTTTCTCTACATCTCTCTACTTTCAATCCATTTCGATTCCTCTGCCATTCCAATCTCCCGTTCGTCCGTTTCATTCTCGTCTTTCAATCATTTCTCACTCTTCATCTTTTCCTCTCTCGATACTTCCTTCTCTCGTATTCTCTCAATTTCACCTCTTCATCTTTTTGAATCGAACTCAGTTGTGGCAGATCATTCGTGAAAGTGCACACCTCATTTTTCTCGCTAATAGTGAAAATGTATAGTTGATGTATGGTAGGAATTGGTATTGAGATGTATATCGGGTAGATCTCATCTTCTCTTACTTGTCTCTCTTGTTTTGGATAGTAAAAGAGTGTTCATCTAGTCGATTATGGCCTCAATCTTGGAAGGAAAAGGAAAGAATGAGTAAGCAGAAAAGAAGAATGCAATCGAATGACTAATCATTATCATGCATAATCTTATCTCTATTTTTTCTGCCGCCTCCATTTCGATTTTTACAAAAACTTACATGTTTACCCACGTTGTTCGCTTAATATTTCCTCTCATTTACTCGCAGTTGTTTAAGATGATCTGATAGTTGGATGGGATGATTTGATTCACCATTTATAGATGTAGGCCGTGTAGTCGTATCAATCTTTACATTATTTTTGTTTCATTTCTCGACTCACTGTAAACCTTTATACTCTATCTCTATTATAGTTCATTAGTCTGATTGATTTGTCTTATTGATTTCCCATTAATTAATAATATATTAATAGATGGGTGAGCCTCCACTTCTCCGTCCAGGAGGTCAATCAATAATTTGTCGATCTAGAGGATGGTTATTGGCTACTCTTCTATGGGGATCAAGTATCATGGGAGGAATGTGAGTATTATCTTCATTTATACTTATCTCTTCTCTTATCATCAGATATATTCTCTTCCCAATGGTTCCACTTCTCTTCTATTCTCCTCATAGTTGGCGTCGATTGGTCGATCGATTGGTTGGAATGTGGGTGGCAATGCCAGGAGTGAGATCATTCACAACACATTCCATATTCTTTCCTTATTTGCAGGCAATTCTACAATTTGTATGGGGAGTAAAAGTGAGAGTAGTGGGACATAAGATAGAACATGCTGATCCAGCACTGATCATTATGAACCATCGAACGAGGTTTGTATTCACATTATCTTAGCAAGCTGTTCATTTATCTCTATGAGAATGGCCGTGACGGATGATTGATATGACATCTCTCTTTGCAGACTCGATTGGCTCTATTTCTGGACGGCCCTCTATCAAATTGATCCATGGTTGTTAGTTAGTGAGAAGATTACTCTCAAGGTATACCATTTATTCATTAATTTTGTAATATATAATAGATATCATATGTTGATGAATATATAGATGTCCTATTTTCAAACGAAACAATGAGGTAAATCGATATTACCTTGTCTTCCTAATTTCTTTTAATTCAAATAGATATATCTCTAGGGAATCTTGAAATACGTGCCTGGAGCGGGATGGGCAATGGGATGCAATGCATTTGTGTTCCTTGATCGATCATTTGATAGTGATCGGACTAAATTGGATAGAATGATTGATTATTATGCAGACAGTGGATTCAACTATCAGGTACCATACATCTAATGTTATTACTATTACTAAGGACGACATCTCTTAATCAATGTATTATTTGGTATAACTTTGTATGTTCTTAGATGCTTCTCTTTCCCGAGGGAACGGATAAATGTCCATTGGCTACTGGAAGAAGTGAGAAACATGCTAAGGAGAAGGTGAGAGAAGGAAGAGAAGGGTGGAAGAGCAGATTCATTCTTTATTATTCTAACTAATTATGGAATATACAACATATTTCATTGTAGTCATGGTTGTGAATGTTATAACTGTTTTCTGTTCAGGGTCTCACTCACTACGATTATGTTCTTCACGCGAGAACAACGGGATTCGTACATATTGTACAGAGAATGAGAAAGAGAGGATACATCAAATGGTTGTATGATGTAACTATCGGTGAGATATTCAATTACATCTCATTGTACAAGAGCCATTCAGGATTTGGTGATGCGATCGTTCAATCTGAAGTTGATTTAATCACTCATGGACTATGTCCGAAGGATATTCAATATCAGGTAATCAACACATTTTATTGTATATTATACGGTAGGGTTGCTAGTCGCGCCAGACGATTGTAATAATTTAATTGTAGATCGTGAAGATTCCAATTGATTCTCTACCAATTGATGACGATGGATTGGCCAAATGGTTACATGAACATTGGGAAAAGAAAGAAGAAAAATTGAGATTGTGAGCACTTTATATTAACATGCTCAATCGTTATTCCATATCTACTATAGATTTTATTCTCGTGAAGATGCAGAAAGGACGACATTTCCAATGCCAGAAGGAGGACAGGTATAATATTTATTCCATTCTCATTCTCCCATTACTTCTATCAATTTATAACGAATTAATAAATAGGAATTCAAAATGTCTGATGCGGCATTCGATGGTCGAATCTTTGTTGTTTCCTTCTGGACTTTCGTATTCGTTATGTGGACTTACTTCTTATTCACTGTCAAGGTATTATTATAAAATATCTAATTGTTTTCTTCTCTTTTACTTCACATATTCACATTTGTCTCTCTCACTCTTTTTAATTTTAATTAATCATTATTTGAGTACGTCGGATGGCTTGCTCTCATTGCAATCACTTTCTTCGCTGTTGCACAGAAGGTTGGATATTATACTCTTGATTAGTATGCTCACTCTTGGAGAGATATAAGGAGTCTATTGGAAAGAGATATGCCAAGTTATGATTATTATTACTCATTTGAGGTGTACGGTGGAGTGGAATGGCTATCGATTAAGAAAGCAGAGGAATATCATGCTTTATACAAGGAGAATAAGGAGAATATTCCCATCTCTGCCAATGGAACACCCAGTAAACGAGACTGAGAGAGAGACAAACAATGTATACCTTCTCCCTTCTCCCTCTCCCTCCATCCATCTCACTCTCTGATACACGAGAGAGTGTACTGATCGATGAGAGTTCATTGGGAGGGTTATTATAACCGATATTGACACCTCTCTCCCTTCCGTATGTTTATTGTGTCCCCAAGGGTCTTCTATTCCCCTCCTCCGTTCTCTTATTTCTCTATACTTGACCTACCCTTCATAGTCCTTCTTCATAATATTCTCCCATTCGCCCTTCTATCCCTCCCCTCTATCAAAAACAACCCTATAATCAGATTATGAACTATGTTTTCCATTGTTTTCCCTCATCATTCCGGGTATGAACCTCTCTATTTTGTCACCCCCCCCTCTTCCCTCCTTGATGATACTCTTTATTCAGTAGATTCTCACCATACTTGATCTTATCTTTCTTCTCATTTTTCTTAATCCCATGAATACGGTCGATAGACAATCACAACTATCCCCGTTACTCGTCACAATTGTATTTACAAGTAGATCAAAGAGTGCTCCCATTACATGTTATACCCTATTGTACACTAAAATACCTCGATCGTATCAAAGTATCTCGGATTTCCGTATTCCATTCGGAGTTGGATTCCAATCCGGATCCTATGATACATTCATCCTATTTACTCGATGTCACACCCATCAATAGAATAGAGCATAATATTATGGAGAATTGATGAAATAAATCTTCTCTTTTTATGTATTCGATACTATCGAATTTCGATAGAGCAGAGAATGAATTAGCTAGAGGATATTTGGAGTCAATCTCGACGTTTTATGACCATTCATGGTATCCATCCCATAATAGAGATGAAGAGTTCCCTTTAGGGGACGATTCCACTCTATTCAAACTAAATGAACTCTCTTCTCTCCCTCTATCTCTTCCCTTTCGGCCACCTTCTATTCTCTCTATTCTCTCTCCACTCTAAAGAGAGAACGGTCATAAAAGTACTATTTACTCCAGGGGAGAACTCATTTCAACGTTGTACGATGTTCATATTTCTTCCTCTCCTGATCCAATCTGTTGAATGTGCATCATCTCGATAACTTATTTTACTCTCTAACTCTACCTTACAATAGGTCATCTTTCATTCGTCTCTCTCGAGTGTTATTGCTATTCCTTCTTCACATCTTTCCGGTTTCTAATACACAATGGGAAGTCATCATATGCAAATTTACGCCTCTCCAAGGTCTGTGGAGAGGCGTAAATTTGCTATAGATATTTCTTCTAGTTTCGAATGCACTTAACTTTTTTTTCAATTTTCGTCGTTAGAGTGTGGGATCAATATGTTTTGACCTCATTTACACAATCGATTCTATAGAAATCGTTAGAACATAACACGGATTTCCTGTAAGAGTGTAGCAAAAAGAGCTCTCCTTTCCACTAGGAAAAAACTTTGGGTCACCGATTTCCATGAAAGTTGGTTGGTGGGTACCCTTAGGGGTCAGGAGGTCCATCTACTTGATTTGGTCAATTATCGATTTTATCGATTTTTTTTATCTCCAAACTTTAAATGACCATAACTAGCTTCATTTTCATCGCACAGCGAGCTAATTTCTCGCGATGAATTAGTCTCGGAATTCTCTACAAAAAAGTCGAAGTCACACAATATGAAAAAAGTTGATCTTCCGCCTCAAAAATCGATAAAACCGATTTTTTGAACATAAAACTAAGTTTTTCTCGACAATTAGCCGAAAACACAATCGATTTTATTTTTGCAATCGATTCTACGTACCTGTTTTGGGGTGACCCAATATTTTGTTTCACACATCTCTGTCCTTTCAATGCTGTTTACTACGTGAGGTCGAACATAGCCGATTTTTTGAGGAAAACACACTTTGCGACATAACTCGCTTGAAAGTGTTCCAATCAAAAATTTGCATTAAACCTTTCTTTTTCGTTTCCTCTAGAGCTACATTTTTAGTCTCATTGATTTTTTTGATTGGAACACTTTCAAGCGAGTTATGACGCAAAGTGTGTTTTCCACAAAAAATCGGCTATGTTCGACCTCACGTAGTAAACAGCATTGAAAGGACAGAGATGTGCGAAACGAAATATTGGGTAACCCCAAAACAGGTACGTAGAATCGATTGCAAAAATAAAATCGATTGTGTTTTCGGCTAATTGTCGAGAAAAACTTAGTTTTATGTTCAAAAAATCGGTTTTATCGATTTTTGAGGCGGAAGATCAACTTTTTTCATATTGTGTGACTTCGACTTTTTGTAGAGAATTCCGAGACTAATTCATCGCGAGAAATTAGCTCGCTGTGCGATGAAAATGAAGCTAGTTATGGTCATTTAAAGTTTGGAGATAAAAAAATCGATAAAATCGATAATTGACCAAATCAAGTAGATGGACCTCCTCCTGACCCCTAAGGGTACCCACCAACCAACTTTCATGGAAATCGGTGACCCAAAGTTTTTTCCTAGTGGATGGCATTGCTACACTTTTACAGGAAACCCGTGATAAATGTAGATCATGAGGATGAAACATGATTGAATCTGTAGAAGTGGAGCAAAGAGAATGGAAGATGAAGAGAGAACGAGGGAAAGGACTAATTGGCCGTCCTTTCTATTCCCCATTATGAATCATTTAGTGGACATCTTCCAGTAGAACTCGATCCTAATTTAGATTTAGAGGGATTGTCTGCTCCTCTGAAAACGGAAACAATGTGTTTTTCTAATGTCAAAAATGAATTTAAAAACATTTCGTACAAAATTTGAACAATCGTGCTTTTTTTACGAGCAATCTTATTGTGAATGAACCCTATACTAGAGATACTCGCCGAAGTTGACTACGACACAATAAGCGAATATGAAACGTTTCATCAATTGAACATATATACGCTGGGAAGATACTATTGTTCATATTTGTCATCTTGGTCTTCTTTCTCACTTCCCACTACATCCTCGTTCTAATCTCTTTCTCTCAATAGGATCGTCTCTTTTCTATTCTCTTTCTTCATTGTTTCATTCTGACCACCGGAAATATCTCTCTCACGATAGAAATCTAAGGTCAAACAGTAGGAAGTCTGCAGATTTCCCCCCTTCTCTCTCGTTTCCGCTTTGTCTCCATTCCTTGTATTTGTATTGTGAAGAGAAGAAGTTGAGAATCTGAAAGAGAGAGAGAGGGATAGGCATGACCATACCTACCACTTGGAAAGGGAAGAGACACTCTATTCTATTCCTCTTCCTTCCATTCATTAATCAAATATCTCCATTGCAATTGCAGTGTGATAATCCGTGCTGCATCCTCTAATGATAAATGATTCGTGAGAGGGGGGGGGAAGAATGATGACCCCTCCTGCCCCTTCCCCTCCCCCCTCCCCTCCCTCTCCTCCTTCCTTCTTCTCCCTCCTTCTTCTTCTCCTTCTCGATTACACTATCATTCCGAGTCTAGAGAGAGAAGCAAATCATCGTGTCAAGGAGTATCAATCCTCACTTTTTATTCCTTATTCCAACTATCATCACAATTCTTTCCATAACTTTTCTGTAACTTCCACAGATGTCTCTTCTCTTTTCCCATCTCTCTCTCTCTGTGATTCTAATCAGAAGCGTAATCATCAGATTAACAGGAAGGTATCATTACATTCTTAGATCATTCGATTGTTCAACAGATTCTCTTCATTCTTCTATTGACCATTCGTATCGTCGTTTCCTCTTCTGATTCTCTTCATTCTCTTCATTCTCTTCATCAGCTGACCTTATTCGTAATTACTTGCTTCTTCTCTAAGTAATTACCCGTCTTTAATTACCTCGTTAATGAATGTTTCTCTCAGTCTCTTTCTTCTCTAGTGCACTGTATTCTTCCTCTCTCTATTCCAATGTTTTCTCCTTCTAATTTTCTTATCATTTCAATTCGATCATCAACTTATGCATTAGCTATTCACAAATTGATCAACAAGAAGACATTCGAAATATTAAGGGAAAGAATGATGATATACCCTCCAGTGATGGTCAAAAGGAGTGAATGAGGGGAAGAGAGGGGGAAGAAGGGAAAGGGAACTCCCTCTAGTGAGAGTGTACCAGTTTGATCGTCCGTTCCATTTCTCTATGTCGATTACTACCAATTTTCCAATGAATTCTCCATTCTGGGAATATTCTTTCTTAAAACGCGTTCTCTGTAAGAACGCAGGTGGGAGTGTACAAAAATTTCAAAATCATCGCCAGGGGCTCAAACGTCACCAACATGACCCCTTGTGAAGGTATTTACGATTTTTGAACTTTGATCCCAAAAAATTTGAACTTTGATCTTTGATCTTTCAAAAAATAAATTTCAGATAACCCTATCATGTGATAGGTCATTCGAAAGAGCATAAAAAGTTATGAAAAAATTTCAATTTTCAAGCATTTTCATCAACATTCGTTCCGGTTATGACTAAATGAATGACGATTTTGGTCCATTTTGACGAAAATCGATGTGGCTCCCTACTATGCTATGATTTGCGGGACACCAATTCGAGATATTATACGTATTTTATGATAAGAAAAAATGTGGAGAACTTTGCGGGGCATATTTTCGGTGACATTGTGTTGAAACCTTCACCCAACCATGATCAATCACGCCTTTTTTCACAAAATAGTCCATACCAAGAGTGCTGAGAATGTTTTGCAAACACTTGCTTTTGTCTCTAGTGATGTTTTTCGGTCATAATGAACCAGTTTACGAATTTTCATCAACATTTTGACCATACTTTTGGACATGACTCACCTCGACTTTTTTCACATAAGGGTCCCCCCTTATGTGAAAAATCGGTTAAGAGTCATATAAACTTTGGCCACAATAACATGAATGATTTTACCAAAAGTAACATAAAACTAATTTTTGAGCACCCTTACATATTTTTTCTTGGGTCTGAGGTCATATTTCAACATGACCTCCAACCCGGATTTCACATAAGGGGGGACCCTTATGTGAAAAAAGTCGAGGTGAGTCATGTCCAAAAGTATGGTCAAAATGTTGATGAAAATTCGTAAACTGGTTCATTATGACCGAAAAACATCACTAGAGACAAAAGCAAGTGTTTGCAAAACATTCTCAGCACTCTTGGTATGGACTATTTTGTGAAAAAAGGCGTGATTGATCATGGTTGGGTGAAGATTTCAACACAATGTCACCGAAAATATGCTCCGCAAAGTTCTCCACATTTTTTCTTATCATAAAATACGTAAAATATCTCGAATTGGTGTCCCGCAAATCATATCATAGTAGGGAGCCACATCGATTTTCGTCAAAATGGACCAAAATCGTCATTCATTTAGTCATAACCGGAACGAATGTTGATGAAAATGGTTGAAAATTGAAATTTTTTCATAACTTTTTATGCTTTTTCGAATGAGCTATCACATGATAGGGTTATCTCAAATTTATTTTTTGAAAGATCAAAGATCAAAGATCAAAATTTTTGGGATCAAAGTTCAAAAATCGTAAATACCTTCTCTAGGGGTCATGTTGGTGACGTTTGAGCCCCTGGCGATGATTTCGAAATTTTTGTACACTTTCCTATCCAAATCACTGCGTTCTTACAGAGAACGCGTTTTAACTCTTCACATATTTTCCACTCACTGCACCTGTATACTCCCTCTCTCTCCTTCCCTCTTCTTTCTACCACTCAGTTCAAATCTCTTATCACCCATTGTGATCACTCGTCTTGTCTTCTATTTTACGAGTATCAATCCACTATTTGAATTTGTCCCTCTATTTCATCCATTGAACCCTCTCTTTCTTCTCTACCTATCGTTTCAGTCTCTCTACTCCGCGTCCCTCTCTCTTCCTCCCTTCTTTCCCTCTCTATTTCTCATAGAATGAGTGTGAACGATGAATCTGCCAATCGAATCCCATTTCTTTATCCCATTACATCATTCAAACTTATTGCGTTAAATCGTGCTATATGTTTGTACTATATGCATCTTCAATACTTAATTAAAGTATCTAGTGATTCATTCTCCTTCTTCTCCTACTCACATTCTTTTCTCTTATCAATCTCATTCTTCCAATCTGTCATTTTATTCTCCAGATGGTCATACCTTCTTTTCTTCTCTTTTTCTTCTTTCAATGTCCTTTTCCGTCTCCATTCCATCTACTTTCCTTTCCTTTGACTTCACAGTTGGATTTCTCCTTCTCCTTTTAACCTTCCATCTTCATTTTCGTATATTTTCTGTTGTTATCCGACCTTCAACTTACTCTTTCTCTCTCTTTACTGGTCATTCTCTCCTTTTTTTTCCTCGTTCATTCTGTCTCATCTTCCCCTTTCCCGCCAATTTCGAAGGACGATTGAATAATGTCTCGTATGGAATCTCGGAATAGTATCTCATATATTCCTAATAATATCCACTCTGTACCATTCCGTTCCCTCATTCTTCATTCAATTGATCCTCACGAGATATCCGTCAAAACTCAATTGCTTCTATTCACTAATTCTTTTTATCTACATATATCTGAAAATGTTTATAATGACTTTTAAATGAATGAATTAGATGAACTCATTTGAATGTTCATCGTTCGTCTTTGAATGGAATGAGAAGGAGGGAGAGATCAGATCATATTTCAGTCTTCTCTCTCTTTCTCTCTCTTCTCACTTCCACCCCAATTGATCATTATTCATTCACTATTCCGAACTTCGTTCCATTCTATTCATCTCTCACCAAAATCAATAAAACAATTGATTTTGATAGATTCATCACCTTCATTATTTCGTATTTCCGTTCTATTCGTCTTCCATTGTTTGTTTCCCTTTCGGAGAGTGAAATTCAGTCTCTTTTCAATGCCCTTTCCACTCTTCTTCTCTTCACTTTTCGCGCTCTTTTCTCAGCCCATTAAATTTGAGTGAAACTCGTGCCGATTTCTATCTTTTCACAATTTCCCACCTCATTACTAATCAATCAATCTGAATTCTCTTTCTTCTTCCTTCTACTCAATTCATTCTATCTTTCTTTTCTTCTTTCGACCTACCTCTTACTATTCTTACTCTTCTTACTAGTATACTTCTCTCGTGTAATGGCTATCTTATTCATCTGTGCCCTCGATATCCCCTCTCCCCCTCTCTCTCTCTCTCTCTCTCTCTCTTTCTCTTCAAACTTGCTACCACACCTCTATTCTACCCCTTCAACCATAAATGGGAAGGTTATGTAAGGAGTCATTTTACCTCGAGGAGTATAATCTCTCTTCAATCACTTCAAACCACGTCCTTCCTTCCTTCCTTTCATTCCTTTCTCTCTTAATTCAATTAGTTTCCCTATCGATTACTCGATTGAACGGTTCTTCTCTTTCCAATGGATTCATTCACTGCTTATCTTCCGTTCTTTCCCTTCCCTCTCTCTCATGATCTATCCCCTCTCTCTTTCCCTTTCCTTCCTTCCTTCTTTTCCTTTCTCTCGTCAACTTGTCATTTGCAGTGTAGATGATTCTTCTCTTACAAAGTTCCATCGTTCTTTTCCTTCTGTCTCTTTTCTTCCTCTGTGGTAGATCACTTCATCTTCTTCTTTCTTCCAAGTGTAATCTTATTTTCCGGGTCTCATTCAGGAAGATCTTTATGAGACTTCTTTATCTTCTTACTCTTCTTTCTCTTCATTCTCTTTCTCTGATCAATTGGTCTATCTCATGAGATTTCATTGATATTCAACACAGATGCCAATCTCTTTCCCTTCCTTTCATTGGTCATCCCTCCCCCCCCTCCCCCCCCCCTCTCTCCCCCTCTCCCCCCTCTCTCACTCTCATTCTCTCAATCAGTCAGTTGTTCAACATCTCTTCATCTCCTTCTCTGATTCCATTGAGTGATTGATGTTCTTCCGTGAGAAATGGCAAATCCAAGGGAAAGAAAGAGTAGTGGAAGGCTTCTTCTCTCTTTTTTTGCAGTTCATACGAAATGACCCTTTCACTCTCTTTTTCTTCGCAACATTGGAGGATCTAGGAGAGGGCTGAGTGATTTACGTGTAGATGAAGTGAGAAGGGAGAAGATCCTTCCCTCCTTCTCTTGTCCATTCCTTTTCCTACTGTAGTCTCATCCTCTTCTTTCATCTTACTAAACTATTTGGAATATCTGACTAGACAGATTGAAATAATAAAGAGCTCTTCAACTCTTCTTCATCTTCTTCATAATCTCATCGATCAATCACTCAATTCAATCTCATTCATTGGTCATCTCATTCACTTCACTCTCAAATAACAACTAATCCATCTTCGATAACTGAAAGACACCGATCTGACTACGACTAATATCCACTCAAATCTATTGTTCACTCATTCATATATTTTCATCTGTCTTCAAATGGTTCATTATTCCAACTAAATTCACCACTATCACACAATAAACCAACTGTTTGAATGAATGAATCTCCAATCAATCAATTGATGAGATAACTAAGTGAAGAGTGGGAGAAATTGACACCTCTTCCCTCAATTTCACTATATCTCAGAGGGTTATTTCAACACTTGGCAGGTCTCCAATCTATTTATTTCGACTACGTAATTAATCTTCTTCTCTTTCTCTCTTTATTCTCCTTTTCCGTCGATTACGAGAGTGAGAGTCAATTGTATTCCTATGACCGAAAGAATCGAAGAGAATGGGAGAACTCTCAATTCATTCTAGTACATATCTCCTCCATAACCTACACGGATACGAATCGTATAATATGTCAATTTCCCTCTTTAAATCTATCATTCTTCGAAATGCTCCATCAATCTCTTTACTAATTTCGGTATTCCTTTCATCTCAATTCTCGTCTCGATTGACCATTCATTCGTGTTGTCGTGCTCCTCTTCCTTTATCTCATTCCTTATTCTTCCATCGATCATGGATTCATTCCTAATCATTCAGATCATCATTTCGATTCTCTTCTTCACTCATCAGTTTCAATAGTGTCCATATATTCTGGATACGACTGTCCAAGTGAAGAAGAAATCAACTCATTTGCATATCGATTCATTATCAATTTCCCTGGCTCGAGGAAATAGATAATGGTCGATATTGCATTGAGATCTGAAGAGGAGGAACAATATTCACAGGTTTGATACACATTTATACTCACATTACTACTCAAAATATGAGACAATCATTTTCTTCCATTGGCATAAATCTGTGTGTAGGCAGTTTTCCAGAAGAAAATAGAGCTAATAATAGTGAATGGTCATATTAGAATTGATGGGATGGGAGAAGGAAGGAAGAAAGGGGACGAAATACGAATTTGTCAGTCATAAGAGAGATCTCTCGATTGATTGACGTAGTGGAATAGAAGAGAAAATATCGAAGATGAGGGTGGAGGGGGGATAGGGATGAAGGGGGGAGGGGATGGATGAGTTCCTTATCTGAGGAGGTCATCGAAGGAGAAAGAGAAGGGAAAGGAGTTCATGTCATCTCTCATTTGCATCAGTTGCTTATCAGAGAGAAAAAGAAGAGGATGGGGAGAGATCTGATTAATCCTTTTTATTCCAGAGAACTCGAGTTGATTTATTCGAGGAGAAATGTTCGTCTCTCTACAATCTCATTCTTGATCAATTGAATGATGATCTATCAAGGGTAAGTCATTATATTCAATTAGATATTCTTTTATTCCTTGTCTTATCTCATGACTCTTCAATTTTCTTCAATTCTTCTCTAATTTCATCTCATTATTCAATGATTTATTCTTCACTTGGATATCTAATCCTCGATCTTCTTCCTTCTCTTTCTCAATGTTCCTTCTCATCTTTCCCTCTTGGTCACTTCTCTTCTCATCTTCAAATGATTCATTTCTCCACACCTTTCGAAGACGATCGAATAGATGGAAAATATTGACACATCCGTTCCCTTTCCCTTCCTTTCCTTCTCCTTTTACGATGACTGACCATTCCCTTCCTTCTTCCATTCTTTGTCCTCTTTCCATGCAACAATCAGTCCTTTCTCCATCCTTTCCCTTCTTCCTCTTGTTCAATCTCTTCTCCATCTTACATCATATCTGTCATTGTCCAATCATTTGATCATCTCTTAGTGCATATAATGGGAGTTCCTCTCTGTAATTTGATCTTCTTCTTCTCTTTGGTTACAGCATCTTCCCATTGGATAGACTCACCCTCAAGAGAGGAACCAAGAGGGATCAAAGAGAGAGAGTCAATCTATTGTGTGAGAGTGTTTGAGTAGGTACTCGGATATGGGAACGAAGAATCTCAGATTAGATTTCACACTCGAATCGAAGAGAATGAAGATGGTGAATGATAACCTATATGTGTCACTGAGAGATGGGTAACATCTGCTATGATTACAAGGACAGCTAAGAAAGGGAAGGGTCGTTAAGGAGGAAAGGGAATGGATAAAGACTGACTACTATCCGTTGGTTGGATACCATTCATAAGTGTGAAGATTCTCAAGTCTTCCCCCCTCCCCTTCCATCCCCTTCATCCCTCCCTCTTTCATTGTTTACTCGTGATCATTGAAATCTCTTATTCTAATTCAGAGTAGCGGCTACTTCATAAGGAATTCACGCGTTCGTTTCCGAGTCCACTCGAAGGGAATTGCTTAGAGGGGAAGATTCAGAGGGGAGGGGGGGGAGGGGACAATGGATAGAAAGGGAGGGGGTCCCTACCAGATGGTCATTCCAATTCTTACTCCTTTGTGTAGAATAATATAGGATAAGTTAAGAGATAGAGAATGTGAAAGAATGCGAACTAGAATGGATCAACTACAATTGAGATCTTTCTTTGCCGCATTTTCAACGAGATCATTCCCCTCCTCAGATAGATTTATTCCCTTTCTCAATCCAGATATGGTAATCTACAACTTGTGCCCTTCCAAGAACACAATAGAAGAATAGATGAAGAATACTTTCAATCCGATTGGAAGAGTCATCGAGATAGTATAGTATGCAACTACCTCTTGATGGATTATCGCTATGATAGAATGAGAGGATTGAAGAGAGAATAGAGAGAGAGAGAGAGAGAGAGAGAGAGAGAGAGAGAGAGAGAGATCCTACTCCTTTACTTCACTATCCTATCATGATCTCTTCTCTTCTCTAGAAGGGCATCCCTCCCACATATTGTGATGTCCATTGTGTTCGAACCGTTTGAAGTTTAGCTTATACTCCCTCTCCCTCCCCTCCCCCCTCCCTCCCTCTCTCTCTCTCACACTCCAGAAGCGTTCCCACTCACTCTTACAGAGAGAGTCAACTATAGCCATACTCGATACTCTAACCTTTTTTGGTTGATCTCTTTTCCTCCCCCTCCTCCCCCTCTCTCCTTCCATCTCTTCTCACCTTCACTCCCTCTCCTCTCTCTCTATTGTCTCCCATCTTTTCTCTTGACCCTTCTCTAGCTCCTTTTTATTCAATGATGAACACAAGAACGATTACCCAATTAGTTCATCTTTTAATTACTCCACTCATATGGAAATCTTAATCCCTTATTCCTTTTCTTATATCACGTATAAAGTGCAATTGGTAATAAAGAGACTAAGAATAGAGAAGATTGACCGTATGGATGACCAATCTGGCACTGCTTTATGGCGTCTATTCTCAGATCTCCTTCCCCTTCCCCCCTCCCCCTCTCCCCTCTCTCTTTCTCCCTCTTCTGTCCTCTTTCTTCCACTGATCTACCTCTACTTTCTCTCTTCTTTATGATGATTAACCTACCACGGCGCCATGTTTCATTATCCTCTTTCTTCATTTATAGCCGATTTCCATTCGCAGTCTTCCTTCCATTTCACTTCCCTTCCCCTTCTTCTCTTTCTTCACTTCTCTACTGTACAGTTACTTTTCATCCTTGGAAGCATTTCGTTTTTTGCAGACGAAATCACTTCAAATTTCCGGTTGATTTCGTTCGTCTTTCCATCATTTCTTCTATTCTTTCACCCATTCCAATTCTTCTTCTCCTTTTCTCTGACATAAAAAAGCGTCGATCAAATCTTTTCGCACTTTGAGTTCCACCTGAGTGAAATCTTTTGATGCTTCTCGTCTTCTTTTTTCTATTACTCATCCATTTCATTCTCATTGCTAAATGATTCGTGCCCTTCTTTCTTATTCTCCATACCACTTTTATTCAATTCTCTTCATCTTGAACGAATCTTTGTCATTTTATGTGTCCTATCTAAAGCATATGGTCAAATATCTCATAAAGTGAATGGAGATCCACTCTTATTACTCTCTTTCCCTCTTAGAGTCCATCGAATGATTCGATTGCCATCTCGAATGATAACTCCGTTCCTCTTCTTCTCTCTTCATTACACAGTCTTCTCTTGTCAATACTCAACTGATAGATAGTCGCGGCTGTTATTGGAAGGAGTGAGAAGAGAGACTGATCAAAGAGACTTCCCTCTCCTCCCCCCTCTCCCCCTGTCCTCCCTCCTTCCTTCCCTCAAGACATTCCCTTCCAATGTTTCATAGTCAGAACACCATTGTGATCTCTCTCTCTCTCTCTTCTCCATCAATCTTTTGTTTTCCTCTCTGTTCAAAGGCGGTCCTTCTCCTCTCTTCGACCATTACAATTTCGATGGGAAAATTGCGAGGTGTGAAACAGTTGGTGATAATTAATTGAGTAATCTCCTTCCCTCCCATCAAATGGATTCACTCTCCTCTTCGATGCTTGACCATTCTCTATTCATATTCATTCTTCATCCTCTATTTGTCTCATCTCACTTCTCTCGTAGATAGGGCGTGAAGAGAAGAGAGGGGTAATCAGTTCCCTCGAGATATCCCCTCCCCCACATCCCCCCCCCTTCACCCTCTCTATCTACTACTGTCATGACCATCACTCATATCATACAACTTCATCTTCCATAGTCACTTCTCCATTCCAAATCCATTCGTTCCCAATTCATCCTTCCCTCTCTCTCTCTCCATTCCTCTTATCCTTTCTCTTCTCTTAATCTCCGTTCATTATCACTTTTATCCTCTAATCTTCACACCTTCTCTTCCTCTTCCTTCTTAATCACTTCAATCAACTCTTTTTCTATTCCGATTCCGGTCTTTCGTCTCCTAATTAAAGAGAGAGAGTTGATATATGGATAGATTCATTGTTTGCAATGATGATAGTGAGAAGAAGCTGGATAGAAGAGAGAAGTGATACGGAAACAGTGAAGAGTCACTCTTTTCACTTGAAGAAAAGACGGAAGAAGAGAGATAATCACTCTCCTCTTGTTATTGACTATATCAGTATTCATCTTATCCTTCTAGTACATTCCTTTATGTCTCCTTTAATATTTGATACTCACGATTTTTTAAAGAAGGCGTCCCACGAACCGCGCGGGCGACTATGCAAAGTGAGGAATGAGAGGGGGCACTCTCCTCATTCCGCACGCTCTCTCGCTCGTTGCCTGCTTTTCAGGGTCACTTGGCACGCAGCCAATTGATCATAACTCATTTCAAATGAAAAATGGTGACATGGGAGTTTCGAAGCTGTTATAGGGTAACAACGACCCACCACCTCACATCGAGAACTCACTAATCCAGATATTCGTGGGACACCTTCTTTAACTCAGTATATTCATTTTTTTGTTTCGATCAGCTATGACATCTTCTTTATCCTCTCTCTTCACCTCTCTTCTCTCTCTCAATATTCTCACATATGTTTATGCTCCCATCTCTCTTATGGATTCGATTGGGTCTAAGGGGGGAAAGGGGATTAGTATTATTGGTACCATCTGATGGGTCCTTTCGATGAATGAGAGAGAGAGAGAGAGAGAGAGATAGAAAGGGTTAACTCGGATTCCAATCTCATCTCAGTCCTTCCCTCTCTTCATTTCCTTTTCTCTTTCTCTGTTGTCTCTCCAATTATTATGATCCATATGTTTGAACTAATTGAGTAGATTCGAATACGATCTCCCTTCCCCTTTCCCTTGGATATCTTCGTCTTCCCCTTATGCTCGCTCTGATTTAACTCCCTTATTCAGACTGATTCGTACTCATTTCATTCAATTGAAGACTCTCTCTCTCTCTAATCTATTTCCATTGTCCTTCATTGTTTCTTTCATTGTGTCATCATTGTTTTGACTAATGAGAACTCATTAGACCACCCATCTCAATTGAGAGAGAAAGACGATAGGACAGAGAGAGAGAGAGAGGGAGGGAGATGGTCTGATTCCTACCAGATGACATTTCTCTCTCTCTCTTCACATCTGTCCTGTTCACACAATATCCAGTCATTTCTTCAATACAAGTTGATGGAATACAGTTAAACTGTTCCTTTGGCGGTCCTCTCTCAAATAGTATCCAATCTTCTCTTCTTCTTATCTTTTCCTTTCCATCTTCCTATCAATGGTAATCGACATACTCCTCCACTCTCATTCCTTGTTAGTCATATGCTTAGAATCTCTACAAGATTTAATCCCTATTTTTTCATTTTTATCTTCACCGTTTATCATCATAATTTTGACCGTGCCATTCTGCAAATATCTATTAATGAATTTGTTTATCTTCAGGAATGTCCAGTCGATTCTCTTTCGATTGAAGAAATGGCGACGGATGTGATAGAAAGTGCAGCAAGAATATCAAAGGAATGTCCAGAGATCGAAGGAGGAGGTACTATTATTTCATTTGCTGTTTTCATATTTTATTCCGTCAGAATTATAATAGAAAATCAAGTCAAGGAACTAAAAAAATATTTTTTGATAATCACAAATACATGAATTCAGTGCAACTGCGAGTGCATACGATCTCCTCTGCAATGGAACAATTGAGATTGAGAAGAACCACCAGCGACTGCGATAGCAATGGTAGTATACTTATCAGAAATATATACGATCATTTCATATTAGAAAATAGTTGTTATCGATAGGTTGAAACAAACTATGGTTGGCAGCTCGAGTATTTTATTATATTTTGAACACTTCGCTAATATATTTTGTGATTTGATCGTGAATTAATTGTTTGCAACGATTATTTACCGAGCGTTAGATCCAATAATTGTCTAGCATTGAGAAAACAACTAGCCCGAACAAAAAATGAAGCATAGGTTTAGTATCTTTTCTTTTGCTCAAGCGACCAGTTCGAATCTAATCCTTCAATCATTTTCTCGCTATAAAATTCCGCAACGATGATCAAAATTCTCTGGGTTGATAACATGAAATCTCTCCTTTTCTCCTCACAAATCGTCTAGTTTTTTGCTTGTGATTATGACGATTCTTCTCACTTTTATAATCTCCTTAGTAAACTTTTGAATGGAAGGAAGTTGACAAGTTACAAACGTGTCTTTATCCCCTTCACTTCGCAATTCTTCTTTTATTCTTTATCCATTTCAGTCTCTCGAATGGCTCCTTTCGCTGAGATTCGATCATGGATTCATTCTATGGAGAATAAATTAACTTGTTTAGAGGTGAGAAATCGTGATTTATCTTGTTGTCATAAGCTGACAGCACTAAATGCAAGAATCTCAGTCAAATTCATTTGATCGAGTGACCATTTGACCATCAATGATATCACATAATATATCTCTGTTTCAGGAACGATACAAAGGATGGAATGATACAGTGTCGATCACCAAACTATTAGCAGATCAACAGGTATTTCATCCCTTTCTTCTTCTCATTCTCTGGATGGTTTACTCTTCCGATTACAATGTCTCGCGCGTGTGATTTCTTCGTTGAGAGTGAATAATCCTTCCCCATTCTACCCTTTTCTCCCTCTCTCTCCACACTTCCCCTCGAGGAAATCACCATTCAATCCAACCTCACTTTCTTAGTTGTATCGATTCTTGGACTACTGTTATCGTATGCCCTTTTCATAGATTACATTTATGTAATATAACAGTACACTATCCCGAAAATGAATAATCAATCGATGAATTCATGTTTATCATGCATAGTGATTATTTGTCTATCAATCATATCTTCTGTTGATTGATAACATTCCCTTCTCCTTCTTCCCCTTCCGAGTGATCTATTCCATCTCTTCAGTCTCCTTCATTCATCTCCTTCTCTTCAATTCCCTTTGTCCTCTTCTCCTTCATTCTCATTACCTGTATCCTCTTCCCTTTCACTCGTTATTATTTCGATGTCCCTGCGAAGGCCAATTTACGTGTCCCCTCTAGTAGTTACTTTGTTTACTGTTCTTCTCTTTGTCCAGTTAGGACGAATACTGGAGATCAGGCTATGTTTAACATGGTTTACCAATGTCCCTATCAATCCATCTTAGAAACTACTGATCAACCTAAGTGACTATAAAGTGATTGATGTATAAATCCGTCTCCCTCTTCCTCCCCATTAAAGGACCATTCAATCAACTCGATTGATCTCTTTCCTTCCGTAATATTGTACCATTCTTTATTGATGTCTTCACTTCCTTCTCCTTTCCATTTCATGTAATTTTCTGTCCACTAAAACCTCGAATGTTCATTCAACCATTCAAAATTTCGCTATTCGCTTCCTTCTTTCGTTCTGATCCTCTTAAAAATCACCCACATTATCGAGTGAATTAGCCTAATCTCACTCAAATCTCCACTCCCACCTTGTTCAGTTTCTCCATTCCTTCATTTTCCTCCCGATATCTCTCAATAGAGAAGACGAATGTTCAATTACCTTCTTCCCTCACTAATTCTTCTTCAAGGCTAATATCAAGACATGCAAAGGGAATAATTCATCATCTTCCTAATCGATCTCTTTCATATATTTCCTCTCCCATTCCGAATATCTTCAATTACCGCATTGCCTTCATAACCATCATTCTCAACTTCTATTTTCTCTTCTCGATTCATCCCCTCTGTTCATTCCTGATATTGACCATCTGCCCTCAGGGAGCTATTACGAGATTTACCTGACCAGTCCATTCCCTCTACCCCCTCTCCCCTCTCATCCCTCTCTATATTCCCCTCCCCTCCTTCCCTTCCCTCCCACTCTCGCTTCCTTTCATCCATCCGTTCATTTTAGAATTTCTCGTGAGTTATCATTGTTATATTTCCAAGATTGAGTCGTAGGATATGAAAATTTGAAAGACAGCATGATAGTATATATATTTATGCGTAATCACAAGGACAAACGCGGATACAACTTAAAATTATGTTCAATTAAAACGACGTAGTATCAATTTAATTCTTCCTTTATCCATAACTTCTTAGTGATTGATATTCTCGCATCCATTAATTCCCTCTTCTCTCCTCAATTTCTTCCGTTTTGCGTGTAGAAGCAACAGGTGTGTCATTGGAGAGGAAAAGGGTCGAGACCATTCTATTTAGTACCCACTCTCTACACCAATTGAACACTACCACATTCAACTGACGATTCCTTCCAATCGTTTGCTCTTTCCATATATTCTCCTTTTTTCATAAACATCTGTCTTTCTTTTATCAGTAGGAACCCCATGGAGAGGGCAGAATAATCAATCACTGTCGGCCTAGATTCCATTCCATATTCCGATTCATCCGATTCATTCTCTATCTCTCATATGAACTCCCTTCTCATTGCACCTTCATTACTATTGATATAAAGAGAGAAAATCCTTCAGTATAGACAATAAAATAGATGAACGATCTCCTTCAATTCCAAATGGCCAATCCATCCTTTTATGGCCAACCGTCCTCTTCTCTTCTCTCTCTGAACTATTCCCATTCTCTTCCTTCCAAACCCAAAGGGTCATCTCTTTCCTCTCTTTATTCTTTCCCTTCACGCAAATCGATCATTTACCGCATTCAGTCTCATTTTCCATCTATACGATTTTACGGTCTTTTGATCATTCTCATTCTCCTGCTCTGGAACTGGCTCCAACTGGATCCATTCCATCTTCTTCTTTCTTCTCTTCCTCCGTTCTATAAGCCGATTCACTCCTTTTTCAGTTGTAAATTCCATTCCTAAATCGGCCCTATTCTTCACAATTTCACCTCTGTTTTGCTGTTCGCCCTTCTATTTCTCCTTCTCTTTGTCTCTTCTCTCTCTGATTCCCATGATCTCTCACCTTTCTCTAACACCGAAATACCACTCTCCCTCGATAGATTCTCTATATTTCTATCATACTTGTGACTGGCCATTAACTGTATGAATGGGGTCCAGTAGATGGAATGACACCTTATTCTCCGGTCCCATTTAACATATCATCGTTACTACTTTCTCTATCGAATTTCCATTGTAATAGAGCAGTACGAAAGTTCCTTATGAACTATAAGACTGTATCATTCTTCCTCCCTTCTCTTCCCTTTCCTCTCTTTCACTTCCTTCCTTCTGTCACCTCTTGATCTTCTCTGATCTAACCGCAATATTGCATCCTTTCCTTCCACCTGAATCATGATTACGGTCATTATTAATTATACGGTACGGCTGGCACCTTCCCATTCCCTCCTCCCCTCCCCCCTCCCCCTCCCTTTCCCAGTCAGAGAAGTTGAGAGGTAAGGGAGAATGGAGAGAGTATCTCCTGTTGCTCTCTCTCTTTCTCTCCGAGCGACGAAGCATATGTGATGGGGATATCCCCTCATTTCACTCTCTTTTCTCTGCCCTCTCGAGATCATTCCTTTCTCTGTAAACAATCCCTTTCATACAGTCATTCTACACAATAGAATAAGTCCAATTGATCTTTGATCTCTTGAAGGTTCTTCAACTGGAAATCCATAACGAGGGTCAGTCATTCTTCTCTCGTCTCGATCATTTATCAGCGAGACCTGAAGGAATATCAGATAGAAGACAAAATTGTATTGAAGGAGTTAGGAAAAGGTAAGAGTTATGACAACTCTTCTGATACAAACTATACCTTTATCATCTAACATAGATCAAAGCATTCAATAAATATCATTCTTAAGGTGGCACACATTGTACATCAATTCGTTGTCTCTTCAGTGCTGTCTCGAGAATAAGAAATCACGATTAACTGAAGTGAGTATCAATTCCATATCTCCTTCTTCATATCAATCTATATCTGAATCATTCTCCTATCTCCTTCTTTTCCCTTCTCTCTTTCGAATAGATTGAATATAGAATGGAAGTGGTTGATTCATATCTTCCCTCTGTAGGAAAAGTCTCACGACGAATCATACTTTTTGTACACAAAGCAAAGTGAGGAAAATGATATTCGCACTTTTACTTCTCTTTGATCCAATACTTCCTTTCCACCATTACTCCTTCACTAATATCACACTTCTCCTATCTATCCACATGCAATATCTCATAATTATGTCTATCTCCTCTCTTTCATCCCTTTAGTCCCAAATGTGCCCTAAAATAGCCATTGAATGCGAACTCAAAGGATCTCCGATATCTTCGCATTCTCTAAGGATTCGAATGATTAACTGACGCCTTTCCATTCAACAAAAATGCCCATCGTCCAAAGTTGCTCCTTTATAATTCGAAAACATTTGATGAACGACTGGAATCCTCCGAAGGGAAGAGAGAGACAGGAGGAGGGAGGGGACGGGGGGTCATTCTCATGGGAGGTCTACGATGAAACCAAAGGGACATTTGTCATTGAATGTGTGTAGAAGAAGAAGATAGACTGGATTACATCCATTGGATTGAGAGAAGGAGAAATGATTTAGTGCCTTCTCTCTCCATCATACGGAAGATCCTATTTTACACTTGAGATATGAGTAGAGAAGAGAAGGGAAAAGAGAGGACAGAGATATCAAGAATAAATTGAGTCCATGCCTCATTCATTCATTCATTCCATCCTTTCTATCCCATTCTCAATATATCTTTATCATCTATCTGAATATCATTCATTCGCCCATTTGTTAGCCTCTTTTCTCCTTCTTTTCTCTTCTTATCAATACGTTGAAACCGTTTGTCCTTCTGTTAGTTCAATCTCTAGAAGTGAAGAGGGAACACGTTGGTACCTCTATCTATTCCATCCCTTCTTCCATCCATTCAATATCTTCTCTCAAACTGTCATTCTTCTCTTCTTTCCGTTATCCTTTCGTGTAAATCAACACGAAACCGATGGTATTTTGACTGTCTTCACTTCCATTTCTTCCTCCCTTCTTCCTTTCTTCTTTCTTCTATACTTCCTATCAGATAAGCGGTAAGATAAAAGGTGAAAACATCAGAACCAAAGGAGAAGGAAGGGAGTAATAGTCGCCACTAACCTTTCTCCAGTCGTATTTTACTGGGTTCATTCTATGGATAGAGAGATGTAAACTCCTTCCTTCTCTCGAAATGACTTCTTGTGGTAGAGGAGAGAGAGAGGGGGGAGGGGTCTGTCACTGAGAACCCTTTCTCTCATCACTCAATTACTCTCTCTCTTTACAGTATTCCCTCTGGAGATGAATCCCCCCTGTTGACCTCCTCTTGACTCTCTTCTATCTATCAGCAAAGTGGGAGTTATCCCTCCGTATCTTTCCCCCTCTGCCATCCATTCTCTCGTTAGCTCAGCCTACATGGTTGTACTATTCGATAGTTCAGACCTCCCTTCTTCATTCTTTCCTTTCAATACCCAACTCTTGACCTGTCAAATGTGTCTATTCGTGTTTCACAGTATGGGAACAATTTACAATTCTTCATTCGTCTCAAACCAGAAAGATTCTCTTCCTCTATAGCCTAACAGTCACCAATTATCTCGCTTTCCTTCTTTCCCATCAAATTTCCAAGTTATGCGCAATTTTCTGGTTTGAAGCTCATTTCAAACCTTGGCTCTTTGATAATTCAATGGAAGAGTAGTTATGGCTTCCGTTTGTCCATGAAACAATCTATTGAATTTGAGATGGAATAGATTCATTTTATCGTCTTTTCTCTCAACTTCTCCTTCTCTTTCCTCTTGGATCATAAAATGTGTTCACACTTTTCCTTCCTTTCATCCATAATTCTCTCAAGCTGTTTCTCGTTATTCTTCCCTCTTCTTCCTTCTTCTACTCTAGATTTCTCATAGTAAAGAATACAAAACAAGATGGTCAAACAGAGATTGCATGGACCTTCTCTCAATTCAATTCACCCATGGCAGTATGTAAACTAATGACCCTTTCAATGAGAAAGAGAGAGAGAGAGAGAGAGAGAGAGAGAGAGAGAGAGAGAGAGAGAGGGGGGGGGAGATCATTGGAGGAGTGATTAACGTCTTCGATGATCATTCCTTCTTTTCGATCAACAATCTCATTGAGTATCCAGTTGGGTCACTCACTATACATTTGAGAGTAGAAGCATGCTTCCCTCTGTGTTCCAAGTGAAATGGGAAACCACTGGGGGAGAGGTACTCCTTCCCTCCCTCTCTCCCTCTCTCCTTCTCCTCTCTACTCATCCTTCCCCTTTCACACTTTACGTTTGTTCGCGGCATGGACTGATGGGTGTATTGGTTTGCATACGGAAGAGAGTCTAGAACTCGAGATGAGAAGAGGGAGAGAGAGAGGGGGGGAGGGAAGAAGGGGGGAGGCTCCATCGGGGTATACTTGTTGCACCATTCTTCCATTTATTATCGTATTCATCTTCAATCTCTCAATTCTAATAAATTCTCTACAGGAGGAAGCATCAGAATCCGATCCTGAACTATCGGCTCCTCCCTCTAAAAGATTAAGAAGGTTTGATTACTCATTCAATCCATTTGAGATGCATTGATCAATTCCATTTCAGAGGATCGGAATATTCAGAGACGGAAGAAGAAGACGAAGAGTATTGTAGTAGTATGGATAGGAGGTATTCCATTCATCCAATCTTCAATTTGATCTTTGATCTTTGCAGAACAGTCTACTCTTCATCTGATACAACTGCAGAACAGAGAGGAGATTGGGAACAAAGAGATATTGGATATTCAAGTGGAGAAAACTCAATTCATGATACTCTCATGACTCCTTCTCCCACTCTTCCGAGGTATTTTTTCGTCCTTATCAAATTAAGTAGAATGGACTTTTTAGTCTATCGAGTGTACTCACTACAATAGGACATTTATACATGTTCCCATTTAATTTCCTCTGAAATTGAAAGATCGATAGATGAATTGAATATCTAGTCAATTGGCATCTCAAATTACAATAGAGGGAAGTAAATCAGGATGAGCATGGTTAGCACTCACTCAATACTAGTTGTCTCCCCTCATGAAATATGATCTCTCACTCTCTCTCTTCATTCTTCATTCTCTCTTCATCTTCTCTGATTGATCTGATTCATCTCTCGGACCAATTCACATTGTAATTACCAGTTGGACACTTTCACATAAACGATCGGTCATCTCTTCCTCTTCAATCGATATGTTTATATCCTCTCTCTCTCTCTTCTCTCTACTCTTTTCTCTTCACAAGTAGATCACTCAACTTGTCTCTATTCATCTTTTCAACTGACAACGTGAAATTCGATTCCATCTTCAGTTTCATCTTTATCTCACTTGCTTTTCTTTCTTCATTTCAACATTCTTTCATTCCTTTATCGTCCATTCTCTTCTTCCATTTATTTCAATCTGAATTGCAATTCTCTCTGAACAAAAGCATCGAATGTTCCTGTCAAATGCACGATTCTCTCTCTTTCTTTTTCCACTAAGAGTTTCTTCTCCTTCCATTCCATCTGGTGAATTGAACTTCTACTAGAAGAACTCTCTTTCTTTCCTTTTCCCTTTCAAGTCTTTTCCCTTCTCTCATCTCACTTCACTGTATAAATACTTCCACTCCTTCTTCGAACTCACAGGTGTTACTTCCTTCTCTCTCTTCTAAGTGTCATATCTTCATTCTCTTTTCTTCCATCATCAAAGTTCATCAATCAGTCTCTTCACTCTTCATTTTCTCCATATGTTCACTCTTTCTCTTCAATTCATCAAAGAGCTCTCTTGTTTATATCCAGTTGATCCATTGTTTCTTCTACGGGTATCTCATCCTTCCCTCTCTTCTTCTTCTCTGAGTGATCCCCCTCAGGGTCACTTAGATATCAAGAGTATCTTCCTTCAGGATACTCTCTCCCTTTCTCTTTTTGTCTCTCTCTCACACGATCAGATAAGATTATCTCTCTTATCATAACTGACCGTGCCTGTTCATTCTCTTTATTATTACTCATTTTATTAGTGTTTCGCAAGCTGATCGAAAAAGCTCGTAAATTGTATAGGAGGGTGGTTTCTTAGTTCTTGGAAATGATTCAGGCGAATATTTCTCAATATAATTGAAATGTTTAAGTGATCAACGTCGAATTGGCCGTGCAACAGTCGTCCTTCCTATTAAGAATGGAAGATGTTATGATGAACTGAATTCTTCCCCTTTCAAGGTATCATTCACTTTATCTTATTCGATTAATCTCTGATTTTGAGTTCTCTGATGGTCAAAATCTGAGTGATTCTCTCATTGTGAACGAATCAATGACGACTTCAAAGGAATATGGTATGAATTATTAATTGAAATTAATATAATTGTATCTTAAAATCAGATGAAGTTCTTGCTCTTCTCGAGGATAATGAATCACTTCATTCGGGAACAAATTGGAGAGAATTAAGAGGAAGAATTAGTCCCACTGTTAGAAAATCAAAGGAGATAATCGATGGAAAGGTACTGAATATCCTTCCATTCAATGGGAATAAATCTCCTCTTCAGCAATCGTGTGATGCATCATCTGAAGAATCTTCTTCATGGGAATGCGATGGAGTTAATGAACAACTTCTTTCCACTTCACTTCATTCTCATCTTGCTGATGATTTCTTTAGTCTAAAGAGAACAAGAGGATCAAATGGAAGACTCAATCTAAGCATCGTACGAATCATTCTCACAATTATTTAGTGATCCTTTCAAGTCATACTTTCTGCAATCTAACGTCTCTTTTTCAGTTGACGTCAACGATTTCATCTGAAATGGATGCTTCATTTTGTTCAACTCGATCAGAGAATCCAATTCGATCATCTCGAATAAGAGGAATGAGAAAGAAGATTCGACCTCGTAGACTTCCTCGATCAATGAGTGATGGAGAACATCTTGGTTTGACCAATACTAATTATGGTGAGGAAGAATGCTCTCTTACAATATCATTGAACAATAGTGGAAAAAAGTGTGAATTGATTGATATTCAGATGGAATGGATACACCAATCGTTCATATATCTCCTCCTTCAACTCCTCTTGCTTCATCAACATCTCTTCATCGTCCTCTTACTTCTTCTTCTCTTTCTCTTCTTCGTCGATTGGAAGATGATATCATTGGAGATGAACAAATTGAAGAGATAAGAAGAAGATATGAAAGTGGAGGAGAAGAATCAGCTAATTACGAATGGGATGACTACCATGTAATATATTATGATTAATTCATCCCTATCATACTTCTCTCACAATTCCCTTCAATAGTACTCCTAGTCATTCAACCTTTTCAATCAAGAGAGGGTGGTTTCCTCTCATTTGGCACACGCTTCACCCCCTCCCCCCTTCTTCCTCCCTCAGTCTCTATCTATCCCCTAGGAAGCCATCGATTCTCTCTCTCTCTCTCTCTCTTCCGTTCCCTTCTCGCACTTCTCTCACTTTACCCACACGCTCCTCTCATATTTCTGATATTTCTGTCTCTCTCTTTCTCTTCTGTTTGACATCTGCCGTCAAATCGACAGTTTCCGTGAAAAGTTCAGTAGGAAGCTTCCAATTCCACGCCTTTTCAAAATGAACGAATTATGCTCAATCAATTTCGCTCATCTATTCTTTTTTAGCCTCCGTCGAAAGACGAGAATTGGCTTCCTGATGAATTGATTCGATCGATTAATCCAATGGAAAAATCGAATGATTTACTTAGTGTTGATGAAGATTTCTCCAAGGAATTCGAACGAAAGGTGTGAATTTCATTTGTTTATTCAGTGGTGTTCAAGTTATCTGCATTTGTAAATGATGATAATTTCAGTCAGAACTTCATCGATTAGTGGAGGAATCACGAGCGAATCTCCAAGTAGTTCAATCTCATCTCTCTACGTGTAATATCGATGCTGATGTTATGGTCTGTTTATTTATCCTTATTCATTCGTCTTCGAAAGTTGTCATATAAAAGAGTATTGTTAATTTCAGCGTACAGTCACTCTCATCGCAGACACGAATATCCGCCATCTACAGGGAGCATTGAACAATGGAAAGAACAATGAGGTACGCATCTTATTATGCCTTATCGTATTACACTATCAATTCACCCATATTACTTTATTCATGACTTTCCATTGTAGGAAGCATGTGAGGATCTCGAGTCAGTAATTGATGAATGGAGAAGAGTAGTATCGCCCCTTCCAAGATTAGTCAATCAGGTATATCATTCTATCAATCAATATAATAATTCTCATCTCAATCTCAGATTCGTCGATTTTCTTCATCTCTTCGTTTACTTTCTTCATCTTTTGCTCTTCCTTCGCGTGGAATTCAAACAAAAGAAGAAGCTGTGAAAGCATTGAATGAATTGGAAACAATTAGAGGAAAATTCGAGAGTGAAAGAGATGAATTGAGGTATGTTTCATCATTATGATAACTATACATTTTCATCTCATCAATATGTTCATGTAATTAATTTGAGAACTCTCCTATCTACTTCTTCCTCCGATGTCGAATTGGTTGGAATGAAGGGAGAATTATCAGCTCTCACTCAAGGTATTCACTTCATTCTCGTTATTCTCGTTAAATATACATCTCTCTTCTGTATTAATTCCTCTTTCTTCAGGATACGAAGAAGCAGTAGATAAGATGTCCGTTCTCGTTCAAACTGTACAACGATTGAATTATGATTGGGAAAAGTGAGTACACATTATTTATTTACTCTTTTACTATGATCACTCTCTATAGTACCACAATTCACCGCATAAAATGCAACTTTACACTTAGCAACGGTACGACAATATTCCGTTTTAGATGGTCGAGTGAGCAGAAATCAATGAGAGATGCAATGATGACACTGGAGAGACGAATGAAGGAAGAAGAAGGTGGAAGGGGAGATACTAAGGAAATCGTGCAACAAATGGAATTATGTCAAGAAAGAATGAATAGGTAAGAAATGGGAATCATGTGAAGTAGATGAATAAATAGGGAGTGGAAGGAGCAGCTAAGACTGTGCACCATACAATATTGAAGTAGATGAATAAATAGGGAGTGGAAGGAGCAGCTAAGACTGTGCACCATACAATATTGAAGTAGATGAATAAATAGGGAGTGGAAGGAGCAGCTAAGACTGTGCACCATACAATATTGAAGTAGATGAATAAATAGGGAGTGGAAGGAGCAGCTAAGACTGTGCACCATACAATATTGAAGTAGATGAATAAATAGGGAGTGGAAGGAGCAGCTAAGACTGTGCACCATACAATATTGAAGTAGATGAATAAATAGGGAGTGGAAGGAGCAGCTAAGACTGTGCACCATACAATATTGAAGTAGATGAATAAATAGGGAGTGGAAGGAGCAGCTAAGACTGTGCACCATACAATATTGAAGTAGATGAATAAATAGGGAGTGGAAGGAGCAGCTAAGACTGTGCACCATACAATATTGAAGTAGATGAATAAATAGGGAGTGGAAGGAGCAGCTAAGACTGTGCACCATACAATATTGAAGTAGATGAATAAATAGGGAGTGGAAGGAGCAGCTAAGACTGTGCACCATACAATATTGAAGTAGATGAATAAATAGGGAGTGGAAGGAGCAGCTAAGACTGTGCACCATACAATATTGAAGTAGATGAATAAATAGGGAGTGGAAGGAGCAGCTAAGACTGTGCACCATACAATATTGAAGTAGATGAATAAATAGGGAGTGGAAGGAGCAGCTAAGACTGTGCACCATACAATATTGAAGTAGATGAATAAATAGGGAGTGGAAGGAGCAGCTAAGACTGTGCACCATACAATATTGAAGTAGATGAATAAATAGGGAGTGGAAGGAGCAGCTAAGACTGTGCACCATACAATATTGAAGTAGATGAATAAATAGGGAGTGGAAGGAGCAGCTAAGACTGTGCACCATACAATATTGAAGTAGATGAATAAATAGGGAGTGGAAGGAGCAGCTAAGACTGTGCACCATACAATATTGAAGTAGATGAATAAATAGGGAGTGGAAGGAGCAGCTAAGACTGTGCACCATACAATATTGAAGTAGATGAATAAATAGGGAGTGGAAGGAGCAGCTAAGACTGTGCACCATACAATATTGAAGTAGATGAATAAATAGGGAGTGGAAGGAGCAGCTAAGACTGTGCACCATACAATATTGAAGTAGATGAATAAATAGGGAGTGGAAGGAGCAGCTAAGACTGTGCACCATACAATATTGAAGTAGATGAATAAATAGGGAGTGGAAGGAGCAGCTAAGACTGTGCACCATACAATATTGAAGTAGATGAATAAATAGGGAGTGGAAGGAGCAGCTAAGACTGTGCACCATACAATATTGAAGTAGATGAATAAATAGGGAGTGGAAGGAGCAGCTAAGACTGTGCACCATACAATATTGAAGTAGATGAATAAATAGGGAGTGGAAGGAGCAGCTAAGACTGTGCACCATACAATATTGAAGTAGATGAATAAATAGGGAGTGGAAGGAGCAGCTAAGACTGTGCACCATACAATATTGAAGTAGATGAATAAATAGGGAGTGGAAGGAGCAGCTAAGACTGTGCACCATACAATATTGAATAGTATTAATTTCAGTTTGGAGACGATGTGTAACTATCTTTCATCTCATTTAATTTCTCTTCAACAAGAAGATGATTCATCTCATTCTCTTATTCATCCTCCTGATTTCTCTGCTGAACTTCTACTTTATTCGAATGCACTCGATCAATTGAAGAAGAGGTCAGTCCCCCCCCCCCTCCCTCCCTCTCCCTCCTTCTCTCTCCCTCATCCAATCTCCTCTCCTTTCAGAGTTCACGATCATCTGGTAGTTCCTCCTGTTCCATCAGCTCCAATTCTCAAGAAGGAATTGACAGTAAAAAGGAGGCCGAAACGGACGAATAGTACACAGACTGCAATGGAGACTCCAATGGATACAGTTATAGAGGAAGAGATTGGAATGGGAACAAGTATTATGAATACTCTTCGATCTTCTCGATTCCTTCAATTACTTCTTATTCTTTCTGCTCTCTGTGCTCTAGCAGCATTAGTCACTTCAGGAGTATTCAAGACGACATTTGGTCCCCATATTGAATATGTGAGAGGTCCTCCTCCTGTTTAAATAGGTTTATTCTTCTTTATTAAATAGTCCAGTTAATTCGTAGCCCAGTGTTGCCTTCTCTTTCTCTTTCCTCTTTCTTTTTCTTCTCTTTTCTATCTATTATCACTTTGACCATTTTAATCTCTGATCTCATCCGTTTTCTTCATTTTCATCTGCTATTTATCCTTGCAACAAAAACGCTGAAAATCATGAAACTCAACTATCTCAAGTGCCTTCAAATCTACTTTCGATGTATTGACTGATCGATTCCAATATCATTTTCCAATCTTGCTATCAATGTAGTTTTAGTCCGATAATAATGACAACTGATGAATAATCGTTCCTCAAATCTCATGACTCTCTTCTTTTTCTACCCTCTCTCGACCCTTTCGCAATTCGTATTATTCCCTTTTCCCTTTCACAAAAGTATTCTTGTGAACAAAAAGCTGCTAAATTGTATAAAAATTACAAAAATTGCAAGAAAGAAAACCATGAATGTAATAAACGTTTATCGAGCAAATTTGGTGTGAGACAAAGGAAAGAATTAAATAGAACACGCGATAATTGTATTGAATGAATGAACACCGAGAGAGAAAAAGAGAAATGACGAAGGAAGAAAAGACCCGAATTGTAAATGGAATGACATGTTCAATATTTAATGCAGTATTCAAGATTCTAATTTGAAAGAAGGGAATAAGTGATTAGAGATTGAGTGAAGAATGCCTATCCGATGCTCGAATAGGTAGGTAATCTATTGAATCATTGTTGTGAGTGATTGGACGTGTCCGAATAAACAATTCAATTGTTCATTCAATTCATTTTGACGTTTTCGAACTTTTGTTAGATGTTCTTCAGTTTCAAGGAATGCCTCAAATAAATGAATGATCAGATGAAAGGGTTGGGATGCTCAACCTTTCTCGCTGTGAAGAAATCATCTTCTTCATCATTCGTGGCTCTCAATCGAAGACGAGTCTTACGGAATCTAAAGAGTATTCCATTCTATTGTAAGAGAATGAATTCTCACTTGAGAATAGACTTGAGTAAATGTCTCTGTGCTCTTCTTAATGTTCCCGTTCCTTCTTCTCTTCTAGATTGTAATACAACTCTCCATGTTGACTGTAGGACTCTTGCAGCTGCATCTTTATTCCTGCAAGGGTCTCTCTCCTCCTTCGCCCTCCATCTCCCTCCCTCTTCTCTCTCTTACCTATGGACAATCTTACTTTCATCAATGAGATGGTTTACTCTTTTCTCACTACTCGAAAGTGAGATCTTTCTGCTGACAAGAGCGATGAGAGTTGAAGCGAAGAGAGTTCCCTGAAGAGGAAGAAGACTGAAGGGGAAGGGTAGGGAGAGGGAGAGGGAGGGGAGGGAGGGAGGGGAATGGGAGGAGGGGGAGGGGGAGGGGGCGTACAATGATTGCAGTCAGCATAGCCAATCCTCGTCCACAGAATGTTCTCACTTGAATATCACCGTATCCAATTGAAAAGAATGTCTGCAATGATCTTCGTATTGGATATAAAATAGTGGTGTATGTATTCCTTGTCACACATCTAACTCACAATAATAGTGAACCAGAGGAAATCGAGAAAGTGTTGGATTCCCGGAATGTGAGGATTCGCATCGTACCATGCATATCTGTAATATTTTCTACTATACGACATTTCCAATTCCTCTCCTCACCTCTCGCACTGCGTGAGACACCATGCGATAATCAACCAGAAAATAACTGAAGTCACTGTTAGCACCTGTAATCGATTCATTCAAGATAACAATTACTACACCTATCGTATGGAATAATCGTAATAATGACTTACAGTGAGTGGTTTAGCATAGAGAGCACTCTTCATTACAAATCGAAAATCAACGGATACTTGATTAAGAGAGGCGATCGTTCGAGTAGCACAATCCTAATTGAAGAAATATTCATTAACTCCCTCCTTTCCTTCTCTCACTTGATATAATGATGAATGCATGACTACATATCTTGCCAATAGATACATTCTTCCGAACATTGGAAGAGCGAGAAGAACATTTATAGGCAATTTGAAGTGACGACTCAAAGAAATTATTCAGTTTATTGATGCAGTACAACTTCGTAAGTGATACGAGGAAGTGCTAACACATCTTTTATCATTCCTTATCTACCTCGTCAATGCAGCCGTTTGTCCCAACATTGGCCATGTCACACTCCCTCCATCCACTACTGCAATTATAACCACCAATTATTTCACTTCTTTTCACTCCCTTCTATATCCAAAATGGATGTTTGCTTCTCACTCCATCCAAGAATGAATCAGAATTATTACCTGGAAGGGGACAAATAGCACAGACAATTAATTCAGTTGATATGTGAATTATTCTTCTTCTATCCATTACAACTCTCCATTGATCTGCTCCCGATTCAATTAAATGAATCTAAAGGAAGTTCATCATAATCATCATTTTAATTCCCTTGAGAAACCTTTGTATCTGCAATGTGATAGCAAATGAGAACGAAAAGAAGAATGAGAGTCGATAGAATAATAGAAGTTCTTAATCCAAGTGAAAGTCTGTGACGCTGAAAGAAATTCCATTCTTGTATTCTTGTATGTCTTAGCTACTTGTGAATTCCATTCGAAGGAATGTAAGGAAATACTCACAAAGACGGAAAAATCTTCGAAGTTTTGTCCAGCAGAAATTTCGCAGTCGATAATAGCAAGAAGAAGACCGAACATTGCAAGAACGAGAGTCCAATCACATAACTGAATAATAAGAAGACTTTCAAATGGGGTTTCCCTTTCTTTCTTTTGTAGGTATTTGGATAGAAGGAAAATCACTTCTTTCTATCTACATTCTACACGGAAAACGGCGTCACTTTTCAGTGTGTGAGAACAAATGAGAGATTTCATTCTTAGATTTCCAATGTCTACGAAATCTCGAATTTCACTGTCTTGCATCTAGTTGGAGCAGAATAGCTATGCAGAACATTCAATTATTTCCTTTCAAAAAACTACACCAAAAATAAATTTTGGATCAAAGGACTACAGATAGGGAGTTGAAGAAAAAAAAATTATTATATACATATAAACTGACAGTAAGTTTGAGATCGGTCATTTTCTTCCTCTGAGTGTATCTGGATTGAGCTGTTTCAGCAGAGATGGATGATACTCCATATCCTTTTCCTTTACGAATTGAAGCTCCTGAAGGAACGAATAAACTCCATCCTCGATTACGACGTCGATTACTCATTGTAGAATAGAAGAGTGACTGACTGTGTTTACTATCTACCAGATATCCCTCCCTCCTTCTTCTCTACTCCTCCCCTTTCTTCTATTTCTTTCTACACTTTTTCACCGTTCGAATACCATCAAAAACATAAGAAAAACATGCAATACTACGAGCAATTTTGGCGAAATTGCGAATGTTCGATGGATACAGTGAGAAAAGGATGGAAAACAGATGAGAAATTGAATAGTTGTAGATTCAAGAATAATTATTCTACAGTATCGTAAAATATTTAACTGTTCCGCTTATTATTCCTACAGTTTATTTCTTGAATATGGCTGCAGGGCCTCCGATTCCAGTTTTTGATCCTAATCGTTTCATAGGGTCACTAGTACCACTTACTGAGAAAATGAGATAAAATGTTGAGCTAGCGAATAAAACGTTCCGTATTATGCGTTAAAGACCGTAGTGTCTCCACTGAGAATGTTTGAATACTCACCATCACTTTCGTTTCCTGATTCATTTCGACCATCATCCGACCAGTCTTTTCCTTCAATTAAAATTGGATTTAGAAACGACTTCAATCGATTTGATCATGAGAGAACAACTAGATTCAAATAGTAAACATACTTGTATTGGTGGAGAAAACGAGATATCGATTTCCTCTTGCCAATCCGATGGCTCCTGCACGAACTGCAGCCATCTATAGAGGAAGATGATGAAGAGAAGGGGAAGGGGGAGGGGAAACATTATGGATGAAGGTGAATGATAATCGGTGCTTCCGCTTACTCTTTCAATCTACAATCTCAATCGTCATTCCCCTCTTTTTTTCCTCCGATTTAAATTCCCATTTTCAGAGTTCTCCGTAAGAGATTCTCATTGAAATCGGAAGATAAATGGGGAGTGAGAATAGAAAGAGATCGAGTAAATTCATACGGGAAAGAGCGGGGGCAACGGAGGAAATTAACTTGTGAAGAAGAGAGAAGTCATATCATAAATAGGTGAGAGAATGAATGGAAACTAGAGAAAATTCAAAGGGGATTGCCTAGAGATGACGTAAGAATGAGCTAATGGAAGACTAGATAGGTCCAATTTCTCATTCGTTCTTTCTCTTTTCAAACCCTTCGCATCTTTTTTCCACGGCTGGAATAGTCAAACGTCATTAACGAACACTCGATTGAAATAGGAAGGAAAAATCAGAGAAAAAAACACTGAATAATAGATAAAATAATGACGAATTCATGGATATAAACTTTTGACGATCAAACTCTCTCATAGCTCGCAAATCTCACGATAATTTCGTATCCGCGTGAGCAAAAGAAATGAGAAACTGAGAAAACTCGCTACTAAAATTTGCACCTCCAAACCACCAGAAATACCCACAATTTCTGAGTAATTGCCAATTAGTATGATAATGGGGATGGAAAGTGAGACAAAGTGTGTCGAATTTCGAGATGAGCCTGAATAAAATGAGATCAGAAGCCAATTTGACTAATGAAACCATTCGGAGTCGAGGGAGGGGAGATGGAGGGAGAGGAGGGGACAGGGAGGAGGGAGGAAGGGGGTCAAGGGATGAGACAGACAAGCCCCGAAGGAGTTCGAAGTCATTACTAGACCAAGAGAGAAGAGAATGACTTCATCCTTTGGGTTGAAGAATAAAAAGAGAAAAGATCCGTACTGACGAAAAAGATGGAAAATCTTCGTGAGATAGACTGTGTTTATCGCTTTCGGTTGAGAAAAGGAAAAGAGGAAAATTAAAAGAAGAGACGGGCGAAGAAATCACATAAATTTCTACCACGGAACGGTTTTGAATGAGAGAGAGAATGAAATATAGTGAAGAGGAAAATGAAAAATGAAGAGATGGAAGACACGCAATTGAATGATGAACTGAAATGAAGAGAACATTTATTTTGAGTTCTTTTAGAATGGAGGATTACGTAGAAATGACGAATGAGAGAAGACAAAGAGAGAAGTGATACACAATGACATTCAAACGAGAGAAGGAATCCATAACTGTGATTAGACGAAGAAGTGGAAGGAAACTATCAAGTTAGCATAAGAATTTGGTTGAGAGAGAGAGAGAATCTACATCACAACTCCACTCAACGGAGAACTGAAGAAGAGGAAGAAGGAAGGAAAGAAGAAGAGAGGAAAGGAAAAAGAGTGAGAGAATAGAGTAGATAAGGTAGATTGGTGAAGAGTTGGAGACATTCAAATAGAGAACAACGAATAAGAAGGAAGTAATCGAAGTGATGAAGAATGAACTTGATCAATTGTCTATCACAATGAGAATATCTAGAAGAGAGACAAAGAATGGAAGTAATATTTGATGCGAGAACGGAGATATTCAATGAACGTTTGAGAGTATTAAAGGACTCTGAATGAGAAAGGAGAAAGAGTGAGAAGGAGACACACATGGGTATTCCTTTAATTGGATTGAATGAAGGATGGATAGAAAAGGATAAACGGAATGAATAGAAAGGGAGAGGCTCAATCCATGTTTATGTCCATTCTACACGAAAAGGAAGAGGAAAGGGAAATATTGTTGGAATCCTCTTCAGAATCCAAGGATTCTCACTACTTCTCAACAGAGTGACAATAGAAGGAGAAGACAAGAACAGACAAAAGAATTTAAAATGAAGCGAGTTCGAAACGTTGAAATATCTCACGTTAGCAACAAATGATCGCATTTCGACGAATTTCTCTAATCCATTACGGAAAAAAAGAAAATAAGATAAACGATAAAGTACTCTGAAGGCCTTCTGTGTACTATTACAACTAAATCAGGAATAACATGAAGACAGACAGAAAACAGTAAAATAAGAGGAAAGGACTGAGGAATGGAAAGAATGACAACGTCATTAGGTAAGTCTCTTCGATTGAAGAATGAATGAGAAAGAGTTTGTTCATGGATGAATAGATTGAAGAAGGAGTGAGAGAGAGAGAGAGTCCTTTCACAATGGAAGAAGAGAATGATTGCTCCTTTCGTTCCTATTTCTATTACGGATTCATACGAGAAAATATTTAAGTTCAGAATAGAAACATTCGGAAATTCAAATTGGCCATTTCGAAGTGAATTGAATATTAGGAAGGAAACACTTTCGTGAATTGGAATATTCTTTGCTCTCGGAAGTAATTCTCTAATGGAGTAGAAGATCGACAGAATTTGAAAATTTTCAGTCATAAATTTGGAAAATGAATACACTAATTTTAAAGACAATTGAGGTAAGAAATGTTAGCAAGAGGGAGAACAATGGAAAGAATGACGAGAAGTCGATTGAATTATGGATGAACGACAGGTGATGAAGAATTGATGGAAAGAGGGAAGGAGATGATGGATACATCAGAGATGAAGGAATGAATTACATTCCAGATTACATCTGTCATGAGTACTCCACCAAACCACGGAGACATTCAAAGGGAGGTCAATTGGATCTCCAACATACGTGAGATTGAAGAAGAATGAATATGTCTGTTTGTGACACGAATGTTCATCTGAGAATGAAGGGAAATCGAGAAAGTTATTGTGAGACCATCAAAGAAATCGTGAGAAAATCTCACTATGAAGGAAATTTTCCGAGAAGAAACCATGAAACTTCAACGGAAAATGAAATCATTGAAGAGAATATGAATACTTTTATTATTAAGAGAGCTGCTCGGTAAAAATGCAGCAAATTCACCCACCCCCGGACACGCTCCTACCGATTTTGGATTCTGATGCCCATACTCTAGTAATAGGAAGGGCTTGGCCCCGTAATACTCATATAGTGCTTTATTTCCAGATGTCTCGTTTCCAGTAGGGAAAAAGTGATTTTTAAGCTCAAAATGGTCAAAAAACATAATTTCTCAATGGGTAGAGATAGACTCAATTTTTCTTTTGCAACATATTTAGTGTGCCCCATGAATGTAAAAAAGATATTTTGAGCGAATATCACTCGCTTCTAAAATATCGAGTTTGATCACATATTCCGGGTTTTCGAAGGTTTTTCGACTAAAAAGTCAGTTTTTCCCCTTGGAGCCAAACCGGACTATGTGCATCATGTAGTCCCTTGATATTAGTAATTAAAAATATATTTGAGCGGGCATGTCGCCGTGCCCAAAATTAGCAGCATATGTGAGAGTGTGTCAAACTGCACGCTCTCGCTCGGCCTTTTCGCCTTCTAAAATTTAAAATTCTATCTAGACCATCCAATTTGAGTT
>LS485831.1:0-11703 GCA_900490705.1 Pristionchus arcanus
CAATAATATCTTGGGTAATTAGTGAACATGAAGCTAATTCATCTACCACCCTATATTTCCTCCGAAACGTCACTGTCCCATTCCTCTTCTTCTTCTTCATCTTGTTCCCCCTCATCTGTTCTCAACATTTTCTCGTACTCTACCATGAGAACATCAAAAATGTCATCATCCGGAGCTCCGATTCTCTTGAGAAAGCGGTTGCTCTCGTATTCGTCCCTTAGCTTCCAACTCTGATCGATAATCTGAGGAAGAGGGAAAGGATCAGTTAGGAAAAATTCTTTCTCAAGCAAACTGTACCTCCCGTCTCCAGGGATGATGACCCTTGCTCATTTTTCTCTTCACACTTATTGCGATTCTTCCCTTTTTCGGAAGTAGGCAGTTGCCTGTTTCGACACGAGCACCCGTCATCTTCCCAAAGACAAGAGAGTTGTGGTGCATCACCGATAACTTCATCTTCTTATTGAAGTAGTGCGGTGAACTGGTGAATTAGGATTCAGAATTAGGATTGCTTAGAGTAATACTATATGATGTAGTGAACCGTACCAATGAAAGCGCTTAGGAGAGTACATCAGCGACATGGAATGAAATGATTCGCATAGAGCGGTTCCAGCTTCCGCAGAACAGGCCAGAAAGACTTTAGCGAATTGGTCGTCGAAGAGCATTTTGTGGATTAGATTGTACTCCTCAGAATCCACCTACAAGTTCGAATAGCACGGCGCCATACTTTAGATTTGTTATTTTGTATTTTGTGCGCTTGCTAAAAATCATTACCTTGATAAGCTCCTTCTGCACCTTCTGTCCCATAACTCCTTTCTTCCCTTTCTGCCCCTTTCTTTTACCTCGAGATACAGGGTGGGTACACTTATCGATCAGCATGAACTCATCTCCCTTTTATATTATTGTTTACTAACTTGGATTGCGAAAACTTAAAAAAATCAACCTTCTTCCACTTGTGTTTTCCCGTGCAGTGATTGACAAACGATCGAACATATTCTAGGGCAAGTGGTCGATCCTCCCGTTTCGGATATTTAGAGTTGATGAAATACAGATGATTGAAAAATGATTTGTACCACTTTGCCAGAGTGGGGCAGCTGTCCATCTTCATCCCCTATGAAAATATTGTTGGACTAATTGATGCATCCACTATTCCTCACTTTCCACCATTTCTTTCGCAACGGCTTTTGTACGTGCCAGAAGTCCCTTTGTGCCTCGATGTTCATCAGCTTGGGATTATCGCGCAATCGCTTATCCACCATTGCATTTGAGTCAGTCACTCGCATTCTAATAATTATGAGTTACAATATATTATAACAGGAGTCACTTTTCAATACTGTTACTGTATTCTGATGGTTTGGTGGCGATTAGGTCACATGCCAAATTGCATATTTTACCTGACTGTGAATCCATAATCGATGATCTCCTCTAAAACAGTCTCAGTGCCTCGAGACTCCATCCGACAAGATTTCCCATCTGTTTTAAATACAGTATTATAAATTAATTTCTTACTTATTTTAATGAACCTATTCCAGAATCCTTCGACGAGAGAGAAGCTGCTCCAACGATGAGACCAGTTGTGGTATCGAGTGCACTCACTTTGCAGTTGGACGCGCACCAACCTGGTGAGTCGTACTGGCCATCCAAGGCCACTACTATTCCTTCCTCCTATATATTTTTGGGGATGATAACATTGCGACAACTAGGTTACCGGCGCGAATGCTTTTGAAGTGATTCTCGCGTCATTCTCCCATTCCTCATAGACTCGATCAATTGCTGGGCTTGCATAAAAGCGAATTGAGTCTCGCATAGTTCTCTCTTTCGGAGTTGCTATGCCAAGAACATCGAAGAATTCTAGCAAGCGCTGGAATACAACTAAGGGTATACTCTAGGAAATTAATTGATTACCGGTAAAGGTGTTCCAGACACGAATGCAGCGATGGGAAGCTCCTGATTCAGTTGGAATACCTGGCTCTTTCCTGTTCCTTTCTTGGATTGGCTGTCCCAACGGAAATAAGCCTTGCATCCCGTGCACTGGTATTTGACTGATAGAGCGCTTGCGATCTGCTTCCATTCCATACTGATCGGATCGATCAGTTCCCCGCATTCTTGACATCTCCGCAAAAGAGATTCCAGATTAGCCTTATCAACTATGAAAAAGTCGGCAGTAGTCTCTTCCTCCTCTTCCTCCGTTTCCTCTTCCTCGTGTTCGATTTGACTAGATTGGGAAGACAGAGGGGGACGGTACGAGGAATCCTTCAAATTCATTGTGGTACACGAAATCCCCATGCAAACACAAACCGCTCTTTCTATTGTAGGCACACTGGAAAAGTCTGAATCTAGTCGATAAGTAGCTACAGTATCCATTCCAGGAAGAGGCAGCGCGGCATCAAGATCGATTTGGCTAAGGGAAAGTGGTGCGACAGCGAATGCGGATTGCTGGAAGGACGACGATTCGATTTGAATTTAATACCATCTAGGGAGGTCTAGGAAAGGAATCTAATTTACTATCTTCACTATTCGGAGCTTTCTTAGGTTTCACTTGTAAATAATATATAAGATACCCAAATAACTAATATTGTTATTTGATGAAAAAGTTGTTATTGTCCATATCTTACTATTGCAAATAAAAACTTCGAATGGTTAATTATTGAATTTCACTTTGAATTACTTGTTTTGTCAAGGAAAACAATTCTTTTGAAAATCGATTGCTACTGTCTACAGTACCTCTCCGTTTAGGGGATCTTCTCTCTTTGCGTAAACAAGATGGTCATCCATACCCGTAGGCCAGTCATTATCCTCCTGATAGCCGACATATAAATACGGTATTTTTGGAAATAGGAAAGTAGCACAGGCTAAACTTGTGTGACCATCTATGAATTAATACTAGACAATCTTGTCTGTTCTTTTCACAATTTTGATACCATATTTCCCCAGTGTCTTTCAGTGATAGTGAATATTGTCTTAACTGTTCTCCCCTGCTCGTTCCCTTCGATTGCTCTTCCCTCGATATCATCGCTATCACTGACAGCGTCATCTTCTAGATCTTGGATCTTTCGTCGTTTCTATGAAGCGCCTTTTTAGCAAATTTTGAATATATAACTAATACCTTGTCCATCTCTGGCTCATCTACTGGTCGATTAAGGAAAGTCTTGAAAGTAAATTAATAATTCTACTCATCAGAGGCAAAACAGGGTACCTTTGGCATGCCGTTGTGGTCGAAATGACTAAGGCACCAGCGAATATCTTCCTTTGCCGATATTCTAGTCCGGATATTTTCCAATTCGCGCATACTAGATTCAGCGTCTAAGCCAAGAGAGTTCACCCATTTCCGCTGGTGAAAGATCTTCGAATTGGAAGGGAATGAACGCGCACCGACAGTTGATTCACCACATCGAGAACACTTGCGAGCTCGATGTTTGAACATTGCAATGCTAAATGCTGATAAAAGATTCATAACAATAAATTGATCGTGTTTAAGGACTGAGAGCGATGGTCTGACTTTCTCAATATCATGGCTAGCATATGAACGATAGGAAAAAAAGTGAATAATTTCAACCTGAGAACTCGCACACGGCACGTTTTAGTGAAAATTTCTCGACCAAAATCAATTCAAAAGGTGCGCAAGAATGATTGTAATCATTTTTTAGCGGATAAATAATATATTAATAGCTCAATCACAAGTGCGCAAGGTTGTCACGTTGATAAAGTCGAACAATTTTCGCATCAAAAATCTCTCTTGGGATGGTTATAACGAACATTTCTCGACCAAAATCATTGTAAAATGTACATAAGAGTGAGTATAGTCAAGCTATAACGGATAATTATACAAAGACCGGCTCCAAAACCGAAGGACAACGTGGTGATATTGAGAAAGTCAGGCCACGGTAGCTTCAAAACTCGCGCAGAACACGGTTCAAAGGACATTGCTTAGTCAAAATAGATGCAAATAGTAAGTAATCATTAGTAGGGCAGCGCTAACCCCTAAAATTTGAAAAGCGAATGGTAAATTGAGCTAACAGCAGTGAAAACTGAGCAAAAGGAGCGAAACCCGAGAACCCGGGAAAACTTGGCTATTTGCCAACGATCGCGACGACTTTTGGCAAATAGGCTTGCCCGTAGAACACACCACCGCACTCATACAGTAATTACACTATATTTTCATTTAATTTTTAATTAAGTAATTAAATATTTTTGAAAATTATTTTTTTTGCTAATCAGTTCAGAATGATATCCTCTACGAAATATGATCACATATAAAATCGATGTCAGATCCCTTTAATAGGAAAATCATCCATCGCTCTCCTCATTCCACACTGTCTCTCGTGAGGAAGTCTGTTCCTTTCCCTATTAATAGGCTAGTTGTTTCGTTACAATTCAAAGATCATTCGTAACGATTCGATTCTAGTGGCGAGTCCATCAACAATTATCTCATTTTTTCAGAACCGTCTTACTATTTCAACAAAAATTTGCAAACCACGAATTTGAGTGTGATCCGGCTGAAGCTTATTTTGGTGAAGATATTGTGCTCAATGGATGACTTGATTTCAGGAATACTCGTTCCAGGAATCTGAAATTATCATGTGCACAAACTCAGTTAATGTATTTCTTCACCGCATTTGGCCGGTGAAAAAATGCGACGAATGAAGTAATGTATTCTTCACTATTTGAGAACGAGAAATGAGCCGCCGTCTCTTTATTTCGCACACTCTCTCGCCTCTCTGACCGGTGAGGGAGTGTGAACAATGAAGAAACGATTACCCGTATTTCGAACTCTAATTATGACAATCGTATTCGAGACGTCACATACCACGATGTCAAACCACTCCACGGTTGTTCGTTCCGCTATCATGTCGATACATTCCAGTGGACATATTCTCTCTGGCTTGCTTATTGTAGCATAGGGCTGGAGTTACGTCATTTGTAGGGTTCGAAATACGAGTCGCCGTCTCTTCATTTCACACAGTCTCTCGCCTCTCTGATAGGAGAGAGAGAGTACGTGAAATGAAGAGACGGCGGCTCTCGAGCTCTATTAAGATATAAATTATACTACCTCATTGATGGTTACCGTATCCAGATAGTATTTGGTCGTTGACTCGACTTCGCAGAGTAATTTATTCACGCGAGCTCGCATGCGGTCTTCAAGTGGGAGGAAGGTGAAGATATAGCAGAGGAGTTCACGAGGGAGAGTGAGAAGAGGAGGCTGAATTAATAAATGCTATTTTTATGTGACAAGCCACTGCTAACGTCAGAATAAAGAATACTCGGCACTTCTTCGGTTTTTGGCCCACCCATTTCTCGCAGAGTTTTCCTTCCCTACCATTCTCATTCCCCAACTCCTCCACATTCGGAGTGGTTGTTGACTGGGCCAAAAACCGAAGAAGTTCCGAATACTCAAATAAAAAATTGCTCCGAGTAGAGAGCAGGTCGGCTATTGTAATTATCGAGGCGAGACTTACAATGTTCAACTCGTCTCCCTCTTCCTGTTCCGATTTCTCATTCGTACTACTATCCGCTCTTTCTGACGCCTCACATTCCTTCCTATCGTTGGTATCGCCTTTGTTGGCTTGGGGCGAAGACATAGCAAGCTGAGCTCCACTAGGATAATGCAGAAAAGCGTATTACAGACAGTTTCGTGCCACAAACAAAAGCAAACGGTCATTCTTCACAGCTCGTGTTTTGAGGAAGTCTAGCCGCGTCGCGTGACCGCGACGCGTTCCTCGGAGCACACCATGTACCGGGTTGACATGCTCAACAAATCGCTCACACAATTCGATGGGAACCTCGAAATCAATGTGGCTATTAACCCTTTTGGAGATGTCACCTTATTTCTGATATTGGAATTACACGATTCGATAGAATCTGCTGAGAGAAGAAAACAAGAATTTAGGGACGAACATGATGACGAAGAAGAATGATTGCAATCACGTTTCTTCTCAAATATCTTAAACTGAATAAAGCATTGATTTGCGTTTTTGCATCAATTGAGGTTTCAATAGTCCCTTGCAAAGTTGTAAGCCACGTCCGAGTGACAGTTTCAATATTTTTTTTAGTGATTTGTGAAATGTGTGAAAGACGTTGTGACCCCCAAGTGTTACAAGTGAAATGAAATTGAGAGGCAGTTCATCCAGGCTCTGGTTTTTCCGAGGTTCTTCACGTCCTTTACGTACAACTCGGCAAATCAGCTCAATTTTTATCATGTTGAGATCAAATTTTATGATCTATTTGACATTGACGGAAACAATCGACAACATTTAATAAGTAATAAATATTAAGTATTTGGAAATTCCTCAATTTCATCTTCTTCCATGATAATCTTCACTCGTTTTCTTTTCGTTTCGTAAACCTATCTTCCTATTCTCAATTGACTCCTTCGATTCATGCAATCTCAATATCAAATTATCGGCAACTTTGCTTGAACCGCAAATGTCCATGTCGATTTCGAACAATCCATCGAATATGACAATGTGACAAATGTGTGGTGCATAAATGCGATTATATTTGATCACCTGAAATAAATTATTGTACCACTGCAATGCTTGCATCCTCTCAAACGGATTTGGAAGATTTCAAACCCTTTCGATCTAATGAATCACCTCTGCGCCTTTTGACGACGATACTTCTCCATCTTTGTATGTTATCCCGATGAGACTGAGAAATGCGTGTATTTCCATATGCCACCTGACGCGGAACCCGGATATTTTCATAGAATCGTCGAGAATGTTCTGAAAACAGCCGAATCTTTTTTGTGGAGAGAAATTGTTAAAAACAACAATTATGTAAAAACAAGGAATTGGCCCTTACCTTGTATACTTGGTGCAGTTGCTCAACCGTTAGGACTGCATCTACAGTGAGCCATTCGCTCCTTTGACACAGATAATGGACAAATGATTTCGTCATTAGTTGCATTCCGAATACTGAGCCCATCTTAAAATGAGAATTGTTGAATTATTTTATCAATATTTTCTCTACACAAAAATATTCCCGACGCAAGTAAAACTTTTCGATATATACTCCCGTGCAAACCTCAAGCTTCAAGTGTATGTTTTTGAAACGCAATTTCTGGAAGAGTTTGTACTGAGTTGACGACTTCATACTCCAAACATCCAATCCAGGCAACTGAAAATTGAAAACATTGATTGTTGAAAAGATGAAAATGAGATAGCGCGAATTCATGAGCAAAACTTCATGAATATATTCAATGAAATATAAAAAAACTCACAGTGATCTCTAAACCCTCGACTGATGTTCGATTTGCGATACGATTGATACATTTAAACGGGACAATTTGGCCATTTTCCTCATCGTCGTCGAATTCTTCGATTCTCCCGACGGGCCCGCCATTTTGCCTATTATATTTGTCCTATAATAAGAACGGTTTAGAATAATTTACAATATGCTTAATGAACACTTTCGCTGCTCACATCATTAAGTTCCACAGTGTGAAATCGGTATTTGCTCTGGGCTTCGATTTCCCACAGTAGTTTGCTCGCCCGGGCTCGCATTCTATCTTTGAGCGGAAGGAAGGAGAATATGTGGTCAATGATCTCGCGTGGAAGCGTCAGGAGGAGGGACTGAAAATATCTCATTTTTTTAGGTTGGAAGATAGTATAGTCGCCAGACATAAGTGAAAAGTCAAAAAAGTAACACACCATGCAGAGCTTTTTTTTATTAATGATTTATTTATTGCTTTATGAATAAATGAATATTTCAACGCCAAAAGAAACTAACATTCTTGTCCGCTTGAATCGCCTCCTTCTCCACTTTTGCCTTCTTCTTAGGAACAGTAACTTTCCTGTTTTTATTGAGTCGCTTCACGCCACAGGTTGAGGTCATCGCAAACTGAAAGTGCAACTATTGGAAAGGCGAGAAATATGTCGGAAAGTTTTGTTTAGTGCGCATACACAAGGTATCAAGAGGGACAGTGCATGTGCGAATAACGGTCGATAAGGAATACTTTAGAAGCGGAGCCACAAATGGAGGTCACCGATCTAATGAGAATTGTGCACAGGCTTGAAGGAATGCCAGTGGGGTTGGCGTCAGCCCTACCATGTGTTAATGAAGCTCGCTTTCACAACATCATCACATTCATTTGGAGTAGAAATATCGGATGTTTGGATAGGTATATTCACAATATAAGAGTTGAAGATGCCAAAAAATGGTTGGAGTGGTTTCCGAAATGGACACCTGACCCATCTGTAGAAAGTGTGATAACCCTTTATTCTCCCTGTAAGAAAGAAATGGAAAAATAAAGACATCAAAGAAAAGCTCAAAGAGCCTGGCTTGAGTCATTCCATGAAGAGTAATTCGCAATATTCAAAGACTGTTAAAAATATGTTTTATTCATAAATATTAAATTTGAACAGAACATGGTTTTACAATAGGGACAGTTAACAAGGATGATTCCGGCCTTCTTCGGAATGTGCTCGATTACGAACTGATTTTTTTCTTTCCCTATAAATCTGCTATCTGATGGCGAATTGGATACGAAAATGAACCAAACTACACCGAACGATTGCGCCTGAGAATGATCTCGGTCGAAAATTTATCATATTGTGATACCATACCTCCGCTGTAGAAGACTATTGATCAAGAGGCTTCCAAGTGGGAGAGAAACGCAATCAGGTATTGAACGCATCCGAACGCGAACTGTATTGAATGCATAAAAATTTAATCGTTCTTTCAACTTTGAAACATACTTGGAAGTCGCAAGTGTCTAAGGATCCTTTCGACATTCTTCTTTTACAGGGAAACCATGCTGGTGCCATCGAAGAATACGAAAATTCATGGTTACTATTAGGTCGGTTCAACGACGAGAGCGTCCGCATGTAGAACGGACAATCTAGAAATCACCGAAAATCAATAACTAAGAAAAATATTACGGTAATCGCGGATACGGTATTATTATTCAACGAGAGGAGGACGGATTGCAGAAGGAAGGGAGAAAGTAATAGCAGAAAAGAGGCAAAGACCATACTAATAATTTTTTGCACTCTACAGATATTCCTTCATTCCTCTCTTCATTCCGAGTCTCAAAAAATATTAGTGTGGAAAATTCGGACGAACGATTGAAGTGGAATGTTCACAGCATTTGTGCCAAAAAAACACAAAAAGTGAGTGATGACAGTAATAAACAGTGTGAACCATGTAGGAAGGAGAAAGACGAGTGATGACCCTTTCTTCTCTTCACCATTTCTTTACAGATCCAAGATGGTGTCTTTTTCTGACGACATACGACCATTCAGAAAGAAAGATGGCAATAAAGAAAGGGGAAGAAAAGGAGGAGAGAAGATCAAAGAGCGTTTGAATGACTTGTCCTATCGCTTATTGCGAAATGTGAAAGATGCAATGAGTTAACACCATCCTTCAGTAATACGATGTAATGTGGATTGGATTAGGATCAATAAACAATAATTTATTCCACAAAAAATGGCGAACACACATGCGAATTCTGAGTCGTCCTTATTGTTTCTTGAACTCGACTCGATGATTATCTTCCATCTTGAATGGACTGAACATTGTTTTACTGTATTCTACGTCTAAATAATTGATTGAGAGCAGTAAAGAAAAACAGTAAATTTTATCATAGTCGACGTTTCGTTGTTCAGTAATATTTTTGAATAATAATGCAAATAGCGAACCACGCAAATATCTGTTGGTCTGTTCGCGCACATTATTGTCTGTCCGTTCGCTTGATCTGAAGATTGCCATTTATGAGCTTATTCACTGCTTTCAATATAAATTCACGCAAAATCAATTCCAGATCACCTCATCTTGGCCATTTTGTATGATTAGATGTAAATCTTGAGTTGATCAAAGGGTCCGTGAGTAGGCCGGACATTCTGGAAAGCACAAGTCAATGAATGAAATTGGTATACGGTAATCAATGCAAACCAGAAAATCAGTGCCGTATCAAAAAAAAGACAGAGAAGATAGGAGAAATGTGTGAGAGACGGAGGAAAGGGAAGATGAGTGATGCCCCTTTCTGTACCTTCGCTAGTTGTTTACGTGTAGAGAAGAGTAGAGGATCGATCGATTTCTTGACTGTCTCTGGTTGACACACTCTTGTCTTTTCTAGAGGATGTTAAATTTTCAAGTAAAATGCGTTGATGATTCAAGATTATTCATAAGGTGGAAACAGGTTCTCTTCGCATCCATCGTGTAATGAGTACAGTGATGTGGATTGATCAAGATCAATAAATATTTATTTCATTCTCCAACAATTCATTTATTACTTTAAAATAATCGGCATTCGCATCATAGAGACACATGGGAGGGCCTGTAACGTATTGCAGTCATGATAATCGCTTGAGTTTTGTATGATCATTTCCGAAATAGTCTTCTTACATGGAAGTATCTCGTCGTCTACGGCTGTCCACGATAATTCCTTCAGGTTTCCGATTCCTCTTTCTTTTCATCGTCTCTAATGAGGTGCAGCTGTGCAAATTTCGGTTATCATTTAATCCATCGAAAAGAGAGCAACTCACGAGAAGTATGGTAATTGCATCACAAATTGACTCATCGCGCGAGCGTCCGAGTGTAGAGCGGACTATCTGGAAAAGACGGAAAGTCAATTGAAATTAGCGATATTATCAGGGATACAAGCAAGAGGTGAAGGGAGATGTGGGGAGGTGTTAGAATGACAGATGAGTAGGAAAAGAGAAAGGTTAGCGAGTGGGCGGAGTTCCTAACGGGAACTTTTGAACAAATAACACGACCGGCAAGGATGAGCAATGTAAGAGGGGACACCATGGATCACTCAAAATAACTCTCTAGAAAGAAGAACGGCCTTCTGATACCCCATCTTGATCAGCGCCCTGGAAGCGATAATGATAAATATTTTATTATTGCATGGACCAACCCGTTACAAATGAATTTGATTCTATTCAAATGCGGAAATTTCAGAGCATTAGCGGAAGAGTTCAATGAAAAGAAATTGATGTCAGAAGAAGGACGAAAGACAGGACAGATGTGAGCCAAATGGGTGAAAAGGGAAGATGAGGAATGACCCTTTCTCCTTTTCCTCCACTTGTTTATGCTGAGATGAATGGGCACTTGACAAAAGGGTAAAAAAGTCGGATCGTTTTCTGACGATTTCTAGTTGTCAAATGATAAGAGATGTATCTAGTAGCAAGGGAAGGGAGGTAGGGAGTAGGGAAGGGAATCCGACTCGGAAGCCCTGATCATCAGCAATCACCCGGTTATCACTTCAAATCGTGATCGGAACCGGGAGATCGGAAGATAAGGGACGTATCGAGTAGCAAGGGAAGGGAAGGGAGGTAGGGAATTGGGAACTGGGGGTACTGAAGGAAGAGGGAGAGGGGTACTGACGGCAGAGGGAGAGGGGTACTGGGGGCACTGACGGCAGAGGGAGGGGTACTGAGGGGTACTGACGGCAGAAGGAGAGGGGTACTTTCAAGGATGTGGCCATCGAGTCAGCCTCCCCCTTTTTACTCGTTCCTCTGGTCAGTCCGGCTCTTATCCTTCGGGAGAAAGGGTGGGGTGCTTTGTCCCCCGCGGACTGACCACACCTCTGGTTGAGGTGGTTGAGGTAATAGAACAGTATAGAATATATATTAGAATAGAATACCAAATAGTAAATAGAATAGAATAGAGTAGAATAGAAAGTAAATAGTAAACAGGATAGAATGTAAGGGAGTGTAATGGAATAGAATAGTACATAGAATAGTGAATAGTATAGAATAGAAT
>LS485831.1:20216-55444 GCA_900490705.1 Pristionchus arcanus
GCCCCGGGAGCCATGCTCTTCTAATTTTAGCGACTATGACAACAGAGATATCATGCAGAAACCGATATCGACGTAACGTCATCTGGAGCCAACGAAGGTTCAACGACGAAAATGAACATGTCCTACGTCATCAGCACACTCAAAAACCCTTGTTCACAGAGTTTCAGAGAATCGATATTTTTGAGCTGTGCCGGCCGTTGCTCGGTTCTTTCGCAAATGGCCTCATATTTATTTATATATTTACATTTATTTATATATTTATATTTATTTACATAATTCATTTTTCTTCAGCAGAAAGGAATAATCGAAAATCCACAGGAAGTTCCGGACAAAATTTTTGCTGTTGTCAATAAGTTGCAATCTATGCGCTCACCAGAGAAACTGAGCTTACAGCAGGTAATTATCGTGAGATTATTTTTCATTCCACTCGTAGCTGACCTTTGACGAACGTTCGAGGGGGCGGAGAAGGGAAGAGGCCGGGAGGAGGCGGTAGATCAAGCGTCCTCCTCCCCCCTTCCTTCCTCCCTCCTCTCTCCCAGACAATCAATAACTCGCTAAACAGCACATCTCATTTGCTGAGCATTTCAAACGCACGATAGTTACAGTTATCAGTAATTAGTTATTAGTAAATTAATTTGTTGCCAATTACACTCTTATTGTGTCCCAAGAGTGAACAAATTGCCAATTTATTATCTGTCTCATTATCTGAACTTTATTGAATCTTCATTTAATTGAATGAAGCTTCACCATGAGATCTGCACTTCAGATTCTTCTTGACTCGTCCTTTCTGACCAAGATTTTGGATGCTTTTCACAGGAAAATTCCAGAGGCTTTAGTTATAGACGATGTCAAGATGAATGATCACACGAGGTAAATTTATTTCTTGTAAGTGAAGATGAATAATCGTCAATATGTGATATGCTTTGTTGATCTTCATTTATTTTTTTTAGCTTTATATCCTTCGTACTCAAGCACAAAATACGCAGCATCTACGTTTTTGGCGCAGACAAGATTCTCCAGGAGAACATCAATGAAGAATTCATTACGAATTTCTCTCGTTTTAAAAATCCAATTCTGTCAGTAAAAGGCGATACATTTCCAAAGGTAAGATCTTTTTATGAATAAATGAATCTGTGACTACAAAAATTCACATTTCAGATCAAGAGAACTATTACTTCTGATTTGTTGCCCATTCTTTTCCGATTCGAATATATTTATTTGTCTATGTTTACTCTTCCTATCAGTCTGCTTCATTTATTTATCACGGTAAGGGAAATAAGGTAAAACCTGATTGAAATGTGTTACAAACGCGTGAAATTGTTTCTTCATTAATCTTTTGTTTATCTTAAAAGCGGTAATGAAGTGGAGAGACGATTCGTATTAAAACTGAATTCATCAGATGGGTATTGAAAGCGGGGCTACCCGCAAAAATCGCAAATTTCGGTTTTCCACGGATCATGAAGTAAATGTAGTCACTCTTCGCTTCTTTAAGACTGGAAAGGTATAAAACAATAAATTATAGCATCATTTAGATTTAATTAAATTGCAAACATTACAGTACCGACTGAAAGAAGCTATGGAACGCTTTGTAACTCGATATGTCTCGGTATATGAAATATTAAATAAAAATAATGAATGCAAAATAATTGCTACAATTGTTGTGGACGGCAAATCTGTTTCCATAACATTTTACTAGATATTAATTTTTGATAAATGTTTCATATTTTTCAACAGTTTTGTTCTGAGGATAAAGAATAAAGACTTTTCAAGCAAATGAATTTCTCGAATCGTAGTCGTTGTGGCTTATTAACGAAAACAAGCAAGTGTTATCAAATGCAAGTATTATGTATCTAGTGCACAGACACTTTTTCTATGGCAAAGAAACATGCAAACATATAATCACCAAATTCAAATGTTCACGCCAACCCAATCAATCACGCTTACAAATTGGTTGTACAAAGACACTGCTCTGGCTAACGTTTTTGTAATTTTGAATATTTTTTCACCCATTGCAACTGTTTTCAGTGTTATGAAGCGCACCCGTTCATGCAAAGCTGATAAAACGCAAAATTCAATACAACATTCAATTTGATGGAGATTATTTATCAAATCTGGACAACGATTGCTTGCTAGCTGTGCTATCCTACTTGGATCGGTCATATGCGGCAAGAGTAAGGAAATAATGGAGACTAGAGATCAAAGATCACATTTCCATTAACACTTGAATTATTCTTCATTCTCCCCATCAAGATGATTGTTCCATTCATTCAAGATCCGTGCAATGTGTAGTAAAATGTGGAATCCGGCCCAACTGAAATTCAACAAATGGTATCTTTGTCACATGGGATTTGACAACAACAGCAACGTCAATTTCTAATGGTCTAATCACTAATGGTCTAATCGATCGAAATACCCTCGGCTACTTCGATAACGGATCGGTCAGATGATTTATTTGATTTTTTTTTTTCTGCGTTACAGTATTCACTGTCCAAAATGATTACTCGCGATACAAGATTTCTTATCGAGAACAAGGTATCCTGCAAGAGATGTGGAGTTTATATCGGCGGTAATTCATTGCAGATTAATTTCGACATATCGAAGTCAGTTGTTGTCTATAACGATAAAAATAATAGCTTTATCAAAGGCAAGAACGCGTAAAGAGATCATCAGGGGGCGATTAGAGTTCGATATACGGGCTCTCCATTTCACGTGTAGGGCTGTTAGAGTGACGAATCCGTCTCTTCATTCCGCACACTCGTTCACCGGTCACTGGGCGAGAGAGTGCGAGGAATGAAGAGACGGATTCTTCACCCTGACAGCCCTATTGCTCTCATTCCGGTCAGAAAGGCGAGAGAGATTGCGAAATGAAGAGACGGCGACCCGTATTTTGAACAAGAATCGGAGACAAGAAAACATCAGCTACACACAATCAGTCTCTAACTAGCTGGAATGGCTCGTGTTGTGAAAATTGCTCAGAAATACAAACACAAAACAAGAGGAATTAAAATGCCCGTGAGAAAACGCGTGATTGAGCTAATCAATTGTTGCCCGTAATTTACGGTAGGATGAGGGGTACGGTAGGTCAGGGATTTATCTCGTCCGGACGAGCCTCAGTGATCACCTGACTGGATACGGTGGGTATCGGTTCGGGAACGGGAGATACTATGGTGTCCTCGGGATCGGGGGAGGAGGGACTCTCTATGCTACTCGGTGGGCAGAGTTTCTTCTGGCTCGTTGGCCTATTGTCAACTCGACGAAGATCCTTTCGCGACCTGTATTTATATTTATTTACATTTATTATTTATTTATTTTATTTGTAAATTTATATTTATCCGTTCCGTCGTTGCGATTGTTCCTATCTGTTAAAATAAGGGAATATCACGCCTTTCAGGCAAGAATCGAGCTAAAATGACAATTTCTTGGAATTGACGAAAAGCTTGATCTTGCAATTCATACATGTTGCATACATAAATCAATTCCTAGGCTCGTGACGTGAAATCACAAATTGCTCATAGATACACACAAAGCAAGAGGAAATAACTAGGAAAAACTAATAAATCAACTCGAAAGTATTTAGAAAGCGTGTGAATCTAATGATAAGCAATAATATTGAATAGCTACAGTATTCAATAAAATACAGAGTGACTCACCCCGGTTGGGAGGGACCTTCACTGGAATTGTCCATATTGTCGTGCGTGGTGTTGGTGCGCTACAATACAATATCGTGTGTTAGTGACTACCGTACTCGGCTATCGATCGACTACTATAAAGGCATAGAAAAGACATACAAAAACTCTATATGGAACCACCGGAAGGCGGGTCCCACCAAATAAAGTCACCACTAGAGTTCTCGTATTGGACAATTTTCCGTGTTATTTGAAGAAAAAAATTCCAATAAGAGAACCCTATAGTTCGAAATACGGGTAATCATCTCTTCATTTCTCATGATCTCTCAATGACGAGATTGTGTATGAAATGTAGAGACAATTACCCGCATTTCGAACTCTAGAGAACCCTGCTCGCTACCGTAACCCGCTGATATTTCGGATCTCACCACGAAGATTCCTCGCGACGAGGAGAAAGTGATCTTCCTCTTGACGCCGATCAGATTGAGGAACCCACGACGAACCTGAGAATCGATTTATGGATACGCCAATCTGACAGAAAATTATTGATCGACTACAATACTTCCATTTTGATGGCAAATATGAAAAATCAGTTATCGATCGATTACCGAGTTCAGTCATAACATCTACTACCGTACCATATTCCCAAACAGTTATCGATTCACTACCGTACCTGGAATTCCTTAGCAAACGAAAGAATCGGATTCGCACAAATTCTACCCTACCGTACCCCTCAGAAATCAGTTATCGATCCGCTACCGTACCTGGAAATCCGTCACGAACGACAGAATTGGATCGACGCAGATCCTAATGAGCAACGTGACCCGAACGAAGGCCAACACTCGCATTAATTCAGTGTAATTCCGCATGAAGAAGCACTGATTCGTGTTGATTAGGAGACCGACGCACCTGAATATGAGGCCGTTTGCGATAGAGTCAGGCAAAATCGGAGGGGTTTGGCACAGCTCAAAAATGTCGATTCTCTGAAACTCTCGGATTCTAGGTTCTTGAGGGTGCTGATGACGATGAACATAGTCATTTTTCATGTCGAGCCTCCGTTGGCTCCAGAAGACGTCACGTCGAAAACGGTTTTTGTGGAATATCTCACCCCAAAAAATCGCTAAAATTAAGCAAGTCGGTTTCCCGGGGTAGAATTTGATGCTGATGACGCCTATCGACTTCATTTTTCATGAATTATTTTAATTATTTTTAAAAATGAAAGTTTTGAAATAGGCAAAACTGAGCTTAGCAACCTACACAGATCGGACCGGCGTGACGAGAGGATTTCAAATCTATAATTTGGTCCAGATTCGTCCCGCGGTTTCCAAGATTGAAAAATAAGAGTGATCGAGATTGTAAGTGAAATTGGTCATCTTCCGTCTCGATCTGCCCCTACCCTCTTCCCCTTCTCACTCTTCTCGCCCCCTCCGACGAGAGAGTGTGGTGGTGTGAGAGAGTGCAGACAGGCGAGGGAGCAGAGATCGGAAGTCAAGGGAGATCGGAAGAGGGTAGGCAGATTGAGATGGAAGATGACCAATTTCACTTACAATCTCGATCACTCTTATTTTTCAATCTTGGAAACCGCGGGACGAATATGGACCAAATTATAGATTTGGAATCCTCTCATCACGCCGGTCCGATCTGTGTAGGTTGCTAAGCTCAGTTTTGCCTCTTTCAAAACTTTCATTTTTAAAAATAATTAAAATAATTCATGAAAAATGAAGTCGATAGGCGTCATCAGCATCAAATTCTACCCCGGGAAACCGACTTGCTTAATTTTAGCGATTTGTAGGGGTGAGAAATTCCACAAAAAACGTTTTCGACGCGACGTCGTCTGGAGCCACCGGAGGCTTGACATGAAAAACGGCTATGCTCAACGTCATCAGCACCCTCGGGAACCTCAAATTCGAGAGTTTCAGAGAATCGACATTTTTGAGCTGTGCCAACTCTTGCTCGACTCTATCGCAAACGGCCTCATATTATTGATTTATTGATTCGTAAATTCTGGGTCGGAATATGTTTCAGGAACGGTATGATTGGCAATGAAATCGTTCTGCGACGATATAGCGCGTCGCCTCATTTTCAAAACCCATAATTATTGTGCATACATGTGAAGAAGAACACCGGCATGTAGTCTCCCCTACTTAGAATGAAGCAAATTGAAAATGGAGTCCCATCTGCTTTTTACTAGGAAAACGAACTTTCGTTTTTCGAATTCAAATTACTCATCACACTACGTAGACTAGGTATCGATCAGCTCAGTGGGTATGGAAAAAAGGGAAACCCATTCTGAGGGTGAGTTGAACTGTGTTTCACGGACTGCTTGAGTGGCAATGAAATCATTCATCAACGATCGTATCGCTTCCCGCTGTTAAAAAGTAAACATTGTGCATACTTGTGAAGAAAATGGCAAGTAAATTTTCTCTCATAGAATGAATATGTTTGGAAATAGAGTCCGATGTGACGTATTCTCGCTAGGAAAACGAAAAATGGTTTCTCGAACACAAATTACTCACTAGAGTTCGAAATACGGGTGATCGTCTCTTCATTTCGCATGCTCTCTCACCGGGCGTAGTGATGAGAGAGTGTGCAAAATGAAGAGACGGCGTGTTTAAATATTACTCACCACACAACGTAGAACAGATTCAGTCCGGCGAAGGTGAGCACGTTCAGTGACAGCTTCCACAGAGGGAAACGGGAGGTCTGAATAAAAGTTGTTGCGTTTTTTTTCCGGAGTTCATGGTATCAAGGGAAGTCATGCATAGAGCCAAGCAACTACGATAATATTGTACGATTTCACTAATTTTCTTGAATTCGAGTGGTAGATATTCTAGAAAACATAGCTCTCGACTGCAGGTGATGTCATGCAGCTACCTTTCTGATAATATCAGATCTATTTTTGAAGGAAAAATAAAGCTCAGTTCTCGATTACCGATGGATACGGTAACTGTAAAATACCATGCAGCTACCTTTCTGACCGTATCCGCACTGACTGATCTTCCCTTCTTGAAGGAGTCGACGAACCGTTGTGCCCGTTTGATGAGGACAACTGGAATATTTGAAAATATGGAGGATTACATTATTTATTGACTTATTTGTTGACGACATTCCGAACGATTTATAAGACCAAAAATTATTGACTTCACGTTTTCAACGGATATGTTTCGCAATGTCTACTTGTTTCTTTTAGGGAGCCTTGAAGCAATTCTAGGGATGTTGAAGCAATTCTAGGGAGACACTAGAATATCGGCGTGCGCTAAACGACATGTACTTCATGTTTGACTCGGTGCATGGATTAGTACACTTAGACACATCTAATCTTTACTCGATCGCTCCTCTCACTCGTAGTCTCCGTTCCTCTCATAGCCTACGTATCACAATCCCATTTCTTATACCAGCCTCGTTTTCATCTTGTGCTTCACGAACGCTAACGCTCTGGAATTCCCTTTCTACCCCAATAGTTACCCTGCCCCGAATACCTTACCGTAATCTTGTACGACGAACCCCATCACTTGTCCTCCCTACCTCCCACATTAAATTGTAAACACGGACTGCCACAAACCCCTTTCCCCAAAAGCTCGCCTGAGCCTGAATACCACCTGTTGTACATATACCGCCCCTAACGCAAATTGTCTCGTGTGGTGAATAAAAGTATAAGTATAAGTATGTTTCGCCTCCAAAAAATCAATATTTGTCTGACTACCGTACCCGTAACGGCGAAGACGACCAGCGTGAACAGGTACAGTATGACGGTGAGGAAGTTGCGGGACCGGTACATGAACCTGAATTGATTATCGATTATTTTCTATTCCGTCATCATCCTATTCTCGTGCACTTCCCCAATTACCGACCCCACCCTTCTCTGGGTGCACTCGCTCCATCACAGGCTACGTCAGAGGAATGTGGCGCCATTAGACAGTTGTGTTGAGTGGTATTGAGAGCGATGGAATTGCTAGAGCGAAATATGAACAGATTTTGCGTGGTTTCACTGTGAACTGTTCATAATGTTATATTTATCATAGAATATTTCGAAAATCCATTGCTGGCTACGTCACGGAGGAATGTTACACTGTAGCCATTACTGACTCACCCCCTTGCTTGTGCTCACAAGAAAATTCTTTAATGCAAAGCACGATCAAAGTTTGCTATGCTTATTCTCCTTTTTTCCGTTAATGATGAAAAAGGTAACGTTGTTCCGTTAATCAAGTCATTTGCGTCCTGTGGGAGAACCGCTGGTCCAGTGATCATTGAATTACTAATTTGGGTTTGTCAAAAGATTGAACAATTGGAATTTCACCACGTGCACTTCAAGCGCGTCAAGCACGTGCACCTCAAGCGCGTCAACCTTGCTCACCTCAAGCACGTCTCCATCTTACACTGCGTCAGCTCGTTCAGGAAGGGAACCTGTGATGGAAATAATGATTTTCATGCAAAAAATTCTTCCAATTGCTCAAATTCATAATGTTATTCAAGACTCATTTCTTTTTTTCGGGAATTGCCTTCTTGGAAAGAGATAAAATGATTGATAGATAATCGATGTCAAAAGGTACCTTGACGAGGGCCGATAGCGTAAGTGAGTAGAGCACGATGAGAGCGAAGATTACCCAACTGGAAAAATATTTTTCTAAACAGTTTTTTCATCCTTATTTATTAGTTTCCACAGGGTGCGCCATAAATATCGAAATTTTTCAACATAGTTTATCTTCCCTAAAACTAATGCTTATGAATATTTTTTGCTAGTAAAGCACGATGAGAGCGAAGATAACCCAACTGGAAAAATATTTTTTTATTTAATGAGTTAGAAATATTTTTTGATCATTTCACTCTGAAGACATATTGATTTCACCTTGACTCACAGAGCTTATTTGGAGGCTGTGAAACATAACTGTTATCATTCTTGTTGAAGTCTCACTTCGAAAAGTGGCAATTTTCGCTGCCACCGAATAATTCAAATATCGAAATAATCTTACCTGATAATAATCAGGTGCATGCGTCATTATCAAACATTCAGTATAATAATAATTCCTATTTTTCATTGCTCACGCTTTCCCATTTTTTGCATTCTATAAACTTGTGAAATATTTAATACATGTGATGGACGCACTATTCCCCATACAAAAACAAAACATTGCGTATCCGTCATTGATTATGCAGTAGCTCATCAGTATTTTTTTTCATTCTACTAATTTGTAAAATATTAATTCACCTGATAATAATCACCTCTGATAATGTCTGATAATGTCTGATAATGTCACTCTGATAGTGATAATGTGATAATGTCAATCTGATAATGTCACCTGATAATAATCAGGTGCACACATCTCTTCATCGTCACGCATTTCCTATAGTCGAAGGGACGAGCGACGGCGAAGAGTTTCAGAAGGGAGAGGGCGACGTATCTGGAATAAATTTATTATCCATCTGATGATAAATCAATCTGTCATCTGCCCTTCTTTCCCAAATCCTTGTCCTCTCCATGCTACACTAAGAAGACTACTGTACTTCTACATTATGACAAGAATTACCGAGTATCCCCTATTGTTATCCTCTTGTTAGGCAAGGTGAAAGATAAACGTGTATGCTTCAAGCTATTTTGCAGTCGTGCGACAACGCACTGTGTCATTGATGGCAACGCGCCAACGGCATCCTCTGACTACACTAAAAAGCAGTTCCTATGCCGAAGATTACTCTCAATCAGTATCCCAAGAAAAAAATGTTCAGGACAATCTTTGATTTTTTTAAAATTCATTCTTCCTCAATTCTTTGTGGCGTCACACGTGATCAATCGTTCGTGTCATAATAATATAATTTTCGTTCTGCACGCTCGCATTCACTTATCATGGTCTAATCAGACCCTCTAGTTTCGCCCCCGCAGATCAACAAGGAATGTAGTGAATCTTTTCGATCTGCACGACTTCCTAATGCAATTATGTGCCATAATATTTATTGGCCATTTTTTCTATCGCAGAGAACCAAAATGATGCACTGTGCAGGAAATTACGCGTGAAATTATAAGATCGCCCACTCTACTTTATGTTCTATGGCACAAATTTGTGTCTGTGACCTTTGAAAAAATTTCCGAAATTGTATGTTTTCCGGCATAAGGTCGGAAAAATGTTGAACTAGAATAACTTAGAAAAGAATGAAACATTAAGATCTGTTGTGCGATAGTTTCTGTTCTCTGTAATAATGTAATACTTGGAAATAGAGAGCGATACATTGTACTATCCTCCAAGTTTGCGCAACAAATCATAGTCTTTCTTTACGCATCAATGTTCGATATTTGATCATGATCCATAACTATTCGGTAACTGAAATCGTCCTAACTTCATCCGTCCCCTTAGTGGACGCGCTTAGTCACTGCCCTACAATGATGTTTTCGCTTTCCATCGACAAATTCTTGCATAACACCCATTATTTGCGTATCTAACTGTGCTTCCCAGTGGACTAGAGCGCGGAAAAGGTATAGAAATCGGAGAATTGCTTGCATTATACACAAAAGGACATCAAATACTGCGATTATCTAACGGACAAGAGTACGGACAACTCCCCGATCTTTCTAAAAATGCCTAAAAATAGCACCCATTGTCCACTATCTGACCATCAACGGGGAAATAAATGTAAATTTTAAAGACCAGAGTGAGTTATTTCTGGCGATCAACAAGACATCACGTAGACGTTACTTGTCTGGGAGAAATTAGTGATTGACCAGGAAAGAAAGGAAGGAAGGAAGGAGTTGTTTATTGATCCCGTAACCGGCCAAAGATCGTAATATTCTCAATTGTCAAGTAGCGTTAATGTCTCTGACGTCAAATTCTCTCTTTTTACCTGGTCTATCACCTGTCCAACTGTGAGAGAGATAGCATGCATAAAGAGGAAGGACTAGAGTGTAAAAGTTTCCCTACTTTGTTCACGCAGTTGTGAGGGTGTGGTTCAAGCGCAGCGTAACAAAATTAACCCGTAAAATACGAATGGAAATCGATATTCATTCAGTTGTCCAACTCGAAAAAATCGATAATCAGCTGCCGTACCAATCAATACTCCCCTAATTGTAAGTTACCGTACTATCAATCGATAACAACTCACGACACGGTCCCACTCCAGAAGGACCCAACGAAGAAGATCTCCATAAGGACGAAGACGTCGCGACTGAAAAGTTGATCTTTAATCTTTGATTTCTGAAGACCCCTAGATACTCCCCATACAACCCTTGTCCAAAACGGAACATCATTTCCTCGAAAACAATTCCAGGTCTTGATCTTTCATTGGTCTCACATCTCAGCAGTTTCGTTGGTCAACCCGCTCTCGAGTTATTGTTTTCTGTTTTCGCTCTGATTGAAGTGTGACCATCGATTTAATGGGGTTCTCTAGGCCAAAAGAGTAAGCAAAAGGAGGAGGTTCAGTCCGATTCACTTCCAAAACCGATCAAACCGTAGTAACCTCACATGTTTTGGCACGGTGTGTAACGGGGAAGGGGGTCAAGAGCAAGAGGAGTGAATAAAACAAGCAAAGATCGGAAGATCATCGGGTTGGAAATGAGAAAAATCAAAGTTTAAAGATCAAAGATCAAACTCACTAGATCTCCTTGGCGAAGAAAATGTACGTGCACGATACCAGCACCATCAAACACGAGAGGATGTCTCCGATTGCTCGATTTAACAAGAGAATGTAGCATCTGAAAGATCAAATATTTGATTTTCTGTTTGGAGAAACGCATTTTCAAAAAATAGCATTTCAATATGTTTCATAGCTTCATGGTAAATCTCGCACAGAGGAAAATACGATAATTGCTTCGCGTCTAATGGGAAAAAATCAATTTCTAGCTAACAAATATCATTTATGCTGGTCCGAGACATAAAAGATCAAAGATCAACCCACTTCCTGCTCACTCTCTTCCGCTTTATCGCATCGTACACTGTCACAATGAAGCACGTAGAGAGGACGATGCCGAGCAGGGCGAAGGGCAGGGACATCCAACTGAAAGGTAAAGGTAAAGGTGTATCCACGTTAAGCGATTTTACAGTCATAAGTCATAAGTCATAAGTCATAAGTAAAGTCATAAGTCATAAGTAAAGTCATAAGTCATAAGTCATAAGTCATAAGTAAAGTCATAAGACAATGCTAGGTGGGACTCATTGGTAAGGTCAGCTGTTAGACGTACTACAATGCCCTGCGGAAAAATACATTCTAGGGCAGGGACATCTAACTGAAAGGGAGACGGATCAGAGTCAGAATTGTGCTTCTGAGCTTCCGAATGCTACCCCCCCCCCAGATACTTCCTGATACTTGAATCCAAACTTTCCATGAATGAGAATAAATAGAATGAAGGTAAATAGCAAAATAATAGTTAAATTAGAATTTGTAATTGTTAGCCAAGCCATCGTGCTTACCCATAGTACGTCCGGTAAACATGGTCGAGGCGCAGGCCCTGGCGACGCTGCAAATATTACATTTTATTATTATTTTTTATATATATATTTTTTAAAATTTAGATTTCACAACAAAATTAGGTTTCACGACTGCATCAAATTCATATTATTTTCGTTTCTGTATTGAGTTACGCGATAACGAGTAAAGAAACACATAATTTTTATTGTGCCCTTTCCAGTTTGTTCCATCTCTTTTCCATCCTTTCCTGCATCCTTTCTGTTCTACCGATCTCTATCTCCCAAGGAAGAACCGTTCTCGAAAACACAGTGCCCATCCAATATCGGGAGTGGTCTATCTCTCATTTCCCCTTACAATGTTGTTTCTCTGACTGGCGACAGATCAGGTAAAGTGAAGAAACGAGAATATTTCTCGCCGGGACGCGCGGCAGGGGTTGTGGAATGATAAAAACAAATCACACGCTGTGACAACCCTTTACCATGCGCAATTACGTCACCCAAATTCGATTTGTGAGGGTGGTTGGTGGACTTTGAAATTTAATGCACCACGCGCCAATCTTCTATAGACTTACGATGACTTTTAGGAGGCAGTCGAACTTTAGGAATCGTAGATTGTTCAAAGATTGTCTCGAGCCTAGTGCTCGATTCCAATCTTCACTTGATTTTTATGTGATTTTTGCGACGTCCATAAAAGTCATAGGGCAAATACAATCGGCACATATTTTTAGCAACAGGTCGCCAGCTAATTTCACTGATAGTTCAAACAAATGCTAGCTTCAAGCAATTAAATTAGAGGAATTGTTCGCTGAATCACACCCCAATACGTCACGATCTTGCAGCTCACGTTCTGTCATTGATCTTGTTCTCCCAAATGCAAAAGGCGTATCTTCATTTCGCCCAATATCTCACTGGAGAAATCCGCTCACTAATCTTTTGCAGCACGTTTCGATCAGCGAATTCACTTGGAGAGGGGAGTCTAGCGTTGTTCCGCGAGCTCATTCGTGCAATATCCAAAGACAATTAGGCAAGTGTCTCTCCTCATTTTGAATACTATCTCGTTTTCTCTGATCCGTTAGTGTGTGGTGTGCGGAGACGATTAACTCTATTGGGAACTGAACACTGGTCGTGAATTGCTCTTATCCAGGCAAAAAAGTGATCTCGGTGAGATTGGAACCAGGTGCAGAGATTTACGAGTGAATCATTGTTCGGTCATCAGTCAGTGTTTGGATATGTTTCAAGGTGACAATAAAGGATCATCAATTCAGAAATCACCAATGATTTCATCCCACGTGTGTTTAAAAGTACAATTCAAAAATTACAATGAAAACTGATTTCTTGAACCATTTCTAGCAAGCAAATTACAGTTGTCACTTGATGAAGAGGTGGGAGAGGCAAGGCGTCAGTAATTTCGTATTACAGACTTGCGGTTCGTTCGAACTTCTTCTCTAATGCATCATACAATTTACTTGCAAAAACAGTTCAATCAGTTCAGAATTCATGATTGTTCGAACTTATCGTTCAGACTCTCCTTACTGTGTCATCGCTAACACCATAATTTACGCAAGATAACAGTTCACAGAGAGCAGTTTTTTAGCAGCTTTTTTTTCTGAATTTTTTGCTTCGAATTGTACTGCGTCAACGATGCAAAATCCATGAACCATACGTCAAAGAGCTTCTGCACGAGAGCGATTTGTTAAACTTCTACTTATCAAATTCACATCAATCTCCTAACGAGTATGCTTGTCAACATATCGATTTTTAGGCATCAAAGTAACTGATTGTCTTTTTTTCGTCGATTTTGCGGTGCGTAAACTTCGATTCTCCATCCACAGCTCCTAACGCGCATCAATGCCGTCATTGTTGGGTGCGCTTGTCAATATTTTCGATCACCCCCCTCCCTTTCTCCTTTTGTGAATCGAAGAAAGACTGTGAGAAATAAAGACTACTCTCCTCTTTTCACACACTATCTCGCCTTTCTGACCACTTATAGAGCTTGATAAAAGAAGAGACGTGATGGATGATAGAACGCGGAAGAAAAAGTGAGTAAGGAACTGCGCACATGCGCGAGAACTATCGATTGGCTGATAAAAGGAGCCGTAAATGAGGGAACGGGAACAAAATCTCAACCCAAATCGCATTAGTTATTTTCGGACAAGGAAGTTGATGTATTTTTTTGCACATTAAGGTGTTGTTTCACATCTGTCACTTCTTCTTTCTATCAATACTTGGAAGAAAAATGAAAGTGAACGCGTGATTATTCTTTAGTCGAGCTGAGTGAAAGGAGAAAAAGGAAAGCGATCGATTGGCTGTGTGCTCTCTCGCTGGTTAGACAGAGCGAGAGAGCATGCAAAAGTGAGAGACGCAGACAGTTACTCACTGTCGGCGCAACAAGTTTTGCCTCTATGCACCCACGCGCGCCCCTAGGCGATTTTCGCGGTGTAATGTTCATGGTAATAGTGAGAAGGCAAAAATAGCGCAGTCACGAGGAGCGGGACAATAATAACAAGTTAAAAATTTGAATTATTTTCAAAGAAAAGGAATATTTAGCAGAAAATTCAAATACGTTTCATGACTTATTAATAATTCCGGTAACTGCTCGTATACTATTGATAGGCCATTTAATATTTATTTTAAACACCATTTAATATTAATTTTTAAAAAATACCTTGAATAGGTCGATGCGCTCCTCTGTGGTAAGGTTGTAGAAGCAATCAGTGACGAAGTTCTGGCTAGTCATAACCGCATCGGGCCAGTTGCTGTAATTTGTTATTATTATTATTATTATTATTATTATGAAAAATTTAATTTAAATAAATAAAAATGCGAAAATATTTTCGAAATATCGTTGCTAACAAACACCCCGCGGGGCTCTCACACGCAGAGCTCAGAATGTGTGGAACCGAAAGCAAACAAAGTATCACAAAGAATCGCTGGGACCAAAAAGTGTGAGGAAGAAATGTAGATCAAAATATGTCAGAGTGGAAGCTGTGCGTTTTTGCTGGAACAAATGATAGTAGAAACTAAAGTAGTTTTTTTAGAAAAATAAGAGACGGAACAGTAAACACAGTAAAAGGTCGCTGGCGCAGCGTAGCCCAACGGTAGCGCACACGTAATAGGAAGAGGAGGAGAGATTAGAATCACTAGGGAGGAGAGGGGGGAGGGGAGGGGAGAAAAAGGGAGTGATCGCTCGATAGATAGTCCCTGCTCTGGGAATCACAGCGTAATTCGCGCTGCGGTTAAGTAGAGGTAAATGACTGACAGTGTTGAAATTAGAGCTCGAGAAATGATACCGGTGTCTCTTCAATTTGCACACTCTCTCGCCCGCTCGATCGACGAGAGAGTGTGTGAAATGAAGAGACGGTGGTATCATTTCTCGAGCTCAAGTTGAAATGAGGGTTAGATGGGTGTGTGGGATTCGTGGATGTAGAATGAGGAGGAGGTGATGGTTGTGATGGATATTGAACAGGGAGGGAATTGAGGAGGAAGAAAGGGAGCTGGTAGGAGAAGAAAGGAGTAGGGAAAAGAGAAAGAGAGTTGGAAGCGTAGATACGAAGGTGGTAATCAACGGACGGTGTCTCTTGGATGCATAGAACGCAAAGAAAAGAAGAGGCGGAGGAGAGAGATGAGGTAATCAACTATTATTTCATCTTCGAAATTTCTGAACAGTCTGATATTCTCCGACAACGATCAGTCTAGGAAGGAAGCAAGGTGGATAGAACGCAGAGAAAAATGAGGATAGATGGGAAGCGCAGGGGGAAATGAAAGGTGAGGTAATCAATGCGGAAAGATTGAGCACTGTTTTTTCTATCGGATAGCGCAACTTGTGAAAAATTATCCATTCGAATAATGATGTGCCGATGCATAGAACACAGTGAGAGAGCGAGAAAAAGAGGATAGATTAGAAGCGCAGGGGGGGGGGGGAGATGAAAGGTGAGGTAATCCATGGGAGCGAAGGTGAACTCGTTTCGACTGTAAGAGGAGAGGGAGAGGAGCCGTGCCGCTCGAGAAAATAGAAACATTGCTTGTCTCTCTTCGTTCCTCCTCGTCCCTCGTTTTCTCTAGCCAGCGAGAGATCACGTAAAATGGAGAGACCGGGAACTTGGACCGATACTCTCTCAAGGGTCTTCATAGTACGCAATCGTTCACTTGCCGTAACTATCTAGAGACAATTGCAATTTGGAGACATGGTTGGGTAGCTAAAAGGCATTGTTCTCAGTCAGCTGCCTTTTACTCGATTCATTTACTTCGTTTACCTCTCGTTTGCTCTTTGGTTGACCTCTAGGGGCGGGGGTTTACCCCGCATAGGGCAGAGAGCAAAAGGAGAAACAATTAGTTGATGGGTGGAAGTGGCAGCTCGTTCGGGACTATTGGCTATAGTTGAAAGATCGAAAGATCGGAACGATAAATGGACAGAATAAATGTGTTGATAGACTTGGTAGCTGGTTAGTGGCTAGTATGCGAGTCCAAGGATTGGAAAATAAAAACAATAAATGGACTGTCAAAGTTTACTGATCGACTTATCATTAGTGGACCGGTGTTATGGGCGTGAAGTGAACGTATTGTTTACTTCCTCATTTGTGAAGATAATCATCCTCAGTGATGTCACGGTGTTCCTGTTTACAGATAACAACGATTCCGTATCACTGTTTGTTGATCATACGGTGATCATACTACAGAGACTGAGCCCCCGCCCACGCATTGGACATCTCTAGGTGCTTTACAAAAGCAAAGCAAAACTAATCAGCCAGTATACGATAGTAATGCGAGACTTTCGATGGAGTTGATAAATCACGTCGGTAATATCGTGTCGCGCTGATACAGATACCAAACTTGCAACCCTAGTCGTCCCAGTGCTATGCAGGAACCATTGGTCGAATCAGTTCACACTATACATGGTAAGAGTAAACAACCCATGGTTGGAGTGGAATGGGATTTTCTTGGTTTTGCATGAAACACTGAACAAATGTCCAGTTGGAACTACAACGACGTTAGGTGCTGCGCGACATGAAGGAGGGGAGGAGTAAACAAGCGCTGGTTAGAGTGAAATGGGATGTTCGCGCGTGTTCAGCGAAAGCATTGAATTCAATGGGAGATCACGCAAGGCGAATGAATTTCTCTGACTCTCTCAATTCTCCATGCTCTCTAGCACTGTCTGACCGGTTTGAGATCAATGAAGAGATCATGACTCACGGGCTTGTTAGGCTTGCAGGGAATTGACTTGCAAGAAAGGGTCTAATGATCATGGTTAGTCACCGGGGTTCAGTGCGGGCTTAGTGGGTTTGGGGATTTAGAAAAATAAGTGTGTTTTGTAAGACAAATACAGCTTGAACTCACATATTTTCTTCCATAGTGATAGCTGAATACTAGGAAGAGACTATCAGTGGTTGAACTTTGCTGATGATAACGCATGGGCGGCCTTTGGGCACAAAATTCTAGGGTAAACTTGCGCTTCCGAAGTGTTAGATGGAACACTCGGACCGGTTTCAACACATCCTAAACAAAGATCGGAAGATCATTATATTATTTCAATTAAGTTTGTAAAATGGCGATATTTTGGCAATCAACAAATGTAGAGTTCTCGAAATTATCCTATCTTCGTGCATTTGTTCTATAAAAGACCGTAAGATCACGCACGTTTAGCTATTGTTTGTCTTCTGGTCATAGAATTCTAGAGTAAACTTGCGCTTCGGAAGCATTAGGGAGTGCCCAAACCTGTTTCGAAAGAACCGCGCGAACTTCGCATAGGATTAGTTACGATTTGTGACTTCCGAGTGTTCGGAGGTGCTGGAAAAATGGGAAGAATACGAGAGTTATCAAGCGAACCAAGTAACCACAGTCCCAAGGGCCATGCTGCTCAAGAATACGGTGAAATTTGCAAGGAAATGTAGAGGCGGGGGGGGGGGGGGGTAACAAGGCAATTATAAATCAAAAACCGACCCGAAAAATGATCTGAATCACTGCATTTGGCGGAACACCGAGATTTGGGCGAAGAGCGCCCACAACAAACTCAATCGAGGGAACGGAAAGGGCGAAATGAGCGAAGAAAACAAACAGGAAAAATGATAAGAAAAGTAGCAATTCAGATGAAATCACAGATGATAATAAAGTCAGCAAATGATTCTGTTCAATAAAAGCTAATAATATGAATTTTTACCTAGATTTATCAAGAACTACCACAACAAACGCAATCGAGGGAACGGAAAAGACGAAATGAGCGAAGAATACAAACAGGAAAATGATAAGGATGAAACTTCAGCATATTGTGAGACACCCTCTTAACCGTTTAAACATATTTAAGAATTTTTCTGAATGCGATCATTTCATGGCAAAGCTAACGCGTGCTCAGTGATCTTGCTATTCGGATCCTACAAAACTTTGCAACCTGACAGATCGAAGTTGAGATAAGGTAGAGGTTCCGCTAGAAACGGTCTCTATGTTGATCACACTCATTCACGGGTCAATGATTGCAGAGAGTTCGCAAGTTATGGAGAGCTGATTCTTGCTAAGTCGTTCCAAGTTTGAGATGGTGGTTCCACTAGATGAAGGACATGGAAGCAAGAAGAAAATGTAGAGAATTGAGATCGAAAGGTTTGTTCTGAGTAGGGAAGCGATTTTAACAACTCAAGAGCGGTGGAGTTGGTCAATTGCAAAAGATGAAGGTCAAACTTTTGGTTCGTTGGTGCTTGTCTGCACAAATAGGAAATGAGATCACTCCACATTTTTAACCTCGCTCGCCTCTTGGAGTTGGTAGAGTTGATAAATTGAGGATTTTTTCCAAGTACTGCGTCTCGAGCCTGTGAGATTGAGCGTATTCATTAGCCGGCTCACCCGGAATTGAGAAGCGCCCTAGCAGTTTGTGTTTGTTTGTTTGTTTGTATTGCCTGCATGAGAAATCCGGATTTCTTCGGAAGTTAATGAAGCTACTGAAAAAAACGCTTTGAAGTATACCACCATCCGTTCATTCGCCCCTTCACATAGAAAAAAATAGCCGAATTCAAAAGGCATCGTGGCGATTCGGAATCCGAATTTCTTCCGAATTCCGAATTCGGAATTTCGGATATGTTTCGGCATGCAAATATCTTCGGTGGCTAGACACAGAAACAGTTCCTTTCTTCCTCCAGTTTCCAATAAAAATAAAAAGAATATTGCACCTTAATTATGAAAAAGATTCATCACGTCTCAAATTTACTTCCGATTTCAGGCCTTTTTCACTATACACTCAACGTGGATGAAACATCTCCCTCATCCTTCCTCTCTCCTACCATTCATACCCCCTCCTACCCCACGGCCAACGTATCCATGGCACTGTCAGGATCGAGAGTCCGTCTCTTCATTCCCCTCTGCCTCTCGTTTCCCTGCCTCGAAATAGTACTGCTATAGCACGCCCACATCGTAACCATGCAACTCGATGAGATGTCATATTTAAGGGGACCCCCCGGCTGAGACGGTCCTCTATCGATTTCTCTCGATGAATCCCTTTCTGTTACTCTTGTTCCTTGCTCCCGGCGCCCAGTCCGCATGCATAAACTGCGGCGGCGCGGACAAAACGTCCGCCAAGCGGCTCAAGATGGTCAGTTGTTTGATCTTTGATCTCCTACCGTAACCCGATTCTCTGCAGCCGAACAAATCCGTGTTCACACGGCTCGCCGGCATAGAGCTCATGGAAATCTTTGAGGTGACGTTTACCCATGACTTCTAAAAAAATCTCCCCCTTCAGATTACGAACCAGATAAATCACGAGGTGTGCGCGCAGCAGTGCGACGCACACGCAGAGTGCGCCGTGTTCGAGTGAGTTTTCCACCATTTGTGGTGTGGCTACAGTACGCCTTCCAGGTTCAATCTGCCCAATAAGTTGTGCGTATTAGCCAGTGAGTACGCCCGTCTCGCCGACGATCTTGCCAAGGGCGCCTTCGATGCCATAGTCTTCGTCAAGGTCCGAGGTGAGCATCCTAAGGCATCCTAAGGATACTAAGGCCTAGAAAACCCTACGCTCTTTCAGGCAAGTTCACCAAGGCGCTGCCCAAAGACAAGGAGACGTGTCTGGACAAGTCCGAGTACGAGGACTACGTGAAACACGAAGTCGACAAGTGGCTGAGTGAGTTGGAAAGCATGACTCCTCCTTTAAACTCGCTGTTAAGATCCAACGCCCAAGAAGAGCACGTCTTCAGCGCACGGAAGCAGCTCTGGCACCACGTCGACTACCGTATCGGACCCGACCCAGAGTCAGTTTGCGATTCCTCGTCGTTGAAGGCTATCACTTTACAGAATCCTCCTCGGCGTCTACAGTGAGCAATAACGATGCCATCACCAGCAGCGGCGCCGGTTTGTAATTTATTCATTCATTATTCACAATTTATTCCGTTGTAGTTACTGTACAGGAAATTAAAATGATTAGTGATATGTCCGTGTCCTTTGTGAGAATAGAATACTTGCGCAATACTCCTTATGAATCCTGCCGGCTTGCATAGTGTCGATGTGTGGGGAAGAAGAGTGCACGAATAGCATTATACAGCTTTATCGACGACGCATACTCGTCACTTCAGTCAACTCAACTTCTCAGAGAATAGGCATGACCGAATAGCCTAAACATAATAAGCAATGACGCAACGTAAAGTGTGTGGGAGTGTATGACGAATAAAGTGGTCCGCGAATAACTTGCATTACATACGGTAGAGAATTAGCAAGTGAGCAGGTCTAGTTCGGCGGGTCACATACTATTTAGTCTGCTTACTAAATAGTGCAATTACATTAATTACTTATTCTGTATATCATAGGAATGACTATACAACACCTCCCCTTCAAGATTGACAGCCAGTCGATCTTAAAATAACTTGGGGAAGGAGGTGAGGTGAGGACGTAGCACATTTTGGTCGGGATATCACTTCTCGGGTGATATATCAATCTTCGACGCATCCTTCCTTGCTCACGATGCCGTTGTCCTCGATCGAATCTTCCTCCTTCGTGACGATGATCTTCTCGTCCTTGCTCGATGTCGTCGTGACACTCGAGGCTTCGATGAGATGTCGATGGGCGACGTTGCTGGGGCCTCGTGCGTTCTGCAGCTGCTCCGGTGTCTTCTCCTCCACGGTCGACGATCTCCAGAATAGTATGCCTTGCATACACAAACATGCCGGATGTTACTTCTATCCTTGGCACTTCTCATCCTTCACTGGATGTACCTCGTGCGGTTCAGCACGATTCTACTGAATTTGCCTTCTTCCAACAAATTTCAGATTTCATGTCACAGGTATGACCTGGACTCTCGCTTCGAACACGGTGTGGTCTCGGGATACGCCCACTACACACTCGATCTTAGACGAGCCGGATTTTCGCCGCAGGTGCGGTGTGGTCTCGGGATACGCCCGCTTCACACTCGACCTTGACGAGTCATTCATTCGCCTCGGGTGTTGTGGTCTCGGAATTAACCGCTTCACCTACACCTTGACGAGTTCTCAGTTGCCTTGGGTCCATTGTGGTCTTGGGAGTACTCCCACTTCACATTCGACCTTGACGATTCGAGTGACAATTGATTATTTTTCTTGCCGGGAACATTCACCCTCAGCTTCGTATTCTCTCTCGGACGCGCCCTCGGGGCTTACTCGGAGTACAGTTGACGATCGCTCTCTGCAATTCGTTCAAGTCTTTCTCCACGTCTCCTTGGAGAAAAGAAGAGAAAAAAAAATCATGTTCACATTGCTTCAGTATTCTGGGTACCGAAGGATTTTCGATAACTTTCTGCTTAGTGTTATCATGGTGATCACATTTCTGCTCAGTGCGATCCCATTTGCTTGGTTGAGCTCTGTGAGGCTCACTGATCACGGAGGAAACTACACTGTTTCCCTCTGCAGCACTTTGGCTCAGAATGATCGGGCGGATTGGACTCCTTGTCCGTATACCGTGATTGTGGTTCTCTCGCGCGCACGCTTGCACGACAACCTTATTAGTCGCACTTGACCCTCAATCGATTCGCACCACTGTTCTTATAGTAGCACTCGCACGCCTTACGTGCTTAGTTCGGATCTCCAGCCAATTTAGTTCACAGCGTTACGTTCCACGCCGGTGATACCGTTTCGTTCTCATTGGTGGATGGTCCTACCAGCCGGGCTGGTTAGAGGTCATCAACTACTCTGGGGTGTCAATGCCTCCCTGGCTTTACTCAACTCAGATTTTCGAAACATGACGAAATCATTTCAGAGTCTTTTCGTGTGCTGCCATTTCGCCCTCAATCCTCCGGCTCCCTCCTTCCATTTTTAATCAAATTAAAAATCGGGTTATATTTCATGCCGGGACTGACGAAATTCAGCAAGCCTTATTGGCTTCTCTTCTAGACTAGTGACCGTCTTAGACACGAAAAATAGCCATCGCAGACAACGATCTTCAGTTGTCTGGCGCAGTTAATAACCACGTCTTCTGGTGCGCATCACGTGGCGCTACCAGCTACCACACAGGAACCGTGTTCCGTGAAGTTTCACTCGACATGCCGGGTGTATTTCATCATGATTACCATTATTGCACAGAGTATTTTGCTCGAAAATCAAAATTTCGGCAGTACCTCCGGTGCAAATGATGAAATACTATCTCTTATTTCAGGAGAATTCATGGCTTTCGCCACCTCCAAAGAGATATTAGGAGAATTCATGGCTTTCGCCACCTCCAAAGAGATATTAGGAGAATTCATGGCTTTCGCCACCTCCAAAGAGATATTAGGAGAATTCATGGCTTTCGCCACCTCCAAAGAGATATTAGGAGAATTCATGGCTTTCGCCACCTCCAAAGAGATATTAGGAGAATTCATGGCTTTCGCCACCTCCAAAGAGATATTAGGAGAATTCATGGCTTTCGCCACCTCCAAAGAGATATTAGGAGAATTCATGGCTTTCGCCACCTCCAAAGAGATATTAGGAGAATTCATGGCTTTCGCCACCTCCAAAGAGATATTAGGAGAATTCATGGCTTTCGCCACCTCCAAAGAGATATTAGGAGAATTCATGGCTTTCGCCACCTCCAAAGAGATATTAGGAGAATTCATGGCTTTCGCCACCTCCAAAGAGATATTAGGAGAATTCATGGCTTTCGCCACCTCCAAAGAGATATTAGGAGAATTCATGGCTTTCGCCACCGTCCGCGAATAACTTGCATTACATACGGTAGAGAATTAGCAAGTGAGCAGGTCTAGTTCGGCGGGTCACATACTATTTAGTCTGCTTACTAAATAGTGCAATTACATTAATTACTTATTCTGTATATCATAGGAATGACTATACAACAATTAGCGATAATATAACGGAGGTCTATCGATGAAATCGAATTGGTGGGAAGGGGGGATGGTGTCGGTTTTACCTGGTCTATAATGCGATGCCCAGACCCGACTACCGAGACCAGCAGCTCCTCGACGGCTACCACGGGCAGTGCCGCAGGTTGGTGGTAGCTTCATGAGACGAGAGGAAATCAGGATTGTTCAGGTTCAACCACGGGATCCAGCGCGGAGGAGCCCGGCTCGAGCACCCAGGGTACCCCACCCAGACTCCACGAAACCCACCCCACTTGCGCACTTTAGGCACGCCCACGCCTTCGGCCCAGCCGTCTACTACTCGAGGCAAGGATGGCACCACGTCGACTTCCAGCCCGGCTGCCGCAGCGCCCACCACCGCCACCACGCCGGCGGCTGCAGGTGAGGAGTAGACTTTGAAATTCATCTAGTAAACAATTATACAACTAGTTGCCTTCCGTGGCAAGCAACTACGGTTACTGAGGATCCTTACATGGTTTATGCAACTCGACGCATACCCACAACTTGCCCACACAGGTCCGATTCAGATCTGATTGACTTTAGACTTTAGTGCTTTCCTTAGGAACTTCTGAGAGTGGAGGGGTACGAAATAGGGATGTGGATAGCGGAGCGGATTGGATATTACTGCGTGTTTTCCCCTCTCGCCCTCTCACTCCGCGAATCCGCTAGGGAAGAGGGAGGGGGGCGGGGCCTGGCAGCGGATTCGCTCTTTTGGAGCGAATCCGCGAATTGAGGGAGAGATGGGAAGAGGGTAGGGAGAGAGCTGCTCTCCCCGCTCTTCCCATCTCCCTCCTCTGCCCTAGCGATCGAGAAATTCGCCCAAAAGAGCGGATTGCGCGATTCCCTTCTCTCTCTAGCGAATCCGCTGCCCAAACTCCGCCCCCTCCCTCTTCCCTAGCGGATTCGCGGGGCGAGAGAGAGGGAGGGGGAGAAAGCGCCGTATTGCGCATACCGAACTCGCATCCCTAGTACGAAATGAGATTAGGCTACCAAAAACAGGCGTCCATCTTATTACTTCCGGGTGAGGAATACGGTAGTTTCAGCTGCCACGTCGTCTGATCCGTTGGTCTCCACGTCTTCTTCACGCACAGGTGCCTGGCAACGCGTCTCTGACTCTCTTCATTCCTCATGATCTCTCTTCATCTCTGGCCTGCCACTGGCCCGCATCTCATCCGCATCTCAATCAACCGTCATCCCATTTCAGATGCATCCTTGACGACGACGACGGTTACCAAGAGGGACGATGGGGCCAAGAGATCGACCCAGGGTGAGTCACTACTATACGATTTGCGTCTGCAGAAGAAGACATCGATGAAACTTGTTCCATTCCCGACCATTATCTCCGAGCTTACATAGAGTAGAATGAGGAAACCAATCAATGACACTTGTCCTATTCCCGTCCACCGTTCACATAAAACAGAATTCCACTAGTAGAACCTGAGAATCGAGATGGCAAGAATGAATCACTGCAGGTTCCACCCAGTCGGCAACCGATCTGGACTCGACTGAGGACCAGAGCACTAGCCCGCATGGAGAGGCTGATACTACCACGGAGGATGCGGAGGAACCCTCGTCGACGACAGCAGAGATGGTTGAAGAGGTGGGTGCACGTGTAGTTCAGTGGTATACCATTACCCCTGGTTCGACTCCCGGACTGTGCAATCAACCTTTTTGCTATCTCTGACTAGAGTAATCACTCATATTACTCTAATGAATACTCAAGGTGCCGACGACTACTCAGCCAGCGAAGGGCAATCCGGGACCGGGACATGGCGGTCAGACTGGAGGCGGCGACAGCAATCACCCGCAGAAGGACGGTGAGACATCGGGATCATTCTTGTTACTGTGAGAATCAGAGCCGTAGAAAACTAAAAGCCGGCATACGTAGTGGCAAGAAAACGTCGGAACAAAAAAAGGATGTTATGCTACTCCAACTTTTGGTGAAATGCACTTTTCGTTTCACTTTTAAATTCCACTTAGATTTATTTTAATTTTTGCTATATTCATATATAGTTGACTTTAGTTTTTTTTATGCCGGCCCAGATTGCTACTGCTCCAATAATCATAGTATCCGAACCCATGTTCAGATCCGATTGGAAAGTGGCGCATCAAGTCGGTCGGAACGGGCAAGTACTTGCGAATGCCGTCTAATGGAGTGGTGGACATGGTCGACCCGGACAACAACAACAACAACAACAACAACAACAACAAGCTCCACAAGGACAACTTGCTGTGGAACATCAAGCAGAGCGGTGGCCAGGTACGAGTTTGGGTAATTAAACCCGAATCGGTGAATATAAAGTAAACAATGACCTTTGGTTGTACTGGGCAATTCCTGCCATAGTGAAGGTGTACTGTAGTCTTCTCAGTGTATCTAGAAGTGGACAAGAGGGAAGATGGGTAGATGACAGATCGAGTTATCATGAGAGTTAGGCGTTCCTCAGTCAATACGAATAATACTTCAAAGTAGAGTAATTGAGCCAACAATGTCATTCAGGTCACGATGCAGTCCAATGGCAGCTTCTTGCGAGCCGTGTCCGAAGATGCGGTTTGGCAGTACGGCTGGAATGCGTGGTTGAACGCATGGTCGCCGTCGAAGAACGACGACGGGTCCTGGTCGTTCGTCAACAACTACGGCAGATGGTTCGTTTAACCTCAGGGGAATTGGCAAAAGATGGGATGTAGGATGGGGGATTCGAACCCGTGACCCTACGATCACGTGATTCCCTTACAGGTTGACCACCGAGGACGAGGTCGTCGATTTGGCCTGGAGAGTCAACGAGCCGTTGAGAGACTCGGACAAGTTCGTGCTCGAGAAGGCGTGAGCGAACCACAGGATATACTCATGCTATTCTAGATATACTCACTTATTATATTCATTAGTATATTCAATACCCGCTTACTGTATACTCTCCCACATATTGTCGGCGTGCAAAAAAAACGCAGAATTGAACGTACGCATTCCATTTTGTATTCTAGACTCGCTTTCTGTATACTCTCACGCATATTGTCGCTTGCAAAACACTATTATTACTTATTGTAGACACTCTATTGTTATCTAATCCATCGCTTCTAGAGTATTTAAAGTCGATATTCGAATATTCTATTCCGATATTCTATTCTATTGCATACACGCTTATTGTATACTCACCCATATTGTCGCTTGCAACAAAAACGCTAAATTGTACTTATGCCTTCCATTTTGTAATCTATGCTTGCTTATTGTAAACGGTCTATTGCTACCTAATCCACCGCTTACTATGTATTTAAAGTCGATAATCGATTGTTATATTCTATCTCCATATTATATTCTATACTCGCTTGTTGTATACTCACCCATATTGTCCCCGCCTCGCCCGCATAAAGGCCTGTTGTTAAAATCGACAAAGTAGTTGAAGTAGATCGATATAATTCGGAAAACGAAATCAGAAATATCGGAACAAAGAAATGAAAAAAAAAGAAATTCGTGAAACCTAAAATAGAAAAAAAGAGGAATAAATATGAGAAAGCGCAACTGAGAGACAGAGAACACTGTCCAGAAAGAGCCCCGGGGGCTCCAATTTCACATTGCAAAATCCTTTTTCTGTGGGACAGTTCGCACTCTTACTCCACTACCAGGACAAATGGAAGACGCAGTAGTGTTCTCATATTTCGGAAAGATACTTACTTCAAAATAAAACTACTACAGTTCGAAGTGAAGTTAGCCAGATATTTTCCTACGGGATAAATGTCAACGATTGCTTAGAAGTAGGAAACGTCTGCAAAGATGACACTTTTTGCTTACTTTTTTGGTCCGAATGAGCTTTCTTGTGCTACTCTGGATAGACCGCGACAAATGCAAGGACGGCAAAATAATGAAGGAATGCAATGTGGCGAGGGTGGATATTTACGGTGCTCGAGAGCGGGTTGGAGAGGCGAAAGACAGTCCTAAATTAAGAGACGGCGACCCGATATTTTTAGGGCTAGATATTTACAGGGGCATGCTGGAATCTGCAATGAAAGAGAGGCGATGAAAGTAGCAAATAAAGAGCAAGTGAGATTGCTGGTTCGGATACGTTTCAGAAATCGAATATCTCAGCATTGGAACAGTGAAGGCAATTCCAGTTTCTGCTCCGATTCAATATTCACTATTTGAAAAATTTTAAAGTGATGATCAATGCACCATAAGCAATAAAAGCAGTATAATTGAGAAAAGGAAAGAGTATCGAGTAAAGAGAGCAGACTCATTGTGCAATTGCAGAAGAACAGATTAATGACAGTGGATGATCCATTTGTTCGGATGTGTTTCAGGAATAGAATTTCTTCGAACGGGGGAGTTAAATCCAATTTCTTTTGCACATTAGTGAATAAAAAACAAAAATATTGAATGTTAATGCGCGAAGAATTATTACGATCTACAGCAAAGGAGCCGAGTGAATGAAGTCGAAAGTGGACGCTAAATTGAAGGAAATTGTTTACTATTGTGCGATCTTGAGATAATTGCGGAAAGCTGCAAGCAAAAAGCATTACAAACGGATACAATAGACTAGTGTTCCGCAAATGACACGTCTCGAATTAGAGACGTGAAGAGAGATATTGTCTCCCTCATTCGCGTCTCCCTCGGAGACGTCTCTCGGTCGAGAATGAGAGGGAGACGTCTCCGATCACGTCTCCTTTTCCATTGTTCTCCTCTCACTATGAGAGAATTCGAAAATTAATTTGATTTCGGAAATTTCAATTCAAATTTTCCCCACCGATCACAATGGCTCGAACAAGGGAAAATGGAGAGACGTCTCCCTTCTCCTCCTCACAAAAAAAGGAGACAAGGGTAAAGTAATATTGAAATGAGAGAGACGTTTCACGTCTCCAATTTTAAAAGGAGACGTGAGTCTTTTCTTTGTTCGAGGTCTCCTCGAGTGAGTCATTTGCGGTACCCTACAATAGACTTTACGAAGTTGTACAGAGCATGAAAATCACTAAAAGAAGCATCGCAATTTGAGAATATCAGGATACGTTGCACAATAGGAATATCCTCGCTGTCGAAGGGCACTTCTAATTGAGTTCCTTTGGGCTTTGCAAAATGAAACAAATAATCCTTGAATAAACTAAAGCTGCCGTAAAACGAGTCCATAGCCACACCTAAATTAGGTTGTGATCGAGGCGGGCGATAGGGGGCAACGGACATTATTCCTCGCGTTATTTCGAAGGAGCCGAGAAGACAAAGAAGAAGGAGGAGTGCTCAATGAGCTTCATGCAAGAAGCATGTTTCCAGGGTCTGTCAGATTCTCCGATGTTTCTGATTCTGACCGGCATACAACTTGGGGTGGGTTATCTATCGTATCAATGTGAAGCGAGAGCCACTGGAAAAATGGAGATCAAGTGGAATGGGTATGATTGAGATGAAAGTGATTTTATGCCAGAATCGTAGCTGCGTATGGAGTCGAAAGGGAAAATAGCTGACACTTCCGGTAATCGCAATCAATTCTATTTCAAGAAGATGAAGAGCCTTTGAACTCTAGTAGATCATAACAGCCGCCTTGAATGGAGCGATTAGCACTCACGAGGAGTGCCCACTACAGAACGGGAGCACCCGCTGTGTAACAATAGTATTGGGAAAGTAAAGGTATATTCACGTCAAGATATTTTCCAGTAGTATGCCATCGTTTGGTGGGTAAGGCCGGTTAGACTGGAAAAGTATATCTGGGAATGAACAGATTGAATCTGAGATGCCCGATTCATAGAAGGCTGTGATTGCGAAAATATATACCAAAAGGTGTGAAAAATAGCGATGAATTGGATGTAATGAAATCGAAAACTAGTATTTTCAATGATTATCTATCTGAAAGCAATTAAAATCAATTCAGTAATTCATTTGCACCTCTTGATGAATTAGCTTCATTCTCCACACAATCAATTGCTCACCAATGAGTAAAAAAATGATTTCTTATAAATCGGTAGCTGAAAGGGATCGGATCTTATCTCAATTGGACCTGACAAATTGTATTCTGAACCCTCTGGCGTCGCTGTTCTTTGTCGTTTTGAACATAACCAGTTACAGGATCTCTTATCAGTCATCATCAATTTGAAAGGTATCTACCGTTTCCGTTCCTCCTGGGATCTACTCCCCTTTAACCCTTTTATCTCCTCCTTATCCCCCTTGTGTCCCCTCTATGCTAATGAAGGAAGTGTAACAGATCATCGCCATATATCATCGCCCATCCCTCTCGGTGCCTCTCTTGCCTCCACCCGGTCTCTCGCTGGGCAGAAAAAAGAAGAGACGTGGGGAAAGGGGGAGAGTGTTGTTCCCCCTTCGCGGTGCCTGTTGTCTACAGACTCATTTATGACTGGACATGTCAGCCGAGTCACCCTTGCCATTTCACTCGGTTCGAACAATGTTCTCTGTCTCTTCACTTCGCATTGCAAAATGGAGTCACTTCATTGTAGGGAAGCCCAACCAAATCCAATACCCAATTAACTGACTTTGCGGCCGCTCACTCCCTCGGAAAATGAGGCATAAAAGTCAAGTAATTGGTCAACCCAATACCAATTACCCAATTAATTGGTATTGTCTCCCAGTATTGGGTATTGAATTGACATCACTACTTCATTGGGTCCAGATAGTGGACACTGAGCGTTGTTCTCAAAAAAGATGTGCACTTCTTCGAAAGTACTAGGATTACCGATTCCTCCATTCCCATTTCTTACCAAAGGCCCTACTCCCGCGCAAAAACAGCCAAGTTCACTTCAAAATTCGCCAGAGGAAAAGCCTCTTCAAAATAGCCTCCCTCCTCTTCCTCCTCCTATTGTGATTCTATTGTGCGTGTTGGTTAGTCTTCCTGAGTGGCCCGAAGAATGACCATCCTTTGTCTTGCGCATTTTACCCCTGCCGGTCCTTCATCTTTCTTTTAGGCTAATTTTGAAGATGGAAGCACTTCCAAAAAAAATCGCGTGCGAAATTTACTTTGCCTGCACGTTACTTTTGTCTCAAGAAGCAGTTTCTCCATTCTTCTACAATGCTAAACATTGTTCTTACTAATGTATTATGCCTTTCCCTTTTTTGGATTGTTCTCAGTATCACTAGTTGTCGTTTGCAGTAGCGGTACAGGAAAGGAGTACCGCTAGCGCAACTTCCCATTTGCGGAAATGCCCGCTAGATAAAAGACGGGCTTGCGCAAGAGCTGGCGAATTCATGATAGGCGGGGAATTTCACACTTTTTCTCCTTTCAGAAATTCGAGTATTTTTTTCCAGGGAGATTCAAGCACTCATCTCCGATCTCATACTCAGCACCGCTTTCAGGAATAATTGAAACTCAACAATTTTTCCCGTGCAAAAATTAGTTGCGGAATATTAGTAATATTTCCTTGGTAAGCTTATCCATCTAATGATATTTGCTTTCCCGCTAAGATTACGAGATTAAATGTCATGGAAACCAATGTTATCTCAGTCGTGTCGTTGAATTGAAGTCCGCTTCTTGTTTACATTACATATACTTTTAATTTCATTGCATTTGAAGCCTGCCATCTTCAGACATGCTTCCAGGGTAATTTGTGAAGCAAAACGAAACCTTTTCTTTCCTGAACAAGTCATTTTGTTTCGAGTTGCTTCCCCGGAAAATTAGGTCTGGTGTTTTTCATAACTCGCCTCTCCATTTTCGAAACTCATTTATTTCTTTGCGCTTCACAAATGCCATTCATACTCGGGACATTTTCACATAGCTTTGCATTGTTATCCACTGCCTTATCCGTTGCACCTTCTTACAGCACACCTCGCCCCTCTCGAAACCTCCTCTCCCTCACTCCCTCATTTGAATCTGTCAATCACGATCGGTCGTTGCTCGATCACAATGGGATGGGATGGAGGGTTAGAGGTTGTTGTGTCCTATCGAGAGGCTAAGGAGAGGCTGTTCACCTTCTCGAGTTAAGAGAGAGGTTACCGCACTTTTCCTTCATTTAGTCAAATATTCACTTAATTTTTGAGATGTGTTATTTATTTTATTGATACTGGAGATTTGTACTCTCTCTTCTAAGAGAACTCTCTCGTCGGTCAGGGTGGCGAGTAGAGTTCGAAATACGGGTAATTGTCTCTTCATTTCACGTACTCTCTCGCCGGTTAGAGTGACGAGAGAGTGTGTGAAATGAAGAGACAATTTCCCGTATCTCGAACTCTAGTGGAGATCGAGAGGGTATTGAGACAGGCTTGTTGTGTTCTATCCCGATGAGAGTGGGGGGAGGGGGCTGTTCACCTTCTCAATTGAGAGGCAAGAGGTTACCGCACCTTAAATAGCTGGTTTTTACTGTGTTGGAAACCTTATTCCTTATAGAGTTGATGATTGTGTTGCGTAGTTCGAATGCGAGAAGTGCAGATTCTCAATTGATTGCGAGAGGGAAGAGGTTACCGCACCTTGGTAGGTTCCGTCTACTCAATTTCGAGTTGATATTCTTACTTGTGATATCTTTACTTCAATACACGATTTATTTATTTTTTACAGTGGATGTTTTTCACGGAATGATCACAGTTTGTGCAACATTAGAGATGTGTTTATTTCGCGAAACATATCTGAAATTCACTGAACCGTATTGAGAAATCGCCGAGCATGCTATCCCATTCCCCTACAATAGATCTATTTTTCTTCTATTATTACTGCTATGCTACAATTTTTGCATTGTATTCTGCTAATAATATCGCTCCTACGCTTCTTGTCAAGAAAGAAAAGCCGACCGCATCATCCTTTGAGGCGTTGATTGCAACGCCGGAAGGGAGCGGAAATGCGCCTCGCTTGATTCCAAACTCGAAAACTATAAATTATATTTTTAGAAATGTAAAAAAATAAATAAAAAAAGATTTTAATCAATAATTAATCCCATTTCCCAATAATAAATTCAGAAGCGCGCGAAAAATTACGGTAATTCATTGATATCGACTGTGTGTGACGTCACTACGAGTTCCTCAGTTTTTGGATGTTTCGCGCGCCTCATTTGAAATTTCCTCCTTTGTTTTCGTTATTTTGTTATCCGAATATCGATTAATGTAGACTTCTCTCGATATTGACATACCCAGACAGCGGTAGATCACTGTCCTTCCCATCTATTCCCCATTTCATCGATTGACCTCTGGGATCTTCCGTTCACGCCCGTTTTCGCCCGTTAATTTATTAGCGCCCATCCGCAAATCTCTCCATTGTTCTGGCGCATTCTTTCTTGTCACATGCAGGCGCGCAATGATCACTAGCAGATGTCTTTTGCGGGGGTCGAATCAAGGAGACAAAAGAGGAGCAAGACGGGGGTGTGCCTCCCCATTCAGCCCCGTCTCATTATGATCCAATTTAGCATTGACCTAATAGCGCGCCGCGCCTGTTTCTTTGAATTGTGCGCTATTCGAACAGTGAATAGGGATTGCCCGACATGTTAGTATACCTTCCCTAGCTCACTTACATTTCTCGCCCAGTTTATATCCGACACCATTCCTTGCAAAGCTTTGCGCAAAGTTGTTTACCTCCTGAGCAGTGAACACCTCTCAGTTTAGCGCAGGGTGACCCTGGCTTATCTACCCTTCGAAATCTCTCGCTTTCTTGTCGTATCGCTGTTGTGATCCTACCAGTTTAGTACTGCACACTAACTCATCCTATTACCGGTAAGTAGGCAAACCTCCTCGTTTTGCGCGCTCACTAAGGGGCAGAAAAACGAAAGACTACGGAAATGCCTTTCCACGGTAGGCAAGTAGTCAAACCTCCACGTTTGGCTCACTTACTGCATAGGTACAGAGACGAAAGAACACGAGAGCTTCCGCTTCCCTATAAGTTGACTTGTTTCGCCCTGTCCGTCTGGACTCTCTCAAATTCCCATGGTCTCTCGGCCCCATCTGATTGCGTTTCATTCTCTTTCCTACTAGGAAACGCCTCTCCTTCCGTTGATCGCATCTCGCCGCTCCTTGTCTTCTTTCCTACTTCCTCGCTCTTTTACTCCCCCTTTCTTCTTCCTTTTTTTTATTCCCACTCCTTCCAGTTACTCTTCGAACCCATGGCCGGAATCTAGTTAGCCTCGAGGATTTTACCTATTTCTGGAAACAACCGCCACCATTCTGGTTATGGTTTCTGCTGCCTGGTCAAAGGGGAAAAATTAGGTGGTAAGCCCAGACACCCAGAGCATCGGCGGCTATTGCCAGCCGCTACGATGTGTGTGGCGCCTTTGAGCTTCGCGCGGCCTTTTATTTACGACGGGTAGATGAGCATTTCCAGAGAGGGCAGGGCCAGATTTAGCCCCTTTAGTGCCTATGCATTTCCATCCATATTACCCAAGTAACTGTTATCTTCTTGGTGTGCATTCAGAAGCCCCGATCTGATCTGTACAAAGTAGTTAAGGCGTTTGTTTATTTTATTGACATTTGCAGCGCAATCACTGATATCGAAATTAAATCTGGAATACTTGTGCACTACCTGAAACTTAAAATTCACACTTTCAAATTGTCGTTGTTCATTCGTCATTTTACATTATTTTCTTGCCATTTTCGTCGTATTTTCGCTGTATGCCTTTTATAATTTGTTGTAATTAAACAACAAAATAAATTCAGCATCGATCGATGGACGACGTCGCCGCACCGCCTCCGCCCCGTTCACGTCGGCCCATGGTGATCGCCGTCCCGCCGCCGTCGAGGACCAGCCAGAATGGGTGAGCATCATGCATGAAAAAGCTAGCCGAAAACTACCTGAAGAGTGAAAACATACCCCGCTTTCGAGGTTTTTTTTGTATTGGACATTGCCAGCACGGGTGGGCATATTTTAGATAAATAGATTAATTAAGATGTTTGGTTTTGTAGCTACAGACAGGAACTAAAGCAAGTAGGGTGGACTGTGTTTCACATGCGCTATACATCTCGGTCGAAGTAACGTTCTACTGATGTGCTCTCTTTGGTAAATTCGCAAAAATAGTCTGTTTGACTAATTATTTATTAATTGCAGCCACCCGACGCGCAACTCGGCGCACTCCTCGACGACCTCGCTCAGCAGCGAGCATCATCGTGAGTTATTTAGTTATTTATTTATATTAATTAAGTTAATTTTAATTAAGTTAATTACTTGAACAGCCGCTGTGCATGGCCATGCGATTGTAATGGGTTATTCTTATTCCACGCTCTTCCGAGGAGTCATTACTCCTAAAATTCAGCAAGCCCACTTGTAAATACCATGAAACTTGGAACTTTCTGGTTAGTGAAAAGCGTACCCTCATTCACATGCATTGATTAGACATAGGTCCCCCCTCCCCAAAAATTTGCTCGGATAATTGATTTGGGTTTTACACTTGTTTTGTGCTATATGATTGCTTCAGTACCACATTGATCATGCTTGTGTTCAACCTGAAACATAAAAAAGCCTGGTTCCCAATTCTCGGAATTTACGCCAGTTGTCCAGTTTTCTGCAATTCCATCTGTTTCTGTGCACAAGCATAGCGCACGTGCTTAGAATTAGCGCCTCGTGGTAGAAACAATCACGAGATAGAGCAATAGAGAGCGGGTTTGCAAAGTGGTCGAGTCCATCAGGATTGCCTGTGTTTCAGGCGAGTTTGATATATCGCCGCGATTGGCTCGTTCTAATCGATCTGTGAAGGCCTTTTTAAAAGAAATATTTGAGAATTAGCGCCTCGCTGCGGGGTAGCAGAGACAATCACGATGCAGAGCGAAAGGAAGCGAGTTCCACGAGTAGGATCACTTGAGTTTCAAGTGGGATAGATATGTCGCCGTGATCGAACCACTCCGATTGAACAAGCGCTTCTATTAGCAATACATAAATAATTAAAATTAGCGTGTTTTGAAGATCTATTGATTCAACCAGGATCACTTGTGTTTCAACGGGGTTAGTAATGTGATTATGCCAGGTTCATCGCGATCGTGACCTGGTTGGTGTTTCAATTACAATAATAAAACATTTAATATTTTTAATTAATTAATTATAT
>LS485831.1:55563-101274 GCA_900490705.1 Pristionchus arcanus
GGGGGGGGGGTGGGGCGGGTGCTAGGAGCACCGGGTTAGAAAGATGCAACACCTTGCAAAGTGGGGGTAGGTGAAAAGAGGGTGTGTGGATTAGTAGCCTGATTATTAGCACAATAATTTTTTATCTTTTTTGAGTCTGGAAAAGGCGAAGGATTGCTGAGAAATTAAACGGGACGTTTTAGAGCCCCATGTGAAACACAAATGTTATGAGCAGTTGAAATGCTAATCTCCTCGTTTTCCCCGACCACATTGCAATCTAAATAACTGCGACCTTAATACTATTAAATATCGATTATTTTTACCGTTACTCAATCTACCGTACCACATACCGTACTCCTACCGTATCTCTCCTCAGGCCCTACGATCGATCGGCTGCGGGAGGAGAACGCGCGGCTGCGCCTGCGTGCCGAGGAGATCACCACCGACTCGAACCGGAGAGTGGAGGTACGGTAATAGCTACCGTAGTCGGGGTTACGGTATCCGAAAAAGAGGACGCTATTATCGATTCGATGCCTTAATAGGGTGGCGAATTGTAGCCTCGATAGTTGGGGATCACCACCGACTCGAATCGGAGAGTGGAGGTACCGTAATCTAGGGTTACTGTAGCTGTAATACCGTAACTTGAGTCGGGGGTGCCGAGACGTTCCCGACAAACTGTATCGTGTATCGTTTGGCAAAGGGATCATAAATTAGGGTGAGAAGCTTGCCAGGTCTGTGTTTCACGTTGAACATGTAAGCCAATGGTCGCTTCAGAATTGATACGAGCGCTGCAGTATGTCTTGTAAAAACATTTAGCAATGCAATAACAATGCTACACGCTAGTTTGCTAATTCATCAACATGTCCCATCCCCAAGCCTCTCGCTTTTCGTAGCCAACCCCAGCGCCGAATTCATTTGCATTTGCTCAAGCGCTCCCCAGGGGTTACTCATCACCCTATAGTAGGGAGGGGGGGGGGGGGGGGGGGGGTGGATGAAGGGAGATATCCTCAAAATGCAAGCTCTATGCGGTCAGAGACATTGGAGAATGCTTGGAATTATGAGGGCACAGGCCTGGTCCTGCCCATCACTTGTTTGCTGATGTTGAGAAGCCCAGCGCATAGCCTAGTAGTGCTCGGTTGATTGCCCCTATTGCCCAAAACTACCGTATCCCGAGGAGGACCCTCGATTCTACCGTAATCTAACAAGCAATGCTCTAACCTACCGTACCCTACCTCTCCCTGGTTCCTGGTCCGACCTACAGCATGGCCTCGGTGTGCAATTGGCTGCTGCCCGGGTGGAGCAGCGGCGGGGTGGAGAGCGAGCGCGAGGTGAGATGGAGGGGTAGATTGGCCTAGTGTGTGGTCCTGTTACCCCGGTATGGTTTGTTTGTGGAAAAATTGAATATCGGCGACATGGCTGATGTGCGTTTCACTCTCCGGTATTAATGGTTCTGGCAATCCAAGAATTGATTTACTTGACTTGAGGATTGGAAATTATAATAATGGGGAACATGGCGCACTCGTGTTTCGGCCAAGGTATGAAATAGGTCGAGTATTCCAGAACTGATGGGACGGGATCATGTTATCTATTAAAAAAACATATAAAAACAAAGTTTTTGCAAATGTTTTGGAGTCATGGAGCTTGCGTGTTTCAGTCTGGTTATGTGAGCCACTGAAAGCTTACAATTTTATTGTTATTGAACAGAGGCGGCTATAGAATTATATTTGAAAATAATAAAGGTTAATGATAGTTTGATTAGATTTTATTTAAATATTTTTGCAGATGCACGTTGCGGAGATTCGCCTGCTGAAGGAGGAGACGAAGCGGTTGAGAGGAGCGATCGGCGAGATGGAGGGAGAGAGGAACAAGGTACGGTTGGGTTACTGTAGGTGTATTGATTGATGGAGGTACGGTAGGGGTACTGTAGTCTTGTATAGGGAGAGAGGAACAAGGTACGGTGGAGTACGATGTTTTTTCGCCCGATGAGTTATGTGTTTCACCCAGTGCTCTCGTCCTGGCCAATACTGTTCCATTCGATTTTTCCGCGATAGCTGACTCAAAAAAAAATTAGAATAGTAGTTCGCATTCCCTTGCGAAAATTGTGGGATGCATCACAGGGGAATGATGTGCTTCGATGATTGCATGCATTCAAGCCTGCAACTTTCTATTTCAATCGATTCTTGTCATAGTGGTAAAACAAATTCCTGTGGAAATCGTGTTTCACTCTTTGCTCAAGACCAGTGCGGTGGTAGTTTCATTCACTACGCCTCTGATCTTGCAGAAAACAATAGCCTAAAAATACTGCCATCACTTCTAATTTGCCTAGTCAGTGATGAGCACGACCCTCCAACTCCAGGTTTTCCGGGGGCATAAGAGGGGATTTTGACGGGGGTGCACCAGTGAAAAATCGATATTTTTCGGAGAGGGGGGTACTGTGTCTTATCGGGAGCCCGATTGCGGGGGTGCACCCCAAAGTTGGAGGGGTCGCTCATCACTGGACCGAGTGAAGACCCGCTTCACCAAATCCTTTAATTGTAAGTGCAGCCCTAGGTATTTCAATCAGTACTTCTCGAATATATTTCGCAAAAAATATTATAATTTTTATTCCAGGCCCGCCAACTGGCGCACGAGTGGCACAAGTTCGCGCGCTACTCTTCCGATCTCGTCAAGCAGGTACAGTAATCGATTATTCTATCGTAACCCTATCGTACTTCAGAATTTAGTTACCATAGCCATCGGCTTTGCTTATTGAGCATTGCGTACTTTCTTCCATGGTATTGCTCTAGTGAGCATAATATGATCCTGGTGCATTGCTACCGTAGCCTTACATCATCACAAGTCTACCGTACTCCTACTGTAGTCTTTGAGTACCCTAAGTTCACCGTACACCTACCGTAACCCTATAAATCACTGCAGGAGGTCCGCTCGTACGACACCAAGCTGAAGGAGGCGCACGCGCGCCTGAGGCGGCTAAGGGAGGAGAACGTGGAGCTGCGGCAGATCTGCCTCTACCTGGATGAGCAGAGACATGCGGTGGGTCGGGGGTTACGGTAGTCAGTTATCGATTGAAACTATGGTGAGATAAGTGGGATTACGGCAGGTGAGGATAACGTGGAAAGATCTGCCTCTAACTGGATGAGCAGAGATCTGCGGTGGGTCGGGGTTATGGTAGATGGGGCGGCGGGGATACGGTAGTTATCGATAACTGAAGAATGAAAATATATTTGTTATGAATGTGGAATACCATTATATCGATTATTATCTTGGAAGGAGCAAGTGAAGGGACAGTGAAGCATAGATTTCGTTGGGTGAAAAATTTAATTTGATTTACAGAGGGATATTTGTTTGGATTGATGGCACACACGTAGTGTCTCCGTAGACTATCTTGCAATTTAATGAGACGCTGAAACCTGTGCTCGGATGGCTTTTTGAAATTTGCAATTTATTTTTCTAATAATTGCATTTTTCTATGGATTTCATTTGCACAATGATAGAGCAAACAATTGCGAGTAGGTGATGTGAGATTGAAAGCGCCATTAAATTCGTTAGAGGTAGAGGCGCAAACGCTACTTCCGAAGTGCAGGTTATTCTTCTTATTTTTCACATCCAATCGGCTGTAGCACTAACTGTGAGCGCGATCTCTGCGATATCATGGGGTGTTGAAACGCGGAATTTACTAGTTTTCGAAATCTTAAAATCCGTATTTTTTTCAGACGACAGCCTCGCGTCGGCTGTCCGCGCGCTCGGAGGAGAGCGACGATCAAGGTGAGGGAGAGATTAGAGATCAAAGATCAAAGATTAGATTAAGAAATAAAGATCTGATAGCGTAAAATAGCTGCGAAATAGAGTTGTAGAATAGGGAAATAGTATTGAAAGAGAGCTGGCGCACGTATGTTTCAATGGAGAGTCATACCGTGATGAATTTAGAGAGTACCAGTCAACAGGAGAATTATGGCGCACAAGAAAATACGGTTAATTTTTAGATCACTGACGGGGGAACATTGAGGTTTCATGAAAGGGTCGTAAAACAGTAGCACCGGATGAATCAGTATGATTCCATTGGTGCATCGGCCAAACCCATTCCCCCATACCTTCCTTGCCGATTATCTTCCCATCTCCGTTTCTTCTACATTCCCCATATTACCATCTTCTTCCTCACCCGTTTTCTACGCCCCCCCTCCGTCCGTTTGCCCCCACTTCTTCGCATCTTATCCTCCCATCTTCGTTAATTGTAACAACCTCGTCTTACCGTATTCATCACCCAATTAACTCATCTCCATCTTTTACTTTACTCGCTTTGCATAATCAAGGAATTTCCACTCCCTTTTACACATTACTTTCTCCATTTTCCTATACATCCTCGCAGAGTTACGTACCCATCTCTTCCAACTTAAACATTCACTTTTTTATATTCCACATTCCTTCCCATGTATTCCTCGAAGGCAACTACATTCTTCGGAGAAAATTGTACATATCCTAACAATCTTCTTCTCCCACCTGACAAAGATCGTCATCGTCAGCTCATTGAGATATGTGATGGTGATATATTTAACTCGATCGTTGCCGAATCCATTTATTGTGCCCATTATCTCCTTGAGACTCTCAATCGAAATGACATTCCTTCCAAGTCACTTGCTATTTTTCCGAATAGTCTCCACAATCGTCTCCTTGAAGTAGAGGAGTTTTCCCGAATCTTCAGAGAAAAAATTCGAGGTAGATCAATCACTCCCAATGCATCGATTACATCGTCCAGGGAAAAGATCTTTTCATCTCATTCTCCTTCTCATATTACACAATCTCCACTTTCCCAAACTGTTATCTCCAGCTCCCAATCATGTGATCAACATCATTCTCTTCCATCACATGATTCTAGAAATTCCACAATTCAGGGACCATCCAATAAATCACTTCTCAGTTTCAGGTCGTCCTATTCCCAGACCGATCAATCTATTCCTCGTCTTATGGACATTATCGTTCCCGTTCCGGACTTCCTCGACAATTCTTCTGTCGACCGTTGCATGTTGTCGGGAGCACGCCAGCATTTCAGAGAACCACAGTTCTTCACTCATTCCAGATCATCCCCATCACCTCCCTCTCGCCATCGACCTTCTTCAACGTTTCATCCATTTCCGTCGCCTCCTTCTTATCGCCATTCTTCTCAGTATCATGACAGTTCTTCACATTCATCCCGTTGTTCTATTCTCACTCTGAACCCCTCTGCTATTAATTATCAGACTCCTCCCAACACTCAGCATAGACCGTCACCACCTATTTCTCGTCATTCGTCTGAAAATCATTACAGCTATTCGCGTTCTTCACAACAGTCTTACGACCCCTCTTCTCTTGATCACCAGACTCCTTCTCCCAATCAACACAGATCGAATTCACAGAATTCGTATGCACTTACTAGGGAAGAACGAAGTATCGCAGACACCATTGACCGTGTCATGAAAGTTTACGGTGTTGCATTTAACCAGCCCGAAATTCCCTCAACACCATCAAAACCGGCTTACGTTCCAGGATCCGTCCGTCGATTACCGCTTAATCCTATTGACTCCGATGATGATTATGATGATGTTCCGTGTGATGATGAATACAATCTTGACGGAGGTCATGATTCCACCATGTCAACTCCCTATCTCCCACGTCTTGTTCGTGACTATTAACGAATCCAATTTTATTCCGTTTTGCATCTTCCCATCCATCGCATTCACAATTCATTCAATTTTTTCCATTTTTTCTCCGATTCTTGCGCATCATCAACTAATGTTCTTTGTCACCATTTTACAACTTAAGTTGCCTATTTGCCCTTCCTCTGTTTCAACCGCCCCCTCCCAGATGACTGATGCATCCTCCACAGTTGATTACACTCGGATCGTAGATGATCAATATTCTTTCCTTTCTTTAACTTTCATCTGTTCTCGTTCTTTTGTCTTCCTTTTATTTTTCAGTCACTATTTTCAGAGAAACTACCCCGTTCTTCAATTTCAACTTGCCTTTTTTAAGGTCATTCTTAAGCGCTCGTCAACTTTTCATCACTTTTCTCTGATTATTGCAGCTTATCACTATTATTTCTTGTCCAAATTTCAGAATTTATTTGTCTGTTACACGTCTCTGTCCCCTTATAGTTCACGACTCGTGTCTTCCTCGTCTCCCCTGCCCCTCACTCAATGATGCAATCAGAGACGATATCAGAGAGCAACATCACCCCCTCCTGCGAAGATAATATTTCCCGATGCGAGAAGAAGATATTCCCCAATCACAGTTCACAGTTGCCTTGTTGATTCCCACAATCCCCATCTCATAGCCCTATTCGCTGCATTCCCCCTTCAAAAAACAATCGATTTTTTGTATCGTTACGGCCCCTTTATTTATCCCTGTGATGGCGGCAGTCTCGCGGTGCCCCATTCCGATATATAATGGGGGAGCGGCCCACCCAGGCGCTACCATTTTCAGGGCAACGATAGAGGGGAATTTTTAGTTTGTACACCCCTTCCCCATTCATTGATCCCATGTCTTTTCCGTTCAATTCAATCAATTTGACCGCACTGTATTCCCCCATTTCGTTTTTCGTTTCGTTTCGTCTCTTATTCCCCCTCGGAATGTGTCGGTTAGACACGTCCATGACTCATAGCCCAGAGATATCTTATCTCTGATCCTTCCCACCTCTTCCTCTCACTTCGCTCGGATACAATCACACTGATCACCCGTTCCCCTTGTCTCTCCAATGACTGGATAAATCCTTACCTATACCTTGACCTACCGTGCCTACCACACCCTACCGTACCTTACCCAGCCTACCGTACCTCACCCTGACCTACTGTCCCTCCACAACCTTTGTGGGCAACCTACCTTACCACTGAACCGCCTACACCTTATCTAGCCCACAAAGGTGGCTTAAAAACAAACTAATATGCATTGCCGTCCTATTGTCCGGCTATGTACAGCCGGAGGTCAATCCGGTCCGGAGCCGTCAATTATCCGCATCCGGAGCCGGCCCTTATCCTCCCTATTTCCAGGCTGCGGCTCGTCCGACCACTCGATGGAGGGAGGCGGAGGAGCGGAGGGGTACTGCCTACAGAAGGAAGACTCGCTGAGGAGGATATGCATGGGAGGAGGGGAGGAGGAGAGGACGGGAGGAGGAGGAGGAGGAGTGGAGGAGAAGGGAGAGGGTGAGTGGGGGGGGGGGCATTTGTGTTTCACGATTGGGTGATAGTTCAGTAGTGGAGAAGCGCGTCGATACATCCGATACCCCGGGTTGAAATAATCAATATCAATGAATGCCTTTGAAGGGGGGAGGTAGGAGAGGGTGAGGAGTATCTGTGTTTCACGATTGGGTGATTTGACTGGGGTAGATGGGCGATACAATTCCTTCATGGGACGCAATTCAGTCATCAAAATATACGCAGGCGATAGCGTGGTTGCCTAACATCGTCCCTAGACAATAATATTGTCAATCGTCATTTGTGCTTCACCCGCAACTGATATTATGAGCAAACTCAGGATATTTAGTTGTCTTCTCGCATACGGTGTAAAAAATATCTATTGCTTGCTCGCCGTTTCACGTTTCACGCATGATAAGAAGGGGTTCTAATTGCGATTAGTGCGAGCATGATGAATCACATGAGTAACAAAACCCGTGTTTATGATTAGCTGCCGGCGTAAATTTTACAATTTCTTTCAATAATAGACACTTTCAGGCCTCGCGAACGACCGTCTGCTCTCGTACATTCACTCGCTGGAGAGCCGCATCCAGCATCTGGAGTTGACGACGACAGGAGGTGGAGGAGCGGGAGGGGAGAGGAGAGAGGTGAGGATCTGACCTACCGTACCCTGCCCCAAGGGTACAGGGGGTCCCTGGGATGACCTACCGTACCCTGGGAGGTCATATATTTGTCTGAAATTGGGGAAATGGATTTGGGGCATTTGGAAAGGAGTAGCAACGGTCACGTTTCATGGGCGAGCTAAGAATGTTGTATTGTATATATATATATATATATTTATGCGTAATCACAAGGACAAACGCGGATACAACTTAAAAATTATGTTCAATTAAAACGACGTAGAATGGTACGAAGTGACAATAAAACGGGATCACTCAGAGAATCTGGTAGTTAGTATTCCGGATTTAACTACTAGTCTTGCCGCTCTGGGGAAGAAACTGTGTTGCCGGTAATTTGAAGCCGAGACACTATTGGTGAAGTTAATACCATTTCTAGTAAAGTAATAACGAAAGTGGTGATGTTTCTGTTTTGAGATTTTGTATGTGCCTCTCAGAAGGTTACTGGCTGTCTTCAGGTCTATTTCCTCTCTACGCTTCTCTAACGAAGAAATACCTAGTTGAGTGTTCCTATCAGCAGCTCTGGGCATGGTTTCCCATGTTGCTTTGTGACAGCGCATGTACAGTCTCCGGGTAAAGTAGTTCTGTACTTTCTCAAGAACCTTTTTGTCGCGGGGGAGGTAAGGGTTGTAGACCATCGATGCACTTTCTAAGATGGGTCTGATGTAGATAGAGTAGGCTTTCATGAGAACTTCTATGTTGTGGGACCGAAGCGCTCTGAGAATGGTGTGACAGGCAGTTTTGCTCTTCAGTGCTATCGCTTGGCAATGCTTTGAGAATACGAGGGATTTTTCAATTGTGAAGCCAAGGTCCTTGACTTCATTCTTTTGCTCAAGTTTGGTAGAGCCAATTGTGTACACCCTTCTAGGATTGGCCCTTCCTAAATGTAGCGAGTTGCATTTTTGGGCTGCAAGAGGAAGCTGCCATTTTTCCGACCAACCAGCAATCGTATCGATTGCATTTTGCAGTGGGGTGCTTGCATCACTTTTACTAAATGCGCGGTAGATTTTGATGTGTATGTTGTGCAAGGTGCCAATGCTTTTTTCTTGTTAGATCTAACAAATGACGCCCAAGACACATTTAAAATTAAGGTTAACCTAAAATCAATTGCAGGACACTTGGCGCTCCTCGATCTCGCCCGAAACGGACGACCTCACAGTGATGGAGCGAGAGTGGGACGGGAGAGAGACTTTGGCGAGAAGAGGAGGAGCAGGGGAGAATATGGGAGGATCGACGAGTGAGTTGCGGGTTTCATGGAGGGATTTAGACGCATGTTGACCTTAGTTTACAATATTTCCGTATTAGTTTCCTCAAAAAAATATTTGTATTGTATTCTGTGGACGGACAGGAGATATGGGTGGTCCATCAGTAAGTTTGTGATGCCCGGATTCTTGGGTTCCCACAAAATGGACAATCTCACTGTGATGGAGAGGGAGTGGGACGGGCGGGAGACGATGACGAGAAGAGGAGGAGCAGGGGAGAATATGGGAGGATCCACCAGTGAGTTTGGGGTTTCATGGAGGGATTTAGACGCATGTTGACCTTAGTTTACAATATTTCCCGATTAGTTTCCTTAACAAATATTTGTATTGTATTCTGTGGACGGACAGGAGATACATATGGGTGGTCCATCTATAAATTTGTGATGTGCGGATTCCTGGGTCCCCCCTGAAACGATAAATCTCACTGTGATGGAGAGGGAGTGGGACGGGCGGGAGACGAGAGAGAGGAGTGGAGGAGAAGCAGGGGAGAATATGGGAGGATCGACGAGTGAGTTGGGGGGGGGGGTTCATGGTGCGATTATGTTAGTGATAGGAACAAAGAGATAGTGATCGGTTAGATTCCAATTCTAAAATTGGTAAAATTAAGCCGATGAGAGACAATTTTTATGTTTCTTGAAAGGGGTAAGTTATCACGGGTTTCCTGTAAAAGTGTAGGAACCCTAGCCACTAGAAAAATTTTTATCTCTCCGATTTCGATGAAAGTTGGTTAGTACATAGTATTGGGGTACTCTAAAAGATCGAACAACTTGTTTTAGTCAATTATCGATTTTATCGATTTTTTTGATCTACAACTTCAAATGGCCATAACTTGCTTCATTTTTATCGTACGGCGAGCTAATTTATACCATTGTTTTCGTATGACCGAGCTCTACAAATAACTCAAAAAGACCACATGTCGGAAACACCGATTTCCATACGAAAACCTCGAAAACCCGTTTTTTGGACAACAAATGCGAGTTTTTCTCGAAAATTTCTCGTTGAACCACTCAAGATTATTTCACCAATCGATTCTACACCCCCGAATTAGTATAGTGGCATATTTGGTTTAGCATAATTCTGTCCTTGGAACCCCGATTTACTACAGTGGTTTCGAACATAGCCGATATTTTGATGAAAAACGTGTTTTGACTATATCTCGTTTCAATGACGTCCGATCAAAAAGTCGAAAAGATAACAAATGTAGCTCTCGGTGAGCTAAATAAAATCGGTTTAGTAAGTCATCTCGATATGAGTAGCCAAAATCGAAATAAATGAGGAAAACCTAAATTTACAGCCGCAACTGGCTGACTTTCGCATTTAAGCCTTGCAATACTCAACCACTTCATCATTTGTGAAGTTTTCATTAAATATATATTAGTAATTCCTCGCACAGTCAACTCCTCTTCCCCTTTTCCATCCAATTCCCTTGTTGTCCCATTTGTCCCTTGTCCCATTGGCCGTGGGTTATTGGGTGCTTCCTCGTATTCCTTGAATGATTCAGTGAGAGGACCAACGTCTGCTGCTTGTTGAACCTCTTCGAGAGTTCTCTTGAAGAGTCCGAGTGCGAAGTCGTACATGGTTACGGACAGAAACCCCCCCCCCCTCTCCCGATGCCGATATTTCTGTTCAATCTATCTTCGTCTGCAGTCAATGCTCGTCCAGTTTCATTCGCTACGCCAGTCTTCTTCGCCATATCGACGTTGGAGATCACAAAATCAGGCCGGGGAAAGTAACCATGTACGACTTCGCACTCGGACTCTTCAAGAGAACTCTCGAAGAGGTTCAACAAGCAGCAGACGTTGGTCCTCTCACTGAATCATTCAAGGAATACGAGGAAGCACCCAATAACCCACGGCCAATGGGACAAGGGACAAATGGGACAACAAGGGAATTGGATGGAAAAGGGGAAGAGGAGTTGACTGTGCGAGGAATTACTAATATATATTTAATGAAAACTTCACAAATGATGAAGTGGTTGAGTATTGCAAGGCTTAAATGCGAAAGTCAGCCAGTTGCGGCTGTAAATTTAGGTTTTCCTCATTTATATCGATTTTGGCAACTCATATCGAGATGACTTACTAAACCGATTTTATTTAGCTCACCGAGAGCTACATTTGTTATCTTTTCGACTTTTTGATCGGACGTCATTGAAACGAGATATAGTCAAAACACGTTTTTCATCAAAATATCGGCTATGTTCGAAACCACTGTAGTAAATCGGGGTTCCAAGGACAGAATTATGCTAAACCAAATATGCCACTATACTAATTCGGGGGTGTAGAATCGATTGGTGAAATAATCTAGAGTGGTTCAACGAGAAATTTTCGAGAAAAACTCGCATTTGTTGTCCAAAAAACGGGTTTTCGAGGTTTTCGTATGGAAATCGGTGTTTCCGACATGTGGTCTTATTGAGTTATTTGTAGAGCTCGGTCATACGAAAACAATGGTATAAATTAGCTCGCTGTACGATAAAAATGAAGCAAGTTATGGCCATTTGAAGCTGTAGATAAAAAAAAATCGATAAAATCGATAATTGACAAAAACAACTAAATATATCTTTTCGAGTATCCCAATACTATGTACCTACCAACTTTCATCGAAATCGGAGAGATAAAATATTTTCTAGTGGCAAAATGGGCTCACATTCCTACACTTTTACAGAAGACCCGTGTTATGTTGAGGAGCTGTAAGACAGTTTCTTGTGAGATTGTGGCAAAAAAGAGATTGTGGCTCTACGACCTCATATCCTACAGTATCCCTCAATCAATCAATAATCAATAACTCATTATCAGGCACGATGACCTCCTCTAGACCTACAGTATTAATTAGTCCTACCGTATCAATTAGTCCTACCGTATCCATCAATTAATAAATACTTCAGGCACGATGACCTCCTCGGGCACGACGTTCTGCTCGTCGTCCATGGACGGCGACGACCATCATCATCAGCTCATGATGATGACGTCACCGTCGAGCGGAGGCTCTTCCGTCTTTGTGGACGGAAGTGAAGGAGGATATGGGCATCTGGAGGTAATCGATAATTTATGAGGGGTACGGTAGGTTACGGTAGTAGATTACTATCAAATTCGTAGTATCTAAAAGTGCGCTAGATTGGGAGGATGGGGTATGGTAGGGTAACGGTATCATCTTGATGATGACGTCACCGTCGAGCGGAGGCTCTTCCGTCTTTGTGGATGGAAGTGAAGGTGGATATGGGCATCTGGAGGTAATTGATAATCGATAAGAGGAGGGTTACGGTAGCTTTTGGAGGAATACGGTAGTAAAAGAGGTAGCGAGGGCGGATATGTGCATTTGGAGGTACGGTAGATGGAATGAGTTGGGTATGGCAGGGGTACGGTAACTTCATAACGCGGGTGCGTGGCTCCGTTTTTGTGGACGGCAGCGAGGGCGGATATGGGCATCTGGAGGTACGGTAGTTCGTACGGTATCGTGCATTTGAATATAATATATTCAAAGAGACCGGGGCAGTATTGTTTAGCCAGCGATCTTCAAGATATGAGTTAGCACCGCAGCAGCGAACAGCCGGGTGATTGCGAATAGAGTTGAATTTGAATTATTTGTTGTGTTTTTTGGTTGTACAAAGGAAATCACCATACAACAGATTTGCGAGCGCAAATATTTAGTTACTGAATGCTCGCAGCGGGGATTCACCAAGTATTCTTTAACTTTTCTCTAGCAGGGAACTTGGTCCACTTCTTATGATATTTAATATTAAAATGATGTAAAATATTGCTTTATTATTATTTAAATAATCAATTAAGGTGCGGACGCTTCCTCCGATCGAGGAGGAGCGCAAGGACGACTTGAGCACGTCGACAGAGAGGGAAGGAGAGAAGAGGATCAGTCAGGAGGTACGGTAGGGGGGTATGGTATTCTGGGGATACTGTAGGATTTGATGAGAATACTATAGGTGATGCGATGAACATGAATACTATTATCGAGGATAGGACAGTAATATCGAGATTGAGCTTCGAGTGGCGATTTTTCGGTTGTCCTTTTGCTCCAGGTGGTTCGCTGTTGTGACTGTCCTATGAGTAGCGTTGAGAAACAATATTAGCTCGATCTATTCGCTGCTCACAAAAAATAATTATTAGTTGATCCTGTAGTGTGCATAGGACAAGAACAACGACGAGGGCGCTTCGAGCGATGAATGATCGAAATTCATTGTTGTGCCCGTGAGTTTGGCGTTGTGACACTGCTATGAGTAGCATTGAGAAATGCCAACTCTAATGAGTTTGCCACTGTGGTTGTAAAAAAAAAATTAAAAATTGATTTCCCAGTTCTTTAATAATCGATAATTCCTCTCGCAGGTGGCCCTGTCCGCGCTGCTGCCGCCCTGCATGGAGCCCATCAGCTCGAGCTCGGTGAGGGGGGATCTGATTATCGATTTTTTTAATTTGTTAATTTGTTGTTTTGTTGAATTCCGACCAGAAATTGACCAAAACGCAAAAAAAGTGGCGAATTTTTGACGAGGAATGTTTGTGCTTCACCAACATACCAACAGCGAGTAGGAATGAGTTTGCTCAGTTCTCCGTCGACAATCGTTGCAAAAAAAATTACGATATCAAACCGTAGCCCTATATTATCAACGCCCTTTCTCTCCAGATCGGGCTAGCCCGCTACCGTACCCCGGAGAGCAGCACGTGCAGCAGCAGCAGCCGGCTGCCGGAGCTGCGACTGGTCAGGGGAGGAGAGGAGCCGGGGTGAGTCTTTAGTGGATAACCAGAATGTTTGAGCTTCGACAACAGTCCAAAAGCGAGCGCGATGGACGTGTTCAATTTGTACTCGTAATCCGGTTGAAAATATTTTTTTCAAAACACCTTTGATCTTTACAGTTGTTTTTAGTGTTACAACTTTCCAACAAACGGTGTCTGGTTGACTATTTCTTTTCCGAGCTTCTTTTGGGTGTATTTGTGTTTCAATCATGTTAGAGACCAGTTGAGATATCGATGCCTTCAATTTTTGCATGAATCACAGGCTGTAGCAAAAATAAAAGTCGAAGGTGGTCGCTTGGGCGCATTTTTGCTTCAGGGTCACCTGGTATTTACTGGAATGTTGGCTAGGATGATAATCTGCAGTCGCAGAAGGGCAAAAAATAATAATAACAAACGTTCATTCATTCTTGCAAATGATTGCTGGTTGCTGATTATCGATTCCTTGCAGGCTGCGTATGAGCGGACGCGAGCCGCGCTCCGTCTCGGAGGCGGTCGATGCGCTGCGGATGCGCGAGCAACGCGCCGCTGCCGCGCAGCACACGGAGAACCCGTACGCAAGGGTGAGTTGTGGGAGGTGTTGAGTAGGGCAAGGGGGGGGATTAGATTACGATAGTTTCGAAATTTAATCATGTGTGTGTGGCATTTTTCGATTTCGGTTGGGCCGGTAAGAGAAAGTTTACAAAATTGAAGTAGTTACTAGGTGCATTGAGGCTGCACTCGCTGTAGTAGATTTCAAATTGAAATGTGAGATCATGTAAGTTTGATTTGGCTCTCTAGGAAACAAATTATCTTTTCAAAACTTGTGAACCTGGTGGTTTCAAGCTGTGCTTGCGGTATTAGCTGGGATGTTGGTAATCCTAGCTAATGTGTCGATTATTCGGAATTTATAATTATTTCTTATCATTACTCCTTAATATTAATTTCAGTGGTCCCCGAGCGAGCACAAGTATCACCAGTCCGCGCTCTGAAGGCATTCGATGACGTTGTCGACGAAGAACAGCGATAACGACAAATTCTTCGACGATCGATCTAATCTAATGAGTAGTTGTACATTGCATTTCTGTTTTAAATTGCTATCAATCTAATGAGTAGCTGTACACTTTATCCCGTTTTTACATGATGACAAATTTCCGTTATAAATGATGATCAATCTAATGAGTAGCTGTACACTTTTTCCCGTTTTTACATGATGACAAATTTCCGTTTTAATTGACAATCAATTTTATCTAATGATTAGCTGTACACTTCATTCCTGTTTTATATGACGACCAATTTCAATTGTAAATCACGATCAATCTAATGATTAGCTCTAATCTCCATTTCTGTTTCAAATGATGACCATTTTCTGTTTTAATGGCTCCCGATCTAATGATTAGCTGTGAACTTCATTTCTGTTTTAAATGACGAACCTTTTCGTCTTTTGCATCTTTTTACGATGATTTGCATGTTATTTTTGTTATTAAGATTGCGATTTTTATTATCTCGATGATTACCAATCTCTTGCCTTGATAGCCATGCACAGTTTTTTATTGCAACTCACGAAATGTAATAATATCCCACACGATTTTAATATTAATATAATATTGCAAGTGTATTTGATGGAATAAAGTTGTATAATAATTTGTAGAACATATTTATGCACAAAAATTGTTTGATGCAAGGTCAGTTCCATCTGTGATTGAATCCTCTCGATCTAGGCAGTGACTGGAGTGGTAGAATAGGTATAATACAATTTACGCGACTCAAAGCAGCTGACAATAATTTGTTCAGCCTTATTTTCCCGCCTATTCAGAGCTCGCTCATAATTTAATAATTACGACTTTGACGATAACGTATTTGAAATTTTCACGTTTCGGAAAATAGAGTGTAAAAAACAGAATTCCCTACAGTCACATAGTTAGCAATTTTACGGATGAATTTATTGAGTATGACAAGAATGAGTGGATGTGTTAAAGTAGATCAACAAATTTATAAATCAAATCTGTGATTGAAACCTCTTATCCGTGGGACAGGAATCGGATCTAGTGGCATATCGTCGCAAATTTTCTCGGATCGAATATGCGATTTTACGCCAGACGGATACGCTTCAATATCAAATGTGCCGTCATGGACAGTACTCATGCTCATAAAGATGCCTTCATTCAGAAAGTGGTCCTTAAATGGTAAAAAAGTGCATCTAAGTTCCACTTTTATTATTTACCAAAGAATCATGCCACCAACGCCTCGTCTGGGTAAAGTAGCAAGCGTCATTCAATCCATTTCTCTCATAAATGTTGAGTAGAACACCAAGCTCCGAGAGTCCAATAATGAATTTACCTAGAACGGATCTTTACTTTGAGTAATTTTCGCGCAAATCTTTATCTCTATCAATCGCATGTCCTATTCCCCCCCATTAATTTATAATCATACAAACTCACAGAATCCTTTAGGAAAATATAATAATTCAAGATCTTGTACTGTAATGAATACTTCACGAATTTTATGAGTCCGACATAAATCGAGTACTTGCTTTCTGAAATTCGATACTCTTGAATATATTTCATATATTAAATTTCTTACTGTAGGCGTTTGTCCAAGTAGTTATCGTGAATTTCCAGTCGATCAATTTGCACTCCTGTTAGCGATTGTAGCACGACATTCATCGCCAGGCAACTACTCCAACTATTCTGGTACACTCGAAAGTTGTCCAGCACAAGCGTGTCTATATGTGTGAAGGAAGTGATGAATCGCGTGAGACGATCACTCTTGAATTTGGCTTTCGCCTGGGACGAGAATACTTTCGAGCGGAGCTTAGCCACGAAATAAAAAAGAAGGATAAATACTACCGAAAAAGTAATTGCCCCTATGAAGTGACGAGATGTGATGAAGATTCCGACATAATAGATAAGTTCGACGAATAATACAATATACGCAAGGGCGCAGAGTGAGTGGAGAAGAAAGAATTCTCGACTGTTGTAGTTGAGACTTGTGAAGAGATCCGCATACCTAGTCACTTCGACAACATCCTGGAAGTGTTTGATTGAGTTAATATTGGCGTAGTGCAAATACTGTTTAAAAAAAATCTAATGAAAGGATTCATCAAAATATTCTACTCACATTGCCATGTTGATCATACTCTCTTAGCCATCCTCCAAAGCCGATTCGCTTGGCGTGTCGTTCGGGCAGAAGTGCATACATGTAGAGAAGCTCTGGTTCTTTTACCCGCGCGAAGTCATACGTTCGACCTGAGCAAATTGGCAATTAAGTTTTAAGTATATTGCATATGTCCCCAGAGTTCGCTGGAGAGTCTACTATCTCACCTGAAGAAGATCTCGCTCGGAGAGATTATGACACCCTAACATCATGATACGGATAAAAATTCAAGATGTATGATATTCAAGAATATTCACCTTCGTAGCCATCTGCGGGTCGGCCCCTGCTGAGGTATACCCGCTCCAACGAAGATGTCAATTTGGGATGCATTACTAGATGCTTCTTCGCAAGGGCGTTCCATGTGTGGGAGATCTAAATAGAAACGCATATTTCAAAGTGCGATAACATACAGCGACATTGATGATGATAAAATAACTAGCCTGGAAGAGGAAGTTAAATATTTACCAATCGTATCTCAGGTGCGCAATCCGCATCAATACTAATGGTATGTCGAATGATGTCCGGTGGAGTCGATCGAGACTCAGTTCATGATTCGTATTGGTAGACATCGATGATACTTATTGAGGATAAAGAATTCAAAACATTGCAGTAAATATATTTGAAATTCCCGCGCGTGCAGGCAGCTGTCAGAATTATCGATGGTAGCTGACGCGGGAAGTTCGAAAGTATTTTCATCTCTCCCCTTTCTGAAATTTCTTTGTTTGTTTTCGAAATTTCATTTTGATAAAAAAACAACAAATCCGTTTTCGTTTTACAAGAGATAAGATAAAATTATAATGAGAGATGAGAAATGTGCAAAAGAAGTTGCCCATGGCTGGAATCGAACCAGCGTCGCCACGGCCACAACGTGGAGTACTAACCACTATACTACATGGGCCGATAGCAGGGCGCAATTAGCATGCACAAGTACCAGACGATTGCTAATAGACAGACGACTGCATGAAACCCGCTTCATTGTCACTCTCTCAACTTTCCCCGCAGATATTGTCCAAATTTATCGATACTGATGCAAATTTAGAGGATCGGGGATAAGTGTCGGGTTCGTATTCGAGATTATGAATCTTGATGGTTAGTTCTTGAAGATTATCTTGTCTTTCTTCATAATGTATTCGTTCTTGTAGAGATATTGGAAGAGCTCGGGGAATGCGGATTCGAGGGCAGAGACGGCATCCTCTGATAGGCCCAGATCAGAGGTGGTTTGCTGGTGCTGGAAAGTCGAATTTGTGTACGTAGCAATTCAGAAAAAAAATAACAACAACAACAACAATAACAATAACAACAAACCTTTCCATTCCACAAATCTTGAATAACGGTTGGCTCGCTGTTGTCGTATTGCTCCTTCAGCGATTTGAGGAACTGAATTTGCTTTTGCTCGATATCGACATGAAGTCACCCAAAAAAACCAATATGCCCTTCGTCGTACGCCCAATCAAGAACCACAAAATTACAGAGATTCGGCTTGAAAAATGTTAAGTATTGAAAATTTATACTCAACTCCTTGAAAACTTCCAAGCTTGCCTATCCAGATAGGTTGCTCACCAAATCAATAAACGCCCTGGCCTCCGTGTTCTCAAGCGTGACGTACTGTAGGTACAGTGTCTCGGCCCCGGGAAGGACTTCAGCAGCTCGAATCCACTCGTTGTAAAACGTCTTCACCTTCCAAGCGTACTGCAAGTTTATTGATCATCTTTGTTTTTATTTTTTTATTTAATAAATAGCATCGAATGCACTCGCTCGTAGCCTGCACGATCAGAAGCACTTGGAACACAGCCAATCGATCATATCTCATATCAAACGAAAATACAAAACATTGGAGTTTCGAAAGTGTCATCGGGTGTCCGAAACCCATCTTCTGGGAACTCACCAAGCCAGATATTGATATCACACCCCTTCAAAGAATATATATCATGATTATCGCATTTTAAAAATGATACGATTGTAATTGCACACCTATTAACTATTCTGCGCGCCAAACGCGTTAGCTCTGCCCACTTTCACTTCGTTTTGCGCGTTTTTCGCCTATTTTCACTATTTTTCTTATTTTTTAATGATAAAACTTGATTTCTGGGATGGTTTCGAGTCCAATAAGCACTAATTATATAATTAATGCTTACTTTTTAACGCGACCGTAGTTTAATAGCGATTTCGTTACGCGCGGAACAAGAAACAACTTCGCGTCAAAATGTGATACCTGTTTGAATTCGTCTCGGACCCAGTGGAAGCGGGGCCTGTTCACTTCCTCAAGCAGCCTCTGAGTCGTTTCAAGCAACACCGCAATCTCGGGTGCATCTCTCGACAGTTCAGCGTTTCGAAGTGCTGAAAAGGTGATCACACACTCCATTCACTTTTTTTGTCATGACACAAGAAAGATCGATAGTGTTTCATGCGTTAGGGACATTTGCAAAGGGCAAGGGGCATTTGCCAGACACTCCTTGCCTTGCCGATATGTCCCGTTTTTTCGAGCCTACCATTCAGAGCTGCAGCGATATTCTCGCAGTTCTGTTCAGTCGAATCGTCGATGCCAAATGCGCGCCTTGTTGCCCGTATTAGTACTACCTAGAACTAGAAAAATAAAATAAAAACTAGAAAGCATAATTATTCCATCGACGGACCTCCGTTTCTTGATCTATATCACCAAATTATTGTAAAATTGCATTGCAACGTAAATAAATAAATGAATGAATGAATGAACCTCAGCAGCGGCCGACAGATGAGCTGTGTTGAAATGCACCGCATCGCGTATCTGCAATTGTAATAATATTAATTTATCTATACGCGACGATATAAATAAACAGTGCAAAAGAAGGAACAAATCGCTGAATTCTAATTGATCCTCTCCATTGAGGGGTGGGGAGCTAACACTCTATGTAATATATTTCGAAATAATAAAAAAAACGAAAAAAATGTAGCCGTTTCTTCATTGCACGTGCTCTCTCACCAGTCAGAAATGACTCGTATTTCGAACTCTACTACCTACCTCATCAAACGGAATATCTAGTCTGAAGCTAGAATCATTAGAAGGTGTCCGCTCCCTCATTCGGTAAGTGTACGAGTGGTTGTATATCTGAAATTACTTTATGATTTTTAAATATGTAAATATCGGAGATAAGAAGCCATAAATGGCCGCACTTTATTTGTGGTAGGCATAGCAGATAAGCATTTAAAAAAGAGTAAACTATTGTTTATCTCACAGCCAGCACGTGCGCCTTTGCCTCTTCGTTGTCGATTGCGTCAAAAGCCGCGCGCGCCGATTGCACCAGCGGAGCGAAGACGCGCATGTTGTGCTTCTTAAAAAATCAATAATTCATTTTTTTGCAAATTGACTGAGCCAGCAGAGCGAGGGCGCGCTTGTGGTGTGTCTTCAATTCAATATTTTAATAAATTAAAAATAAATAATATTACCTTGTCCAGCTTTTCAATGCATTCGGCAGAGCAGATTGTAGCGTTTTTCATGATTTCATCTGCAGTCTGGAGAGTGACTTGTTCACATTTGAAATGATAGAAATAAAATATTTGTGCGAATTTACAGGAAATATCACGGATTCAAAAGGAAATTATGAATATTGATCTTTAATTCCGATTTAGTTACCCAAAGATTCCGTTTTGACAGCCCATAGTTATTCCGCATTATGTATTGATGATATCAACCGAAATGTAAATTAATGGCGATTGAATTATGATATCCCCCTCTTCCATTCCCATTCCTTCCATTCCTTGCTCCCATTCCTTGCGCATCGCTTTGCCATTTGTCCCGCCAACGTCTCACTCAAGTTTCGTGACTAGGGTCATTGATAGATGGAACGTGCTTTCTAATGAAAATGCTGTAAGCTCGCCTTTCAATTTCCGAACCCATCTTCTCTCTCTTCCCTCTATATCTTTTTCTTCTGATTCTCTTTTGCGCCTCTAATTTGCAAACACCCGGCCTGCTGCTTTCCCCGAAGCCCCACCCCCCAAACCGAATCGCCACCAAGACGACGGACCTCCACCGAAGGTCGAAGATTCTCCACCGAAGGTCGAAGATTCTATGTCGAAGATTCTACGTAACACTCTCACTCCCTACTCACCCTGGTGGATAAAAAATTGAAAATTGAAATTGAAATTGAAATATTCTCATTTGCCACTCCTGCCTTTCTCAACCTATGGTACTCCTAACACATCTGTTACATTTATTTCCTTGATACCGATTGTCACGTCGTAATACACCATTCCACACGGTAACACGACCAGACGGCAGTGAACTTGATGTCTTTATAACTACTATCTTTAACACCAGATTTAGCAGTGAATCATATAGATACAATTTCAAGGAGATTCACCAACCACATAATTCATAAGCTTCACGGCTGTCTCCGGCGACCAGAATTCGCGAGAAAATGTTTTCCGCCCACACGCGACTTCGATACAGTCTTCTATATCGAACTGTGACCGGCCTGAAACAGAGAGCTGACAGGAGTAGACAAGAGTTTCATAGTCAACTAATTGTAAAGCAAATTTGTCGCATTTTTGCTGAGAGTGGTCTCAGAATGAGGAGAGCAGCTTGTGATTTGCCTATTACACAACTAATTGTGTGTTTTTGAGTTTTCATTGAATAATCGTTGTTTCGTTTCGAACCAAGAGAATCTTCCCAATTCCGCACCGAATCTACTCTTGGGCACTCCCTCCAACATCTTTGGACAGGCGGCCATCGCGAGAGGTGCCCAAAAGATGAGGCGAAGCAGCTGCATTGACTGGACATTCAAGATAAACAACTAGTAACTAGTAAACAACAATAAACAACTGTTCAACGAATAAACAACGGATGACTAGTTGGTCGTGGCAAAACTGTCCGATTGTGCAAGTCTAGTATCGACTGCAAGGGTTAAATGTCACAGAACGCAATAAAGATTTGAGGAATCAGCTTCAGAACTTTGTCATCAAAATGATAAAATTCAATTGTAGATATAGCAGCGCCACACGCTAAAGACACAATAAGAGTGCGTAGGTAAATCTATGATTGGGGTCATGGGAGGAAAGTGGCCTATTTCGCCATTGGACGATCAGATAAGGGGGAGGTAAAGACATGCAAATGTAGATCTCGAGGGAAGAGCAATATGACGGATGTCCTTAAATTCCAATTTTTTGTAAGCAAGAGAAATCGGAAATTCGACTATTTCTCCCCGAATATTGTCTTTGCTCTTGAATCAAATTTTCCGGAACTCTTCGGCAATTAATATGAGGAGAACTACATTGTCAAATGCTCCAGAAATTGATCAGAGTGCGTTCTCTGTCCTTTTGCGGTCTTTTTTCCCTTTTTCAAAAAAAATTAATTGTACCTTCGCACCTGAATGAATGAAATGCGAGATGCTGGAGTAGCCGAATCGAGATTCAGAGTTGTGACATTTTTTATACATGAATACAAGAATTTGACAAAAAAACTCAAAGACATTCGACTTCAGATTATTCCCTGATTCATCTTTACAATATAGCCGTGCTTGTAGAGATACATGAATAGCTCTGGGAATGCCGCTTCCAAGGCTGATGCAGTATCAGCAGGGAGGTTGTCAAAGGCTGTATTCTGATGCTGTAAATAGGTATTTTAACCTGGGCATCATATTTTGGAAATTCGGAACGCCTACCTTTGCATTGACTGGTTTCGGAGTGAGAGTCGCGTTATGTCTTTCGTATTGTTCTCTCCAAGAAGTTAGGAACTGAAATAGCGAAATTTCGAAAACAACAAATGTTTTGCAATTAGCTCACCTCATCAACAAACTTCTTTGCCTCTTCATTCTTGATCGATCGATACTGGATGTACAGTATCTCAATCGCAGGGAGAACCTCAATGGGTCTGATCCACTCGCCGCCTCCTCTATACCATCTGATTTGCTGCGCGAACTGAAATGAACCCTACAAATATGTGGAAATGGGGAAATAGAGCTCGAGAAATGAGCCGCCGTCTCTTCATTTCACACACTCTCTCGTCCGCTCGAGTCAGAGAGTGCTAGGAATGAAGAGACGGCGGCTCATTTCTCGAGCTCTAATGCGATGACATTGCCATAGAAACTGCAGTCCTAACATAAAGCCTTTGTAATGCAGCGCAGCAGATATTCAATGAACTTATAAATTGATAGCATTTCGAATATTAACCTGTGCTCACACGCGCGTTACATTCAAATATTTAACGCGCAGCGTAATCTCTTTGGAAGTGTGTATCCAGCTAGGCGAGAGTGTTAGAGAAACTCTTTCCAGCAATAATTGAGGCGGAAATGATACTTACGTAGGAGAAATAGTTATCCTTCATAGCTTTTTGCGTCAGGCCGATCAACGATGCTATTTCTTCGTCGTCTCGCGGGCTCTTGGCGTTATTGAGGGCTGCAATTGTTTATTATTATTATTAATAATTAATTACTTTCTTTATTCGTTCGCCTCTCTTCTAGTTATGTACTTCGCCTCCAGTTCCTCATTGGGTGGCATTTACTTACCGTGGCCGGGAAAAGGGCTATTTATTCAGTCATTTTATCTCATAATATTTTTTTAAAATTCAGATTCAGAGCGGTTGTTGGGTTAAAAAAAGTTCGAGAAGTTCAGAAAAACACTGTATTTCCAAGAATCAGTGAAGTTCAGAGAAACAGTGTATTTTCAAGAGTTGAAGTTCAGAGAAACACTGTATTTCCAAGAATCGGAGGGTTCAGAGAAACAGTGTATGATATTTCCAACAACAAAGCGTATATTCCCAATAAACAGTGAAGCGCAGAGAACAGTGCCTCTGATCGGCGAAAGGTCATTGCTAAAAGTAAAGATCGAAATTTCCCCTCCCCCTGGTTCCGGGAAACACTAGCTCACCATTCAATGCAGTGGTGATTCTTCTGGTCGTGCTCGCAAAATGGTCCTCAATTCCGAATGCGCGCCTCATCGCGAGGGCCAGGGCGAGGTCCGCTTCGTCAGATGTTTTAGTGGCGACGGTCATCCAGATATCGTACCAGTCGGAATACTGCAAAGTTTAACAATAATAGTTTAGCAGGCAGTTATCGATCGTATATAACTGGCTAGGAATTGGCTAGGAAAAAGATACTTTTGTACAGCTCTAATCCGTTGGTATTAGTTTTCGGTGAAGAATAATTTATCCGACGCTCTCTTTATTTGGATTTGCTGACCTCTTCCGATATGTGAGCGTGGACCCATTCATTTCCTCGATCCAGCATGCGGTACTTGAGAGAGTGGGCGTACCACTAAAAAATATTCCGTTCCGGCAATATTCCGTTCCGATAGTGTTACCATCTTCTCTCGCTGGTAATGTCATATTAGGTAATAATAAAAAAAAGTAAACGTGCTTGACATTTTCCTCGCTAGGGCGGGCTCTACCACCCAAGCCAATTCAGCGTTCAGTCTGTCCCTTTCGGCGACCTATGCGCGGGGCTATACCGCCCATGTTGTGCGCACGTGGTAGGGGATTTCTTTACTGTGGTTTTCACCACTTCCAACATTTCTTAACCCCATTGGTATGGGTGGATCTGAGGAGTGTAATATAAACGATTTCGAAAGTGCATACAAGACTCAGCCTCACTGACCCTATCGATAACCGCCTTTGCTTCAGCATTCTCCAGCTTCCGAACTTCGGCGCGAAGTGAGCGCGCGAGAGGTGCGAAGGCGCGCGCATGGTGTTGCCGATCCAAGTACTTGACGCAGTTGCTCGAGCAAAGAGTCGCGTTGTTCCTGATGTCGTCTCGGGCCTGTAATGGACGTTTCCGATGAAGGATGTCAAGTAGGACAGTCTGGGTGAAAAATCCGTCGCTACATTGCACTTGCTCTCTTGTAACACTCACCAGTGAGCACTAGCAGGAATAATCACATTTTCAGATGCAAGTCATCGCATATGGACTATTTATGATAATTGGACACGACACACAGATTTTTCACGGTTTTTTTCAACTACATCGATCCTCGCGCAATAACTCCTTAAGATGCCACAAAAAAAACTCCTTAAGATATCCTCAATTAGTCTTCCTCAATTAGCTCACCAGGTAGTTCATGGCACGCTGAGGCAACATTGGAGACCAAAATACTTCAATTCTCATCGTTCGACCGCACGCTGTGTCGACGGCATTTCGCATGTCGTGGCGCAGTTCATCTATAAGGATGGATATAGGATGGCGTAAACTGAGAATATTGCACAGGTGTCGTGGCAGCTACATAGCAAACATTCTGCTTTATTGGAAAACGAATGGTTATTTTTTGCTTGTTTGATCATCGAAGCACATTTTTTGCTAAATTCATTTTTCATAAAATATCTGACAATATTTTGCAATGCACTTTTTCGTCATTATTTTCTGACTAAAATTTGCGATGCGAATTTTTGTTAAATTTTTCTGACAATATTTCGCATCGCGAATTGTTGTCAGATTTTCTATTTCCTGACAAAAATTTGCGGAACAAAATCTTGTCATTTCCCGGGGGAAGTTGGAAGATTGTGTTTCGTTCCATTTATCATTTGGAGATGAAACACATCTGAACATGAAAAAACACAACGCCGGTATGGGTCAAATTACCAACCGTAAAGAATTCTTCATTCTAACATAATGCACCATATTTATTTCATCGAGAAAGTTGAAATTTTTGACCGTTTTTCCCTAGGATCAGGCAATCTTTCATAGGGACGTGTTATGTTTCATCTCCAAGTGATAAATGGAACGAAACATATTTTTCGAGTTCTTTTCCCTCCCAAGAATGACAAGATTTTGCGGTGCAAAATCTTGTCAGGAAATGGGAAATCTGACAAAAAATCGCGTTGCGAAATATTGTCAGAAAAATATGACAAACATTCGCATCGCAAATTCTTGTAAGAAAAGAATGACGAAAAAGTGCATTGCAAAATATTGTCAGAAAAATTTGACTCCAATTTGCACATTCACTTACGTTTTACATTCGTTCGTAAGCTTTAAATTTACACTAACAAATCAGAAATCATTATGCTTAGAGAGGCCATCCGCGACCCATGTGCAATATTCTCAGTTTACGCCATCCTATATAGTTAATAGGTGGTTTTACTACCCAAAATAATTTTAAAAAGCCAAAAAGGCATCAGTATGTTGAAAAAGTGACTATTGCAAAAACAACAAAGATAATTCGTATTTTCATTCCTCACAATCACAGAGTTAAAGGGACCTGACATCGATTTTATATATGAACATATTTCGTAGTAACCATCATTCTGAACCTCTTAAGAAAAAAAATAATTAAAATAAATATTTATTTAAGTAATTAAAAATTAAATTAAATTATAGTGTAATTACGGTATGAGTGCGGTGGTGAGTTTTGCGGTCAAGCCTATATCATGAATGTCGTCGCGAATCTTGGAATTTTGCCAATAAATTTCGAGTTCGAGTGAATCGAGTGAAAGTTTTCAGTTTTCGTCTCGGGTTTTTATTGTTTGCTTTATTTTTCTGCATTTTCACGTTCAGAGGGGCCCTACTAGTCACCGCGCATTGTTTTCATATATTTTGACTGGGAAATGACAATTATAACGGGCACTGAGCGAGTTATAAAGTGAATCACGCCTGACAGTCTCTTTTCACAGTTTTGCTTATCGGCAATTCGGTCGCATTTCCGTTCCTTCTTCGTTGTATTGATAATATATGTACTGTAATTGAGCATACTCCATAATTTTGACTAATCTAAGTTCTTTTTAACGTTCGTTGTGTTCGTGCGCATGCTGAAATAGTCAGATTTTTCTCCATTTCGAATGCTCTTGAATTCGTTTTACCGATCGCGTTCATCGTTTGGGTGTTCAGAAGCTGTAAATTTGATTCCTTTATGCCTAAACGACTCATTTCTAAGCAATGCTCAATCAACGAACTCGGAAATGCGCACGATGTGGGTCCCAATCTCGGAATCCACGCATTTTCCCGGCTAATGCCTATCAGCAGCGATTGTGGGTGAACTCTCTTGGTTTGTGCGAAGATGAGACTGCTCTCGAATTGCAATCTATTCGAAGTAGGCTCAAAGCCAAGGAAGATATACGGTGGTGCGCAGTCCATTTTGACAAGTCCGGCCTCCCCTTGAAGGTAGTAGTTCTCATTATTTTGCTGATTCACAATTAGTTCTTTCAAGGTTCCCCCTCCTGTTTCGAGCGATGGCGAATCTAGTGAGACGGTTAGAGAGTTATTAGGCGTACTAGTTCAATGTTCCCCATTCATAGAAGCGAATGCGATTTGACAAGGGTAGTACCCCGGTTGATGGGCAGAAGGACGAGGGCGAGGACGCAATGGGCGAAGGGATGATACACGACATTACAGTTAAGACATTAATCACTATCACACAAACAATATTGAGTAAAGACACGAGAATACAGAATTATTCTTACTATTGATTAATAGATATTCAGTTATTAGTTACCAATTCGTGGAACCATTCTTAATGACCGAAATCCAAATTAGGATATCTAGAATTACCTTACACCAGAGTCACTGGTTGGTCGAGTGAAATTGCACTATTCTCATACAACAATTAAATTTCTACATGGTTTTCTTAGGGTACTGACCGCCTAATGACTGTTATCAGGACGATATCGATTGGCCTACGGGTAATGACGTCAATGACCAATTTTCTGCACGAAATCGTAATCCGTCAGACGGAAAGGTACTGTAGACAGTTGTAATCGATTATCACTTGAATTTTTTTACCAAACTCAACAAAAACACGACCGGGTGAAATACAATAATTTGCAAATTCGTTAGCAAGAATTTATTTACAATAGAAAGCGATATGAAAATTTCTGCGATAACAATAGTTTCATCAAAGAATAATATTAGTATCCTATTATCTACATGTGAATCCTAAGAAAGCTCTTAATAGTGAAGATAGGAAATTAGATTCCTTTCCCACACCTCCAATAGTCTTATCTTCTTCCAGTCCATATTCGATCTTCCTCCTCTCTCCCTCAGCCTCCTCGATCTCGATCCGGTAGAGCAAACTGGAATGAATACTGTAGCCACTAATCGATTGGATTCAGTCATTTCCAGTGTCCCTACTGTAGAAAGAGCGGTTTGTCTTGTTATAGGGGATTTCGGGTATCAAAATGTATTGAAGGAATCCTCGTACCATCCTCCTTTGTCCTCCCAATCTAGTCAGAGTGACATTGAGCAAGAAGATGAGGAAAATGAGGAAGAGGAGGATAATATCCATGCAGACTATTTTCTAACCGAAATGTCTAAGCTCATTTTAATGATGATACGCCGATTCTGGAGGTATGCCGGGGAATATGCTCATGTATGAGCTGGCAATAGAGAAATGTTTCGTGTTTCGAGTAGTAAAGTTTCGTGTAAACATAGTACCTGTCAATCGAGGAAGGGAATGAGCATGGGCTCGGCGGCGCCCGACGCCGAGTACGCCAGTCGCTCGATGCAGCCGATGGGATCGTACGAGAAAACGGCTCCCTTGCCTGCGGATTGCATGTTTCAACAATTTATCATCTGCACAATCCAAAATAAATCAGGCAGAATCTGTATTGAAAACCTACGCAGACTAATTTCCTAAAAAGAACTGAATGCCGATCTTTATTGAGCCCAGTGATGAGCGACCCCTCCAACTTTGGGGTGTACCCCCGCGATCGGACCCCCGGTCAGACCCAGTACCCCCCAAAAATATCGATTTTTCACTGTTGCACCCCCGCAAAATCCCCCTCTTGTACCCCCGGAAAACATGGAGTTGGAGGTTCACGCTCATCACTGATTGAGCCGTTCAATACAGATTTCACAGACACCCAACTGTGTATTTCAAGCAGTAGAGGAGCACGAGTTGGGGCTATTTTCCAAGTTATTTAAATAAATATTTTAAATATTACCGTGCTCATCAACTCCGGCTAGGATGGCGCCCGTGTAGTAGGGGAAGAAGCGGCGGTAGTAGAGGTTGCGCGCCAGCAGCTCCGCGCACAGGTCAACCTAAATTGAAGGATTAAAATGCGTTATTTGAGCAATTTAAAAACAGATAAATTTACAAAATAAACGAAGAAACAAACCGTCCTGTTGGAGCGGTAGTCGAAGCGGTACTTGTGGAGGTGGGTCTGCAATTCTTACATTTTAAAAGCCAGGCCTCTGTACAAACGATGTCAGCTGATTTTATTTGTATTACCATCAACAAGAAAAAAAGAAAGTGATAATAAATCGCCTCATTTTGAATGTTTTAACCCCGGTTCATAAGCAGAGGCATCAAGCAAAATTAGGATGGGCACACGCCGTAACATCATCACTACTCGTCACCTCAAGCAGTTTCCTCATCTGCAGCACGTCACCGTGGAATCCGGCGGTGGTGAGCACGATGTTGTCCGAGCTGGTGAATTATTATAATAATAATAAAATTTAAAAAATACAAAATATATATAAGCAACAAGCAAATTCCCAGTATATGAATACTATCACCTAAAACAGCCCCAAACTGATTCGAAATTCCCCTAATTCAACCTCTATCGGAAGAGGAAGATATTATTTTTTTTGTTTGCAACTCACAGTGGGTGAATCTCGTCGACCTCACGGTTGACGACGTTGATCTCACCGTCAGTCATTCTCGTGTCGGAAGCGACGGCGACAAAGTTGTCGCCAGCCACCGCGCACGTCGATCTAAAATACCACTTTTAATATTATTAATATCAATTATTGTTTTGGTAACTCTGCTTGATAATGCAGTACAAGTGAAGTGATATCGGAAATCTCATGTGTTTTCATAATCGTAGAGCAAGACTTCAAAAAGCAGAGAGGCCTGTTTAGAATTGTCATCATTAGTACTTACCCTCCCTCCATCGAGTACGGGTTCCATCTCTGGTGCTCGATGAGACGACGACTACGCCAGTCGGGGTTCTCCTCGACGTCAGCGAACGCCGTCTGAATCGGACAGTTGAAACACGAACGGGGCAGACAACGGAGACTGGTGAATTGGTGTATATAACGTCCAGAAGTGCAAAACCGTGAAATAGGTGACCGAGAATTTCGAAAGTAGTTATTCTCAAAGCCATTTTATTTCAATTTCGCCCTTTTCTTCAATACGTTATACTGCTGTTACTACCTTTGCACGAATATTTCGAGCATACCTACTAAATGTAAACAAGATTTGAATTGTTAAATCAAAATTCGCTTACTAAAGCCTATAAACTGTTCCGCGCGAAATAGTGTGCCATTTCGAGAGAGTTTTTCTCTGACCACTTTTTTTCTCTGTGCTCTCTTAAGAGCTCTTATCTCTCGCATTCTCCTCTGATCTTTCCGTGGAAAACAGCCAAATACGTCACCATTTTAGGGTTGCAGTAATCCAATGAGTTGCAAATACCCGCGCAAAAAAGCAACAATTAAGTTGAAAACAAGAATTCACCTTGAAAGCGCGCACGGCGCCGAGCGGATCGTGCTTTGCGCCGTACTTGAGGGCCATCTGAATAAGAGAAAATTAATAAAAGCTCATTTAACACGTCTGTTTATAGATAAACTCGAATTATAAGATAACGGGAACGATATTTAAAACGAAATAAAGGCAAAATAAAGTGAATAAAGCAAAAAAACCAAAACTCTGAAAATGCGAGGAACAACGAGACATGTTTAAAGTTGGCAACGTGCCAAACTCAGAAATAGGCATGACCGCAAATCACACCATGCACTCACACCATATTTTTGTTTTTTGTATTTTTTTATATTTTAGAATTTTTTAAAAATTCTAAAATTTTGGCAATTGTCCATAAATAACATTCTATTTCTTATAAAATTAAATCTTCTATCTCTGCCGGGTCCCTTTAAAGGGAGTCGGCAGTCAAAAATGAAGTGTTTTTTCATATTAAAGAGCTTTCTTTTCTAAGAATTTTGAAAAAAATCCGCATATTTTTGCGATTTTTTAGAAGGCAGATATGATTTTTCAAAGTTTCAAGGTACTGTAGCTCCTGCCACCGTGGTGTGTCTGTTGTTTCCTAATATCACTTTTCAAACGCTAAGGCCAGCGTAATTTTTAATGAAAATTGTAATTTTTTTATCAGTTTACGTGCCATTTCGAGAGAGTTTTTCTCTGACCACTTTTTTTCTCTGTGCTCTCTTAAGAGCTCTTATCTCTCGCATTCTCCTCTGATCTTTCCGTGGAAAACAGCCAAATACGTCACCATTTTAGGGTTGCAGTAATCCAATGAGTTGCAAATACCCGCGCAAAAAAGCAACAATTAAGTTGAAAACAAGAATTCACCTTGAAAGCGCGCACGGCGCCGAGCGGATCGTGCTTTGCGCCGTACTTGAGGGCCATCTGAATAAGAGAAAATTAATAAAAGCTCATTTAACACGTCTGTTTATAGATAAACTCGAATTATAAGATAACGGGAACGATATTTAAAACGAAATAAAGGCAAAATAAAGTGAATAAAGCAAAAAAACCAAAACTCTGAAAATGCGAGGAACAACGAGACATGTTTAAAGTTGGCAACGTGCCAAACTCAGAAATAGGCATGACCGCAAATCACACCATGCACTCACACCATATTTTTGTTTTTTGTATTTTTTTATATTTTAGAATTTTTTAAAAATTCTAAAATTTTGGCAATTGTCCATAAATAACATTCTATTTCTTATAAAATTAAATCTTCTATCTCTGCCGGGTCCCTTTAAGAGCAGGATGTAGATTGACAAGACTGATTCATGACTCTGGTAAACCTTGTGGAAAATATGCCTCAACACACAAACCAAACATGCTGTCATCGATTTCTTCCAAGATCTGTGGACAACGGCCCGACGCGAGTTGTGCTAAGTTTAGAAGCAGGAGCAGTCTCATCTGTAATGGGCCATATACAATCACGTGAAATATAGATGACCAAACAGCACAAGGCAAGATCAAGGTGCAAGAATACACATAGAACATACGAAGAATGGTACTATCTACCTGTCGTGATCTGATCAGAAAGATAGAACATCTAGGAAGATACCGCTATCTCCAATCTCATCAATCACCAACCTCTGCCATTCCCGGGAGATCGGTATCAGTGATATCATGAGATCGGTATCGTCCAATCCCGCTCTGATCATGGTAGGGCCTGGATGCACCTTAACGACTCTTGCGCAAATCGCTCGCCTGGCGCACAATTTGATATAGCGCATTCTTGTAGACCAGTCTTGCATGTACCTCAATAGATTCTAGAGTTCGAAATACGGGTAATCGTCTCTTCATTTCACGTACTCTCTCACCGGTCAGAGCGACGATATAGTGTGTGAAATGAAGAGACGATTTCCCGTATTTTGAACTCTAATAGATTCCGTTTCAGTCTGATGAAGTTATTGCTTCTTCTTCTCGTTGTGCCACTTGCCATGTGCACATGCCCGGAGATGCTGGAAGGCATCGACAAGATCATGTTCGGTATGCCTATAAGCCTAGAAGAAATTTACTAACTCTGATAAGTTTACCACTAGACCAATACTGGTTCAATTATCCAAGTCATACCCAACATTTCAGAGTATCCGTTCTCCGGTCCGCTCGAGTTGGTCGACGTCGCATGTGGAAGGAAAACGTACACTGAGGAATTCTGGAACCGGGAAACGACGGTGAAGCTGATGAGATATGCGGTGGGTCCCTTCATGAATCAATGATTACATACCAGAGTTTTCTGTTTCTGTCGTTCTGAGGCCGTATGCATGAACCTCGACAAACGGTTCGCCCGGCAAACGTGACGTTACTAGCGTAGGTGGAGCGGTTTGCCGACAACGCCTCTCCCTACGCTAGTGACGTTACGTTTGCCGGGCAAACCGTTTGTCGGGTTCATACATACGGCCTCTGACTAGCGCGTGATAACACAGACCGTAAAGGTAAAAGACAAAAAGTAAACGTGTAATCGAGACAAACTATCTATTTTACAGTCGTAAGACAACGCACCCACTGGGCCTACTTCGTACTTCTTAACAAACTGTTTCATATTTAAGGCCCGCGATGCCGTTATGCGCAACTCGACACTATGCTCGCCCGACTGCATCGATATACTCGACAGAAAGCACCACGTTCGCGCCTTCGCTCCGCTGGCGCAGTCACTGCGCCAGACGATCAACACTATGGACCATGCGGAGAGCAAGGCGCTACTTCGGGATGTTAGTAGATCAATTATTCACAAATCCACTGCTCATTCAGAGTGGTTGTCACATGGTCCAAAAATAACAAGAAAAGAAAAATAACAAAAAAAGTGGATATCATTCATATCAGATGTACAATCATGCTTACAAATATCGACTCGAGGAGCTGGCCAATGATCTCTCACCAAATCCTGATGCGCGTAAGGTGAGCGGAAACTAGGAATGTTCGGTATTGCTGACAAATCTTTGGAAATATCGAAATTCTCTCTAGGCGCTCTATTTCTTGTTTCTTACCGTCTGTTGCGAGAAGATTCGGTAATCCCGATACCGAATCTACATTTGTATTTTTAAAAATATTTATTCGAATTTGGATATATATTCTACAAAAAAATATTTATATTTATTAAAAATATATAAAAAAATTATTTTCCAGACTTATGAAGGATGGTATTTCTACTACCCAGATCCGTCGACAGATTCCGAGGTATTTTTTATTGTATCACATTTCTTTTTGCCAAAATATGAAAAGGAACGTTAGATTCAGATCTTGTTCAAGAAAAAAACCAAAGTGCTCAAAACTTGGGTCTATGGATTATTGACGCTTGAGATTTCGAATTCAGATCGCAAGCATGCAAGCCATGAAGCGAGCATTTGGGATTGAAGAGACCGCAGAACTAAGAAGTGAAAGGATCGCCGTCGCCGTTGAAGGTGAGGGAGAGCCGCTGTCGGCTTTCGTTCAGGGCTGTAAAGTGATGTGTCTGTTTTGTAACTATCACTATACCATTATTTCTTTTTCCAGACTTTTTCCGAAAAAACTAAAGCATTAGCAAGCTGATTATGTTACTGTTACCTATCGCACCTCTCCCATAAGTTTTGCACTTGTTTGCTGTTGCATAGCATACATTCATGGGTTTTGGGAGTGAAAAAAGGGAAAATATCAACACTTTATAGCTCTCCGAAACGCCGAATCTCCTCGTGACGATGCGGAGATCGCCGCGATTATTGGAAAGATTCGAGAACTGTGGAAAGATTTATCAAAGACGCCTTCACTCTTTTCGCTGTCGTTCCTGAAAGTGGGTTATATTTATCATTCCTTTTGTTTATCTCGTTTCTGAACTGGCTAGTACTAAAAACCTTTCTGTGCTTTTACTAATTTCGCAACATTTTATAGCCATTTTGGTGAGGCCCGGGAGTTTTCCTGGCGTTCTAGCAGGGTGGACAAACACACCCCCAAACACAGCAATAGATCTCACTGAAACTCATGCTTCTTCGGATCCTCTTGTTCACTAGTCGATCTTTTCATCATTTGATTCGATTTCAGTTCGCTCAATGGATGATAGAGTTCGAAATGCGGATAATCGTATCTTCATTTCACGTGCTCTCTCACCGGTGAGAGAGAGGCGAGAGAGTGCGTGAAATGAGGAGAGGCAGCTCTTGCCAAGCCATCTCTAATAAAAACACAGTGATAGAAACTGAAACTCGCGCATTTCAGTTCGCTCAATGGATGAAGAACGACGGAAATGTGTGGATTCGGCCAGTTGAAGTCAATCCCGCCATTGAGATTTTGTACATACAAAGTCGTCAGCTCAAGAACGAAAAGGCGATTACGTTCATTGACTCGGTGAGAAGGCAAAAAACAAGAACTTTCTTATTGGAAAATGATTTTCCAATGGCATTATTGGATTACCAATAGTATCCTCATTCTGCGTACTCCCTCGCAGACAGAGCGGGGTAATCCCTTTATTCGTCTTATTGGAAATCCTAAAAATTTTCCAATAAGCCTTCGATACTGAAAACACCACTTCGAAAAGACGATTTATATTTTCAGTTCCTCAATTCGACGAAGGCGTACTACGAGAAACATGAGTCTGTTGCCTTCTGGAATGGGACGAAGGTATGGTATAGTATATTACACACAGCGTTTCAGCCCTGTGGAGAGATCGGACAGAGAAAATTGGCAGCTTGCCAATATTGCGCATCAAAATAGGTAGTTACTGTAGTTTTGAGCGCGGGGGAGGCCCTCTCCTCCGGCCCTTTCATGCGTCACGTATAAAATTACATGACTTTCATGACTGTTTGAGAATGATTCGTGCTTCTGGGCTTTATTGTGTTGACATGAATGATGACAATTCGAGGATCTATCATATGGAATGCTCTCTCTCCGACTAGACATGCTAGAGATATGTAAATCAAGGAAGAGTACTTGTCGATTAGTCATCACTTGTAGACACGAATAATAACCCTAACGTAAACATGCGACCCGTATTTATGTAATGTGCTCCATTTTCAGAACAGGAAAAGGGCGTTCGACTCCCCCTCGAAAGATGCTGTCTCAGCCCTGGAAAACGCCTTCCCTGAACTCTTCGACTACCTCTACAAGAACAAATTAATTGTGAAAAGGTGCCCTTGCAATTTGGAAGGTTGATAACCCTTCATCTTTACTTGAATGGAATTTGTATTGTGCAATCGCTCGTGATAATATAATCGATAATATGAAAAAAAAATCATTGAAAAGCATAAACGCTACAAGTGTTGCTATGTATGTATCATAGTACAGTAATTTGGAATATTTTATTTGCAAACTAGCGAACACGCGAGTTTCTTTTAGTAGTTCTTTTACATGTCATCGGCTAAGCGGCTGAATGAAGATGTGAACATGCACTTTGGAGAGACGGTAAACCAATGAAACATCGATCACGTGATTTTTGTTGAACATTTTGCGTGGATGGAATTTATGTAGTGCAAACACTTTTGATAATTTAATCGATAATATGTAAATAGAAATCAGTGAAACGCATTGGACGCTACACGTGTTGTTGTGTAGTCAGAAGTTGAGAATATATTATTTTCAAATATTTGCAAAACAGCGAGCTCACGAATTTCGTTCAACATTTTGCTTTTTCGGATCCTCCTGTTTACTAGTCGATCTTTTCATCATTCGATGCCGCACATGGAAGCAGATGTGCTAACAATGAGGACGCATGGGAAGCAAGAAGACAGAATATCAGAATTGGACTAACACAAAATTCGTTGCAGCCCACGTTTTAGCCGTTCATCCTACCACGTATCATTCATCTTGCTCTCTTTGTCGATTAACTGTTCAGTTAAAGACCAGCCATCCTCACATCACGTTCCTCTCGTCGAGTTCAATATAACAATCCCACCATCACATTGTTCTTTTTTTTGGATTGTTTATCCACCCCCGGAATTGCCAGACCTCGTATTTAACCGTCCCCGCCCCACCAAGAAGCTCGAAAGGGGAATTGGAAGCATAACTAGATCGCGCTGTAATGTAGGTCCGAAGAAGATATTAGGCCAAATTTCACATTTCTGTCGCTTTCGTCTCTCGCACACGGTTCGCTATGGACTCTAAGAATCCCGTTGTCAACGTTCCCGTCGTCGCTGTGGCCGCTGACGGTGTCCAGCCCTCGCTCGTCGGTTGGTCACCCTGCTCCATTCTATGATCTCACAAGGCCCTCCGGGCCGAATTGGCCTCATCATCAATGACCTAGCAGCGATCTCCCGCATGAGTGCCTAGATTAACTTGTTAATTACCTTTACCTTTGCTATCGAGCACGGATGCACCAATCAAGTGGTAGCAGAAAGATAGAATACGACTAGAATGTAGTTTTCGACGGCCATGCACTGTTCTTTTGTGTCCACAATAGACACCATTAAACCGCATTAACTAGCAAGATTACAAAATGGGAGAAACTAAATAGAAAGCGGCCGGCTGATCGAAATGGTAAACGATCATTCCAGAATCCGATATCCGGGAAGAACTCTCTGACATCCATTTCCTCTCGTCACGCCCTCACATTTTGTAGACCCTTCTCTCCCACACCGTCTCTTTCCATAATAATCTTTCCCAGATGCGTTTTCTCTGGATCTCATCTCTCAATGCATTTTTTCTAATTTTATTTCACACTATCGCATCATCCAATGTTTACATTTGATCTATTCACTCTCATCCACTACAGGATGCGGTCTCTCTTCTGGCTGTGCGTCGGCATTTCTGCCATTTTCATTTTCTACGCGTTTTTCTCAATGCAATTTGCTTCCTTCAAGTTTGATTATTTGAGAGAAATCATGCCCAGTGAGTTAATTTTCGATTATCAGTGTTCTATCCGATTTGGTCTACGCTACGATACCTTTTATTACCCTTGACTCTCGATTACTCAATGGTATTTCTTTCAGGCTCTCGAATCATCGATGAAGAATCACTATTCTCCAATTGTGTACTGGCTGAATTCGACCGGGATGGCTGGACGAAGGAAGTAATCGAGGGCGCTCATGTGGATTTTGATCCCATTAGGTGAGTTTTAGAGCTCGAAATATGGACCGTAGTCTCTTCATTTTCCACGCATTCTCTTTACTACTCGACCGGTCAAGAGGGTGTGGAAAATGAAGAGACTGTCTCTCCTTTTTTGAGCTGTAGTGCTTGAAAAGACTATGAGATTACTTACGGGTTTCGCTTTGGCCGCCCTCGTCCCTCTTGCTTGGATCAACAGAGAAGTTCCAAGAAGAATGCAGACAATTCCAGAAAATGCGACGAGAAATTCGTGCCGTTCACTATTTTGGGAGAAAATGGAACCGTTTGGCTGAACAAGGACAGGAAAGGAGTGGAGGGAGTGTCTTGCATGGCGAGGTTAGTCTGGTTGTGACCGGATGAAAATAGGAGCCTGAAATATCATGAGTTTCGTCGCAAATTTTATCGAGAAAACTCAAAGTTGGGGCTCCTAGTGCCGGTGGATGGATGCTTTCTTGTAAGCTCTCAGAAAACACCGGGTTCAAATTCAGAACACTTTTACACAAGGACGACTGGCATTTCAATGCGAGCGAATGGTTCATACTAAATGCAACGGCATCTCCAGGTGATCCTCTATCAGAATTTGCCGTTGCACTAGGGACGTTTCGGAACTTCGGAATTCTCCTACTTATTTATTGGCAATTTCATCAGAAAAACCATAATCGAAGGCTTGATCACGTTTTTTTCCCGTACCTCACTGATTGAGAATAGGCGAAAGAAAAATAACATTTCTTGCCGATATTGAGCACTAAATTTAAAAGGATCCATTGCAGTCGTGTTCAAATCGGATTTTGTGCATACCCAGTGCGTGAAGTTGGACAATATAACAGAGGTCGCCGAAGATTTCGTCCACATCCAAATGTGGAATGTGACAGATGATGGAGGAGGGAAGATCAATGTGTAAGGGCAATGATCTCTCTGTATGCCTTATCTCTCTTCGGTCACAGAAAATAGAGGAAAAATACATTCGGAAACGAGAGAGATAGACCATCCATCAGTGAGAGACATGGGATGGAGATACTAGGCCTGATAATAACCTGCTGCAGGAAAGAGAATGCAACATTTTTTGACTGTTTGTATTTCACTTTTGGGCCTCAGAACATGCTGATAAAACACCATAACGCTAACAGATGGCACAGAAAGAACTCATGGTTTGGGGAAGAGAGAATTCATAGTTTTTTCCATAGTTTAGTTTAGTCTATCATCCAATACAGTGTATCTTCATTATGACAAGAAATACCGAGTATCCCCAACTGATATCTATCATCCAAATGTCCCGATGATGCGGACGAAGAGCAAAGTGTCAGTTATCACATTTTGACGCGCAGTTGTTTATTGTTCCGCGCATAACGAAATTGCTATTAAACTATGACCGCGCTTAAAATTGAGCATTAAATATATAATTGATGCTTGACGAGCGTAAAACCATACTAGAAATCCAGTTTTATCCTTAAAACCTAAGAAAAACATGTGAAAATAGGCGGAAATCGCGAAAAACGAAGTGACAAGGGGCGGAGCTAACGCGATTGCCGCACAGAATATTTTAGTAGGAATGCAATTACCATCGTATCATTTTTAAAATGTGATAGGTGAAATCAGAGTACCAGAATTCGAAAGACCAAACTAATATTTTTGCAAACGCACGCCAGCTGTTGCAACTGTGCATCAAACTGTCTATTTTGTGCCCGTGTATGCTCAAAGTGCAGAACTGAAGCCAAACAATAGTCAATTGGCAATATTTGGCTCAGCCTCGCATTTCTTGTGTAATATGGCACAGGGTCAGACACACTAGCATTCGAATGATAATTTACGGGATGAGAACCAAATAGTTCGCTTTATTCCGCTGTTGAGTCCCAGAAAACTGACATCCAGTGGGATAGCATCCGATTGTGCTCATCTGACATGTAGCCGTAGTCTCCCGAGGCATGCAACCTGTCGTACAATTGCAGCACTACTCTAATTGATGTGCCCACAACTAAATATGACAAAGAAGAAGAAGTTGATGTAAAACCGAGTGTGTTCATCTTCGTCCTCGATTCCGTCGCGAATAGTCAAGCACTGAGGTTGGTGATAGTGATTGCAAATCTGCCGAGCTTCTCTCTCTTGTCGAATGTTACTTCATTAGTCAGACATACGAGAAATATTGCTAAAAAAATGCTAAATACGGATCTGACCAGAGCTCGAATTAGAGTTTGAACCCTATTTATCAAGGCACTAGTTAGAATGAGAACCGACTTGTTTCGAAATATTATTTCATTTGCTGGCAGATCACTCCCCAAGACGGTCTCCATTCTCGAGCACGAATTCGATGCGGTCAATCTGCGACATGTGAACAAGGCCGGGGAGAACAGCCATCCGAATGGAATCGCATTTCTCATTGGTAATATTTGACTGTAGATCCAGTCATTATCTTTGGCCTTTCTGAAACTACTATTTCTTGCTCATACGCTTCTTGTTAATATGCTTCTTGTCCCTACAGCATGGGGGGGGGCTAAATATCGGATCTTTCCGACAGCGTATGATATGAAGAAAGCATTTAGTGCCAAGCAAGGCATACCAAGTGTACTTTCGGATAATACATGCCTGGATTCAGGAAAGCTGATAACCGACCTGGACAAGGGCATCTTTGGAATGGGCAAGGAGCGCGCCGATTGGAATGCTAGTCACGCGTGCTACCGATACTTTAATGATGAACCGTTTATTTTGAAGGAGTTCACTAAGGTGAGATAGTAGTGATCGCCACAGTTGTATGACCTCTCAGTAGCCTTCCGTGTGTACACCACTAGGCATGGTTGTGTGCGAAAAAAAGAAGAATAAGAACTAAAAACATTTTCAGAAAGGCTACAAATCGCTGATGGCTGAGGATTGGATGTTGGGCGTGTTCAATTACCCCAACTGCTGGGGATTTGAAAAAGCTCCAGTCACGCATTACATGAGGTTGGAATACTTGATACTTGATCTATTCAATACGAATAGAACTCACTTACAGGGTGGGGTATATGATTGAGTGGTGTAATGCGAATCAATCCATCCTTTAAAAAAAGTCTTTTCAGGCCCTTCCAAATGTACTACGAGCAGAACTTGAAGCAATCACGCGCGTTCATGGGAGAGCCTCAATGCCTCGAGTACCACACTCACCTGTTGAACTACTTGACAAAGTTCATGAAGGCATACAAAGGTAAGTCACCAGCTGGAAATATGAACCGCATCCTCTTCATGCTTCACTCGTTTGCCACTTGAACGGGCGTGAGTGTACGTGAGGTGAAGAGACAGGGGCATACCTGTCCACGCCGCCGGCGTGATGACGTCATCAGGGAGGGCACGCGCAGCCCATGTATAGGGGGTCATGGTTATGGTCAAAAATGTTTGTCAGATCGATTATTGATACCGTACCCATCGTGACCTACAGTAACCCAAATTACCGTTTACCACTACCGTACCCCGAAATATGGCTTGATGACGTCACTGCGCTGTGCCCTCCCTGATTAGGGAGGGCACGCGCAGCCCATGTATAGGGGGTCATGGTCCAAAATTCGTTGGTAGGTCATGGTGGAACATGTCCCTCAAACATATCCCAAAGCGCCCTACAGTATACCATTATCGATTTTTGGTTACAGTAACCCTACCGTACCCGGTTCGGTGGGTCAACCATTTTAGCCTTGGGGCACACTTTTGCTAAAGTGTCTAGAATCGATCGGAAAATTTTTCTACCGTAAACTACAGTATGCTACCGTACCCTGACTACGGTATCGCGGTTGTGCATCGTGAACTGATTTTTTTTCGTTTTTTCCCGTTCTAAAATTCGATTTTTGTGCATACATGCATAGTTCATCGAGGAAATTTTTTTTGGGTACCGCACTGTACCCTACCGTACCCCGGTTCGGTGTGTCAACTATTTTAGCCTTGGGGCACACTTTTGCCAAAATGTCTCAAATCGATCGGGAAATTTTTCTACCGTATCCCTGACTACGGTAATCGCAGTTGGGTATCGGGAAATTACTTTTTTTCAAAGTTTGTTTAAAAAATCGGTTCTTTGCAAATTTATGGGTAACTCCTCGAGCAATTTTTTAAGAAAATATTTTTAACCCAAAATCATTGCCTAGTGACTAACGCCATAGGCTGGTAATGCGAAGGTTGAGGATTCGAATCCCTATAGTGTCAAATATTTTTGCCATTATTTTCCGAGATCAGGGAAGACATCCCGGAGGTACGGTATGTTCCCACCGTAGCCCAAATTACAGTAATCAGATCTTCGTGAACTGACTTTTTCAAAATGAGTTTAAAATTCGGTTCTCTGTATATTTACTCATCGATCAATTTTTTTACATTGGCCATAGCAAATATAACAATCTGGCTGATGAATTAGACCATCTAATTAAGATGAAAAATTCTCGAAATTTCGAGTACGTCTCACACATTATTTATAAAGTACCCAGAAAAATTGTTAAGGCCCAATAAATTTCGCGAACACCTTATGAATTTTAAACTGCACCAAAGGGGATTCTAGAAGCTAGGGATTATTTAATAGGTCATATATAAAATTATCTTGGTTCTGAATAATTTTTAATCAGAACCAGGGAAGACTCTACAAAAATTTTAGAAGCTCTTGGTTAGAAGTCTGCAGGCCCCAATCACTTTCTTGCATCAAAGAACATTTTCTTTACCTACGCAGACGCATTTTTCTCGAAGTGTGCAGCCTCTGCGCAGGTTTCAGGAATTTTGAATCTCTGAAAGTAATTGGAGCCTGCAGACTTCTAACCAAGAGCTTCTAAAATTTTGTAGAGTCTTCCCTGGTTCTGATTAAAAATTATCCAGAACCGAGATAATTTTATATATGACCTATTAAATAATCCCTAGCTTCTAGAATCCCCTTTGGTGCCGTTTAAAATTCATAAGGTGTTCGCGAAATTTATTGGGCCTTAACAATTTTTCTGGGTACTTTATAAATAATGTGTGAGACGTACTCGAAATTTCGAGAATTTTTCATCTTAAAGTTACCCAACCAGGACAAATTATCGTTTGAATGCGCGCGAAAACCGCAACCGCAAAATAGCGACGAAAACAACGAATGACTTTATTTTTAAATGATTTTTTAAAAATAATTAAAAATAATTTATTTAATTATGCTTATTGATCAATTTTTATTCATGATTGAATCTGGAAAGCAAAATGCGGAGTCAGTGAACCATAGAAAGTGAAAATGGGCGGAATCACAGCGATAAACAATTAAGTCTCCCCATATTCCAGTTTGAATTGCGCGCGGTTGCCTGGTCCGGCACCGGACCAGACCGGTGTTCCAGGCCGAATTTTAGGGTCATTATCGATTTTCTGACTTTTTTTAATGCGCGAGCAATACTAATTCGACCATTCTCTATCGAATGAGCAAATAAAAATAGGGGGTCAAAATCGTCCTGGTTGGGTAACTTTAATTAGATGGTCTAATTCATCAGCCAGATTGTTATATTTGCTATGGCCCATGTAAAAAAATTGATCGATGAGTAAATATACAGAGAACCGAATTTTAAACTCATTTTGAAAAAGTCAGTTCACGAAGATCTGATTACTGTAATTTGGGCTACGGTGGGAACATACCGTACCTCCGGGATGTCTTCCCTGATCTCGGAAAATAATGGCAAAAATATTTGACACTATAGGGATTCGAATCCTCAACCTTCGCATTACCAGCCTATGGCGTTAGTCACTAGGCAATGATTTTGGGTTAAAAATATTTTCTTAAAAAATTGCTCGAGGAGTTACCCATAAATTTGCAAAGAACCGATTTTTTAAACAAACTTTGAAAAAAAGTAATTTCCCGATACCCAACTGCGATTACCGTAGTCAGGGATACGGTAGAAAAATTTCCCGATCGATTTGAGACATTTTGGCAAAAGTGTGCCCCAAGGCTAAAATAGTTGACACACCGAACCGGGGTACGGTAGGGTACAGTGCGGTACCCAAAAAAAATTTCCTCGATGAACTATGCATGTATGCACAAAAATCGAATTTTAGAACGGGAAAAAACGAAAAAAAATCAGTTCACGATGCACAACCGCGATACCGTAGTCAGGGGTACGGTAGCATACTGTAGTTTACGGTAGAAAAATTTTCCGATCGATTCTAGACACTTTAGCAAAAGTGTGCCCCAAGGCTAAAATGGTTGACCCACCGAACCGGGTACGGTAGGGTTACTGTAATCAAAAATCGATAATGGTATACTGTAGGGCACTTTGGGATATGTTTGAGGGACATGTTCCACCATGACCTACCAACGAATTTTGGACCATGACCCCCTATACATGGGCTGCGCGTGCCCTCCCTAATCAGGGAGGGCACAGCGCAGTGACGTCATCAAGCCATATTTCGGGGTACGGTAGTGGTATACGGTAATTTGGGTTACTGTAGGTCACGATGGGTACGGTATCAATAATCGATCTGACAAACATTTTTGACCATAACCATGACCCCCTATACATGGGCTGCGCGTGCCCTCCCTCACGCCGCCAGTGCTGGACAGGTATGGACAGGGGCCTTCACGGTCATGAGTTCAAAATAACCCTGTGATGAAATTATACATATTCATATCCCTCTTTAGAATCGCCGAAGATCTCAATGGTCTGGGCATCGGAACTCGCACACAACTCCAACGATGGACTATTTCACGTAGACGCACAGCTGTTCAATTACTTCAAAGAGCACCGGGCTATTGTGAGATCTTTTCTCTCTCTTGGGAGTAGGGCTGGCAAATGAAAAGAATACTCTCCAAATTTCATGTGTTCTCTAATTGTTCAATGTTTTCAGCTCTAGTAGAGAGCTCGAAATACGTGCCGTCTCATCATTTCATTCACTTTGTCTGTACAGTCGACAACGCGTATTTTGAAAAGCGTTACGTGGATGAAAGTGCAACAAATCTCCCACACAATCCTACTTTGGATGTTCTCTAGCTCTGTCTGACTGGCGAGAGAGCTTTGCAAAATGAGGAGAACGGGAAATTTTCAAATTTTTAAATTTTATCAAATTTTCAAGAGTATTATGAATGACGATTGCAGCTAGACAAGTCGTACGTTTTCCTGATGGGCGATCATGGAATTCGATGGGGATCGGTGAGTGATTGTTGTTGTTGTTGTGAGATATTGAGATGACAATAAACTGAGATTAGGGCTGTTATGAAGAACAATACGTATGCGCATTCCGTGTGCTCATTCGTCAGAGAATACACGGAATGAAAAGACGATGGATTCTTCACATGATGGTCATGATCGATTTAGGTCCGATACACGTGGATCGGCGAGCGCGAGATCAATAATCCGATGATGTTCGTGTCCGTTCCAAGACATCTTAGGTATGCAACTCTTTTGGATCAGCGAGGGTTTAAGTTCGGAATCGGTAAACCCAAAATGCGTGATTCTTCTGCCCTTTACATCTTCTCGAGATGCATAACCATAAAAAACAGAGGTGGTCGGCAATCCCGAAAATTTAAAACAACGGTGTCCCTTAAATCTTTTCCTCGTTCAGACCTCGAATCAATCCAGTCCTGCAAGAAAACAGTAATAAACTGCTAACTTCGTTCGACATCTATGCTTCTCTCGTGGATATTCTCAATGTGAGCTGTTGAACAAAACGTTTTAGTTATTATTTAAAATCAAATTTTGTTGTAATATTATTGCGTATTCAGGAGCCTCACCTGGGAGGAACGATGAACGCTCTTGGACTCAGGGGAAACTCCTTCTTTCGACCTCTTCCTCCTGGTGAAAACGATTGACGCATTTTAGTGACCATTAACGTGAATTCATTTTCAGGCGAGCGATCCTGCCGCACTCTACCCATCCCTGTTCAATTCTGCCTGTGCGAGTGGAACAAAACGAAATCGGAGTAAGACCTCATAGTGTTACAATGGCACTTCCAAATCTGATCGCTTTTAAGCAATACAACTGTTAATACGGAAATCGTTAACGGAGCAGTGAACCTTCTGAATGCAAAGTTGAAAGAACTTCAAATCGCGAGTCTATGTGAAGAATTCACGTTGAAAAGGGTATTTCTCAAACATTTTTAAAGTAAAAAAAAGCGTTAAAAAGCGGTATTAGCCAGTTCCAGCAGAATGCACTTGTTGTACCAAATTCCATGAATTTGCTACTCAAATACATTCATTCATTCACTCATAATCAATCAATATCATTAATTACAATCATTATTGTAATCAAGTCATTTCCCAATACACCTTGTACGCTACCGTACCACACCGCGAGTGTGGTCGTCCCATGCCGTTGTGTGTGTGTGCGGTGCGGCATGCCCTTCTGCCCTTTCTCTCCTGATCCCCTCTGGCGCCCTTACCATCTCTCACGCTCTGGCGTCTCTCGCCTTCCCACACTCTCTCATTCACGAGGCGCGCGGGAGG
>LS485831.1:102815-141945 GCA_900490705.1 Pristionchus arcanus
TATCAAATCGATCAATTGATACTCAATCAGCCTTCACTATCAGAAGTGGAAAAGGCATATCATGTGCGCAATAGCCTCCGTGGCTGCGCATTCAATCTCGTTGCATCAATTCCCGTTCATGAGAAATTCCTCGACAAGATCATGAACCGACTCGACTCACATTACGGTCGCAATAGCTTATCACAAGCTAAGCTCATTCAATCATTGCGTAGCATCCGATCTCAGTCGACATCAATCACTGATCAATTGGCAGCCGTCCAATCAATGATCTCAATCGCTCATTCAATTCATTCCGAGAGTGGAGTCGATTCGCTCTGCGTGCAGCAAATTCTCGCAGAGTGTATCCACCCTCGTTTCATCACTCTCGTCAGCAGATCAAAGCCCAAGTCATTATTGGCATCACTGGAACTCATCGAGAATCAGCTCCTATCCGAGTATGAAGATGCATTGACCATCAGTGCGTTTACTACCGGAGAAGAGTTGACCTCTCATTTCAATGATCAGTCATCAAGTACCTCATCTAGTCCGCCTAACAATAGAGCGCTGCGAGGGAATAATCAGTCAACCAGACCTCCTCATAAGGGCCATTCCCCTTCCAACTCAATGTCTACAAACAGTCGCCAGCCTCACTGCGTATACTGTGGTGAACACTTGTATAGCGGCGAGTGTACTCAAGTGACTTCAATCAAAGACAGGAAAGAGATCCTTCGTGAGAAGTCTCTATGCTACTGTTGCTTCTCATCATTTCATTCCACCAACGAGTGCACTCGATCTTGCTCCTCATGCAAAGGCAAGCATCACAAATCATTATGTGACAAGCCTTCAAGTCATCAGACAACAGTGAACACAATCACTTCCGATCATTCATTTCAAGTCCACACTAGACTCTTCACTGCACCAGTAGTGTTGACAAATTCAATTCGTACCGAGTGTTCAAGGGCAAACGTGCTGCTTGATCCTGGTGCGCAGCTCTCACTCATTTCTCGCTCACTTGCGAATCGACTTCAGTTGTCACCCGTAGCTCAGCTACCACTCATAATCTCTGGTCTCAAAGGATCTCACAATGTTCCTGACCTTCCCTCTCATCACGACATCGTTGAGTTTCAACTGATAACTGAAAGAGGGCCAATGACAATCAAAGCAGCCGTCAGAAAGACTGATACCATCATCGGTACCATTCATCATCCTCCACTGTCAGCTGCTGATTTAGCAGCAATTCAGTCAACTCTCACTTCAATTCCCAATCACTTCCGTGATTCATCAGTGCGTCCTGACCTCCTCCTTGGAGTCGGCGACAGTCTCAAACTTCTCGATAGTACCAAGTCGACTACACTACCATCTGGATATCGCCTAATTCAATCAATTATCGGTCCACTGCTAGCTGGTTCTGAGCACATCAGTTCCTCTACTCCCGATACCAATCATCAATCTCAGTCAACAACTCCAGCCATCAGTGTCGCATCATTGGCAACATTCATTGAAGACTCTCTCATGCAGATCAATCAGCCAGTCGATTCAATTATCAATGTCCACGATACTTCAGATTCGCATTACTCTAGCCTTCAATCTGACTGCGATTCACTCGCCAAAGATCCTCCATGGCCTCTATCAGATACAACACACCGTCCCAATCAGAAGCATCCTCAGTGCAGTATTCCCACTGCGATCACAATCATTCCTACCGACATCTCTTCACCACAACCCCTCGTTCAGACATTGAAAGTGACAGCAGTTGCTATTCAACCCTTTCATCTCACTCAATCAATCATTCATTCATCTTCGAATCATTCACTTCCGTTTCCCTCCCCGGAGGATTCCACTGTGTACACACACTGTAATTCCAATTCACTCACTCATTACAATCCAACTTCACATCGGTCTCGTCAAGTGAGATGGATCCATCGATCCAATCATGATTATTCACATCCATTCGCCCACTTGCGAAATCAATCACGACGCCAATTCATTCAACGACAGGATCCTCCCTTGGAACTTCGATCGCCACACTCATGACCACAATTTCTAGTTTCTGCCACATTGGCATCGCTTTTTCTATTGTTGTAACCCGTATCAAATTATTTTCTGTCCTTATGTTACTTCGCTATTGTTCCGACCCCATGTTCTTCTCATGAGCCATCTTCATATACAGCAATCACGCTGTCTCTCATTCACTCCCCTCACCTCATTCATCGTTCATTCCTTCAATTCATACCATCAATCATTCTTTCATTTCACTCATTCACTCCCGCCCCCCTGGAGTGTACCAAATTCCATGAATTTGCTACTCAAATACATTCATTCATTCACTCATAATCAATCAATATCATTAATTACAATCATTATTGTAATCAAGTCATTTCCCAATACACCTTGTACGCTACCGTACCACACCGCGAGTGTGGTCGTCCCATGCCGTTGTGTGTGTGTGCGGTGCGGCATGCCCTTCTGCCCTTTCTCTCCTTATCCCCTCTGGCGCCCTTACCATCTCTCACGCTCTGGCGTCTCTCGCCTTCCCACACTCTCTCATTCACGAGGCGCGCGGGAGGTGGGTGCGCGCTCACTCCCTCCTCCGCCCCGCCCCTCTCTCCCTCGCGAGAGGTCACTCGAGTCTCAAAGGCACCCAGAACGCTGCGGTTCGCTCTCTCCAGTCATCATAAGGGAAGAGCTAACTCACTTGCTCTCTCCCTTCCTTCCATAAGCCAACGTGGCTTCAATCATCATCACACCCCATCCAATCATAAGTCAACACGACTTCAGCTCATTCATTCCCCTCACTTCTCCATCCAAAGGAGACTTCATTCAATCATCCGACCAGTGATCATTCACTTCAATTCCCTTCCCATCCCCATTTCATAATAGACTTCAACTCATTATTCCTGTAAAGTACGATTAGTAAATATTATTTATTGATTGCTCTTTGCCCTTCACACCGCGAAACCCAACAAGGTTCTATCCACACGGGGTAGAATCTTGTACACTTGTCTAGATAAACGGAACATTTTTTTTCAAAATGGTGACTTTTTCGTTCAGGTCGCAGAAGTCAAAATGTTTGACAGAACGAATGGCCTCACTGAAATCTTGTTCGTTGCGAATGAGTGCGATGCGGAATTCAAGGTTTCCTTTCACTTTCCTTTCTTTTCTTTTCTCTTCATGAAACTCATTCTTCCACGAAGATGAAAATAGTGTTTTGAATAAAAAAGTTTTGAAATAAAAAAACCCAAATAGAATCCAAATGAACTCCGACAAGAGAACCCTAGTAATGAACAACGAAAAAAGGGAAAACGAAGGAAAAGAAGTGAATTACAGACGATAGTCCGCGTGCATCGCTCGGTCAATGGCCATCTCAATGTGTCCCTTGCTGCCAATGATTTTACGCGATGGAATTCGTAAGTGCATACCGAGCCTAAGGGCCGGTATCCATGCTTTTTTTCCTGACGGGTAGACATGACAAAAAGGCGCAACCGCTTCCCTAAAATCTATTTATTTCCATTGAAAGGTACGGTGACACGGCAGCTTGCATGAACTCCCGTGCCGAGCTGCGCCCTATTTGCTGTTGCAGGTGATCTCTTTTTTTTACAAATCTGTCCTTGGAATTGATTCAGAATATCCAATAAGACTAACAAAGGAGTTTGAATGCAGATTGGATAGATAAAACCGATAATTTGTTAGTTTTTTTCTTTCCAGAGATCGGCCGCGGCCTAAGTCGACAACTACAACTGCAACAACTTCGACCTCATCAAGTGCATCATCAAAGCTTACTTCAACGACTCCTACCACGATAACCACTACAACTGCAACAAGTTCGACCTCATCAAGTACATCATCAAAGCTTACTTCAACGACTCCTACCACGATAACCACTTCAACTGCAAAGAGTTCGACAGCCTCATTAAGTTCTAATTTGACAACACCCACGTCGACTATGACATCAACGATCACCTCAAGGAGTACATTCATCACAACCACGACGACAAGGACCCCCAGTAGTCCATCCTCATCGACCCCTGTTAAAGTTGCGCCTGTAGTAGGATAAATCAGTAATTCGATGGAGAATATTCTTTTTTTTGTGTTGTTGGCTGCAGCTATTCGGTTCAAAGTGTTTGACTACACTTTGAACATACACATACCCTGGCACACATCGTCCGCAGTGAAACGGCTTGCGTAAATTTACTAAAAGGCTAGAATTTAGGGCCTTCATCACATGAGGAGAATTCGACAAATACACAATTCACAAATATTACAAATATCTATTTATCAAAAGAGACTGCGGAACTTTTATTTTTCCCTCGTTTTCAGAGTATTCCAATGTTCTTCTTCACAATGTAGTCGTTCTTGTAGAGGTATTGGACGAGCTCGGGGAAGGTGGATTCGAGGGCAGTAGATGCATCATTCGAGAGGGAGTTGAATGCTTGGAGCTGAAGTCGAATCTTGATGCTTAGCTTTTAATATTTTTTTGTAATGTAATAGTAGTGATACGCTAGTAAAGGAGAAATGGGTACTAATGTATCGAGAAATATCATCTGCCGCCCTTCCCTAGATTGTTATCATGTTATCTTTATCATAACGGCAACCATCATGCCATATCTGATCGTTCATATTCAAGGTCGTAGTAACGCAGGGTGCAACCTACTTTGCGTGGTCATAGGTCATAGGTCATAAGTCATAGGCCCACCAGGTCATACGATAGAGCAGCGCTCTCGCTATCACTCTGTGTTTTTACATTTTCATGTAACATTCATTATTTCAAACTGAATTTAGATTTATAAATTTTCTCGCGGTTCATTGCTTCTGACTTTTTTCCACTTCAGCGCAATCGATACAGGGCGATGCAACTGCTTCTCCTTCTCTTGTGCGCGCCACTCGCCATGGGTGCCTGCCCAAAGATGTTGGAGGGAGTGCCGAAGAGAAAATACGGTACGGTGCCTAAATAGAGATGATTTTCCTCGTTTCGAAACGAAACAACTAATTTCCAAACCTTATTATTCCAATGGGACCTGTAATTCTTTTTTGGTGACATGTGCCATTAGTGGCATAAATATTTTATCCTAATCGGTTAATTTCACTTTCCCATTCGTCACTCAAGCAGAATGAGGAGACGGATTCTTCATCCGACCTAGCCTTTCAAAGTCGATCAAACAACTAGTTGTTCAATAACCAAATTATCATACTACTCATTCGGATCTCTTGCTCAGAAGAATGCGATTTATTCGCCCGATAAATGAGTTTTTATAGTTTACTTTGACCGTCTTTATTTCAGGCTGGTCTCACGAAATATTCTCGGGTATCGACGTTGCTTGCGGGCGGAAGATGTTCACTTCCGAATTCTATTCTAGGAAAACGGTTGAGGAACTCATGAAATTAATGGTTGCTTATTACGATTCTTCTTCTTGAAAATTGGCATCTTTTAATGCTATGTCGTGACAACGTATCCTTCAATAGATTAGTCGGTGATTATTGATCTTTTATCCTTGCTATAGTATAGATAAACATTCGGATCAACCCTCAATCCGTTGGGATAAATCCCAGAATTGGGTAACTGAAACGAAACTTTGTTTGTATTACAGGCTGCTGATGCAATCGTGAAAAACGCTACAATCTGCGCTGCGGAATGCATCAAGGCACTGGACGAGGTAATTTAAAAGACACCACAAGCGCGCCCTCGCTCTGCTGGCGCAGACTATGTGCAGAATCATTTTTGATTAATTGAGTAAATTTTAAGAGATACCACATTCGCGCCCTCACTCCACTGGCGCAATCGATGCGCGCCTCTTTTGACGCAATGAACAACGCGGAGGCCAAGTCGCACATAGTCGCTGTGAGATTCAGATTTTTTTTTTGCAATCATCTTCCTTTGATATATAGTAATGTGAATAAAGCATGTATTTTTACATTTATAAATCACGAAGATAATTAACTAAATTTCAGTTCTACAACCTCTCGTATACGTACCGCCTGCAGGAGCGGACAGCTCCGGAATTCTGGGGAGACTTGCTCCACCGCATGCATGAGGTAAATGGGTAAATGTTTGAGGTAAGTGTCCATTTGACATTTGACATTTGACATTTTAAACAACTTTATCAGCTGATTCAAAGGGTGTTATGCAGCTGGGTTGCCATGAATACTCTCCATTGAGCTCGATCGTGTCTTGCGATTTGCATGTATTGGTGTCCCGCCGCTTTAACGAAATCATCTCGCCATCTCTTCTGTGGACGTCCTTGCTTTCTTGTGCCATTGGGGGTCCAATTGAGCACATTCAGCGTCCAACGGTTGTGAGGCGCTCGAGAGATCTTTTCAACCCACATCCACCTCCTTCTTTCCGCCTCCCGAACAACGTCTTTGAATTTTGTGATACTACGAACCCGCTCATTACTCACTCGGTCCAGAATAGAGATCCCGATAATTTTACGTTCCAATCTACGCTGGGCAACTGAGAGTATTGATTTTTCATGACCATGTGTCCATGGTAAAGGTAAAGGTAGTAACGGCTTCATCGTATTTTTCAACGCGCTTTGTGCACGCATCACATAGCATATAACGGTATGACTTGTCGCTCAGTTGCTAGCCTGCGACACCGTTCCTTTACTCTCGGATTTTATACCAGTACCAATTGAACCAGGCTTGGATTGCTTGGTCATCTATGAGGTATGAAGAGCAATCCGGTTCCCGGTTCCCTCGATCAAGTCAAGTCGACCAAGTATGTCTAAGCAAATCAATTAGAATTGGGCGATTTGCACCGCCTTGGCACAACATGCATAACAGAGCCTACACTTGATATATGTGTTAAAATCCAAGTCTAAATAGAACCAAATTACAGTCAGACGACAAAAATGATCTCGTATTTCCTCGCTCCGCCGAAGCGGAGATGGCTATTGTGCGAGCGATGAAACGCGGATTTGGCATCGAGGATTCAGTCTTGCAGAGGAGCGAGAATATCGCGACTGCTATGAATGGTAGGCTCGAATAGAGTTTTGGTTGCGCGCCGCAAATGTCGGTATTCCCAATAAATTCTGAAGTTCTGTATTTTTTCACTAGACTTTCTCACTCGCGCGGGATTTTTCTTGAGTCTAACCGTAACAAACAACTAGTTGTCATATTCCGAATCAACTAGTTGAATTGAAACAGTCAAATCAATTTCAACTAGTTGAAAACAAGTTCATTTCAACTAGTTGAAATGAGGGAATCGACTATTCGAATCCGTCATTCCTCGCATTGACTCGCGAGCTGAGTTTTGTAATCCGGATACCGAACGCAAGAGCGAATGATGTGTGATCACTTTTTGCAGCACTTCGAAACGCTAAACTCCCGAGAGACGCTGCAGAGATTTCTGCATTGATTAAAAATACTCAAGAAGTGATCGAGAGGCTCCGCTCCAAATACACTCCGGGCTACTTCCGTGGGGCATTCAACATTGTAATTACGATTTTTTTTTCTAATGATAGCACTTCCCGGCTGTGAGCTGTTGAATCACATCTGGAAAATGAAATAAAAATTCAGTTCGCTGACGACGTGAAGAACGAGTGGATTCGCGCTGTCGAAATTCTTCCTGGCGCCGAGACATTGTTCCTGCAGTATCTCAAACTCGACAACAAAGAAGCCAAGTCGTTTATTGATTCGGTGAGCTACAAACACTTCATAAATAGAAAGCCTTTGAAACAATGAATTCGATATATTAAATATTTCAGTTCCTCAAATCGCAGAAGGAGCAGTATGAAAACAGCGAGCCAACCATTCAAAAGTCGAATAGAAAGGTTTTTTTTTAAATATTGGACAGTTTCAAATTTTTCCGCTCCAGCACAAGCAAACCACCTCGGATCTGGGACTATCAGAGGATGCCGCCTTGGCTCTGGAATCCACTTTCCCCGAGCTCTTCCAATACCTATACAAGAACGAATACATTGTGAAGAAAAGCTTGGGAAACTTTTAAATGTTGATCAAGAAATTTACGGACCAATAACTCGATAAAAACCTGTAAATATGCATAAGTTGTCAATAAAAATGCATTTTTGAGAGATGTAGTTTATTTGTTACGCAAGATATTCATCGATGTCCTACTGTATTCTGTGACAAGGAGCTGGAGCAGTTTCGTGTGGTCTGATCAGACGTCTGATTGATGTGTTGCGTGAGTAAACGATAAATGGAACAATAGTGAAACGCTTGTAAAGGTTCTTGAGATCTCGAGATTGTTATCTTTATCAGAACGTCAACAATTATCCCTTATCTGATCATCCAAATTCAAGGTCATAATGACGCATTATGCAACCTGCTTTACGTGACCCAGATCAAAGAAAGCGCCCTCGTGTATCTTTTTCACTCGGTGCTTCTAAAAATTTAGTGTTAAGTTCATCATAAAAGCTAGATATATAATTCTTTCTCGCGGTCTTTGCCCTTGCCCATGTATTATAAAAAGATATAGATCGATGCATCTGCATCTGCTTCTCTTATGTACGCCACTCGCCATGGCCTCTATGCTTCTATATATTCAAATGAAGCTGATTATTTCTCGCGGTCCATTGCGTTTCATCCTTCCTATCATCAACGTAATCCCTACAGGCCTATGCACCTACTCCTCCTGTTTCTCTTATGCACGCCACTCGCCATGGCCTTTATCATGCGTGGCTTCAATATATTCAAATGAAGTTGATTCCTCTAATATTATTCGCGGTCCACTACCCTTCACCCTTGCCATGCCAACACAATCGATTCAGGCCCATGCGCCTACTCTTCCTCTTTCTCTTATGCACGCCACTCGCCATGGCTGCTTGTCCAAAGATGTTTGAGGGACTGGACGGTTCGTTACGGTGTAGTAGGGCTGCAGGTTCAATATCAATACTATTGACAGGGGGAGTGAAGGGAGGGAAGAGGGGGTCAATAGTATTGACTTTGTCGAAGTCAATTCTATTGACCCTCTCTTCCCTTCCTTCGCTCAATACTCTCGCAATGGTGCGAGAGTATTGATCTCGAACTTGCAACGCTACAGTTCGTTGACATTGAAATTCTAATCTGGACATCCGCCTATTCCAGCCCGATCGTTCGATGTATCCGAGTTAATCGAAGTTGCTTGCGGGCTGAAGTCATTTTCTCGCGAATTCTGGTCCGGAGATGCGACAAAGATGCTTATGAAATATATGGTTGGTGATCACGATCGAGCTTCTTGAAAAATTTGCTTCATCTTTTCTATTGCTGTGTGGTATTTGGCGATGTATCTTACAAGGGAAGGTTGCGATGTCGATATGGAGTTACTAAACGAGACATAGCCAGTTCGACAGAGGAGAAAATTCTAAGAACTCCTATGTCGTTCAAAACTGCTAAAGACATCTGTGTACGCCTGGGCTGTTGTAGAGTTTTATGCATTTCTGGGACATAGCCGCAGAAATCGGTGCTCCCATACAAGGGCCCAGATATTATAAGCAGCAGTTTTGACAGACATCGAGATTCTTAGAATTTTCTCCTCTTTCGAACTGGCTAGGTCTCGTTTGGTAACTCCATATCGACCCTCCCCTTGTTAGTAGTGAAAATTCGAGGAAGGGAAATTATTGGTCTTTTGTCAGCGCAATGGACAAAGCCGAGGACGAACGTGCTGGGTGGGAGAAAAAATATTTTATTTTTTTTAGTTTTTTTTTAGTATTTTTCAATCTTCTTCGTTGTTGTCAGACCTAAACCAGTTAAAATAAATCCCAAACTTGGGAAATTAAACAGAAGCTTTTTTTTGCATTACAGGCGGCCGACGCAATTGTGCAAAACGCGACAATCTGCTCAGCGGAATGCATCGAAAAACTGGACAAGGTATCCAATGTAAATTTGTATTTAAGAGACTTGCACCTTCACTCCGCTGACGCAGTCTATGCGCAAAATTAATGTTGATTAAGTGAATTATTTCTAAGAGACACCACATTCGCGCCCTCGCTCTGCTGACGCAGTTTATGCGCAATACTAATTTTGATAGATTGAGTTATTTTCAAGAGACACGACATTCGCGCCCTTGCTCCGCTGGCGCAATCGGCGCGCGAGTCTTTCGACGCAATGGATAACGCAGAGGCCAAAGCGAACGTGCTGGGTGTGAGATGAACAATTTGTATTTTTCAATCTCTTTCGCCTTCCAGAAATAGAGTACGGTCGTAAGGAACACTTTCCTTCTGCCATTCTGAGTGCCGAACTATCAAGTAATTTCAGTTATATAATAACTCGTATACGTACCGGCTGAGGGAGCTCACAGTATCTGATGATTTCGGACTAGATGAGGTATGCAGATAATCCTTCCGCGGAAGGGAGTCTAAGTTTATCAATTTCGATTCAGCGCTAAGAACCTATTACAGTTACGCGACTCGTTCAAGTTCCGCCACGCTCATCTCTCCGCCGCAGCGTTTGTAGCGATACTGCGAGCTACAAAGCGCGCATTTGGCATTGAGGATTCCGCCGAGCAGAACAGCGAGAATATCGCAATTGCTGTGAATGGTAGGCTCGAATAGAATGGGCACAAGGGATAGATTTTTCTGATTGTTTGAGTTTCGGAGTGCTGCAAAAAGTGCAAGTGGTTACTTTTTGCAGCACTCCGAAACGCTAAACTCCCGAGAGATGCAGCCGAGATTGCTGAATTGATTTATAAGACTCAAAATCTACTCAAGGAGGTGAACGAGTCCGAGGCCCGCTGGTTCCGCATTCGGGACTCATTCGAAATGGTAATCATGATCTATTTTCATTAATAGGGTATCACGATCAACCTCCTTGAGCTATCGAGTCGAACAAAGACCTTTCCGGAACTTTTCCGGAAACTTTTGTTTATCAATTGTTTCGAAATAAAACAATTCAAGGATGACTAATAAGTTTGCAGTACGCTTTGAAAGTGAGGACATTTGACAATGAGTGGATTCGAGCGGTGGAAATCCTTCCTGGGGCAGAGACTCTCTTCCTTCAGTACCTCATGCTTGAAAACAAGGAGGCCAAAGCGTTTATTGATTCTGTGAGCAGAAAACACTTTATAAATTCGAGATATTAAATATTTCAGTTCCTCAAATCGCTGAAGGAATCGTACGATAAAAAAGAGCTAACCGTTATTCAAGATCGGTGGAATGGAAAGGTTTGTTGTTTCTGTTTCCGTTTTTTTTATTAGGCTTCGTAAGTTTCAAATTATTCTTTTCCAGCACAAGCAAACCACCTCGGATCTGGGCATATCAGAGGAAGCCGCCTTGGCTCTGGAATCCACCTTCCCCGAGCTATTTCAATATCTCTACAATAACGACTACATTGTGAAGAAAAACACGATAATCTTCAAACACTGATCACCAAGATTCATTATTTGAACTACAAATCAATCACAAATTCCAGAAATTTGCATCAATATCAATAAAACATCAAATTCAGACAATATCTTGGGGAGAAGAACAGAGAGTGAAGCCGGTTTCATGCATTGTCGCCTGTCTCTCACGCAATCGTCTGGTACTTGTGCATGATAATTGCGCCTTGCTATCGGCCCATGTAGTATAGTGGTTAGTACTCCACGTTGTGGCCGTGGCGACGCTGGTTCGATTCCAGCCATGGGCAACTCTTTTTGCAATTCCTCATGTTTTGTTAGGTTCGTTCAGGCGTGGAAAACGATTGAACATCAAAATTAAAAATAAGAATTTTAAAAAAATGTCTCAAAATAAATTAAATGCGATCCATGTGTGACTAAACCCTTCCCTAGAACTTGAAAAATCAATGCAGTTTATTTATCATGTAAAAAAAAGTTCACATCAGCAAGCAAGACGACTCAAAACAGACAGCAATGATTTTATGAAAATAAGGGAAGTGAATAACACAGATCAGAAATTCAAATCCATCTGTGATTAAATCCTCTCGTCCTTGCAGCAGGTTTGAGTGTTGGGAGCACCACTTGATCATTGCGTTTTTCAAAGCGAAAGTGTGATTTCACGCCAAACTGGTACGCCGTTTTATCAAACGAGGCATCATGAATAGTAGCCATGCTGATAGAGACCTGTTGACGATGGCGGTATGCCTGTTATGCTGCGTATTAGCTTTAAATATTTTCCGGTTCCCAATTTACCGGTTTCCTTTTTTCCGGTCGCACCTAGTTCCGGTTCCCTAGTTGCCGGCCCCACCTAGTCCTGGTCCTCAATCTACGGGCTTACCTTGTTCTGGTCCCACCACGTTTTCGTCTGAGTGAAGTAGTGTGCGTCATTCATTCCGTTTCTCTCGTATACATCGAGCGTTATTCCAATGGTCGCAAGTTCAATTACAAATTTGACTGGAATGATATGTTGAAAAATCATTACTCCTTAATAAAGGAGAGATGTCTCCTTCTGTGTGTTTGCCTGTTTGTTCGCCGAGAGCGCCAGAGAAAGAGAGCCGGGACAGAGACACAGAGGAAGCAAGTTTACATGTCGAGTGCATTTACTGTATTGTGAAATCTGAACTACAGTATACCTACAGTATCCCCAAATACAGTATAACTACCGTATACCTACAGTATCCCCAACTACAGTATACCTACCGTAACCCTATAGTATCCCGACTACAGTATACCTACCGTAACCGTATAGTATCCCGACTACAGTCTACTACCGTAACCCTATAGTATCCCGACTACAGTACACCTACCGTAACCTCGGAGAAAACTCAATTACAGTACACCTACCGTAATCTTAGCGAAAACCCAATTACAGTGTACCTACCGTAACCTTACTCCAAATACAAAGGCGTGTTTGCATCAAAAAGGTGAGAGAGCACTTTACATATGAGAAAAGAGTGTGTGCTAGGATCACCGGGTTTGTTGACTAGAGAGTACGCGCGCACGAGAGAGTGCAGATAAGTCATAGTTGTTTTTCTAACCCGGCGCGTACAGTACGCGCTTTCCCTATTAAGGAAGGGAAAGGCCCAGCGGCTTCTAAAATGTTCGAAATGAAGGGAAAAGGTCCAGCGGCTTCTAGAATGTTCGAAATGAAGGGAAAAGGTCCAGCGGCTTCTAGAATGTTCGAAATGAAGGGAAACGGTCTAGCGGCTTCTAGAATGTTCAAAGTGACGAGGAGGCCCAGATGGTTCACACTAAGCAACTAGACACACAACCCGGTGATATCCAGCCGGGAAGCGCGCCGTAGGCGCGCGGTTCCGGCTGGTTAATTATATAGAATATGCTTGCACTGACAAAAACCGGGCTTTGTAGTCAAATCGATATCTTGTACTGTGATTATGACGTGTTGAATCTTATGAGCGCGGCATAATTCGATTATTTCCTTCCTGAAATTAAACAGTCTTTATGAGAGCAAGCAATAATAACGCTGAGCTAACTTACTGTAGGCGAATATTCAGGTAGTGTTCCCGTATCTCCAATCGATCGATTCGCACATCTTTCAGCGCTTTTTGTACTATGCGCAGTGCTCTACGGCTCTTCAAATTATTCTCAGCGAAACGAAAGTTGTCCAGCACTAGCGTTTCAATGTGCGTGAATGAGGAGAACAATCGGGCAAGGCGGCCGCTTTTAGATCTGGTTGCTGCCGCTTCTTTTTGGATTTTCCAATAGCAGACAGTCATTAAGATCGTCATTATGGGTAGAACAGCAAGCATTACGATGGCAGACTTATCAGGTAGGTCGAACGCACAATCGATTAGTGCGAGGGCGAGACCAGCGAAGACAATACGGTAGATTACAGTTAGTTGGCTGTACGGTCGGAGATCAAACATGCAGAAGTAATCGAGTTTTCGAGCTACTTCCATAGTATCCTGTTTATGTAGATATTGAATATATTTTTAGAAAATCATCATGTTCACTTACACTTCCATGGTTTTTATGCATTTTTAGCCATCCTCCAACGCCGATTCTCTTGGAATATTGTTCAGGTAGAACAGAATACATGTGAAAAATGTCTTTGCCTCTCATTCGCCCTACGCCTTTCGGTCTACCTAAATTGACTCAAACTTTAAGATGAATTAAAAGGAATAGGAACCTTTGTACACGTCTTCGGGTTTCCCCCTACTCAGATACACCCTCTCTAATGGAGCCGGTAGTTTGGGGTTATCGGATAGATACTTCGTTGCTAGCGTGTTCCATGTGCGGGAGATCTGAAATTACAAAATCGAAATTACATGATGGTACGAAAAAAGCAAAACGTGATCCTTACCAAACGCATATCCGTAACTGAATCTGATCCGAATCTAATGATTCGTCGAATAATGTCCGGAGGCATTCGGTCGAGGCTGATTGAAGGTTCCATCTCTATTGCGACGGACATTGTCAATTGAGATAAGAATGAATCTTGAACGATGGCCCAGTTGAAATAGTTTTGCCAACGCGTGGGTCGAAAAATGCATCAAGCGGCTGTCATAATGCAAGGGCGCTTATTTGAGGCACGCAAAATACCTTTTTGAATGTAGGATTTGAATTGCAACTTGAAATTCAACCGTTGGTGATTAACGAAAAAAACTCAAGTTGATCTTAATGAGTTTATTGAAAAACGTAAATAACAACATAACAGATCAAATTAATTCAGTTCCATCTGTGATTAAATCCTCTCGTCCATGCAGTAAATTTGAGTGGTTGAGTCGTCACTTGGCCATTCCATTTCTCAAATCGAAAGTGTGATTTCACGCCAAATTGGTGCGCCGTTTTATCGAAAGAAGCTTCATGAATAGTAGCCATCTTCAGGGAAACTTGCTGATGACGTAAATAGACCTGAATATTATATATGACCATCATATTGTTATGACTATGATCATACCATTTTCCGGTTCCACCACGCCCTCGTTTGGGTGAAATAGTAAGCATCATTCATTCCGTTTCTCTCGAAAAGATTGAACGTGACTCCAAGAGTTGATAGTTCGGTTACGAATTTACCTAGAATGATATTTTAAAAAGCTGAAAAAATATCGACTTACTAAATCCCGATTTTGTTCGCAAATCAACGTCTTGCACTGTAAGGGAAAGATTCTGAATCTTATTCGCATGACATATTTCGATTATAAACCTCCTGAAATTAACGAATATCAAATAGCACCAATGCAACCTAAAAAAATGATTCAAATTGCTTACTGCAGGTGCACATTCAGATAGTTTTCGCGCAATTCCAATCGATTTATGCGCATATTCCCGAGCGTTTGGCGAATTACGTGGATTGCGTTGCGGCTGTTCCGGTTATTCTCGGCGAATCGAAAGCTGTCCAGCACTAGCGTTTCAATGTGCGTGAACGAAGACAAAAATCGGTCAATTCGTTCCTTTTTAGATGAGATTGCTGCCGTAACAAATCGGCACAACCAGCACCAAATGCCACCATTCAGGACGCAGAAAAAGATAATTAGTGCGGAAACGAATGCGAAATCTTGCCGCTTAGGCCAAAATATTGCGTATGCGACCAATTCTGCGATAATAAAAACAAAAAGATAAATGCAAAGTCCACAAAGTTGTGCGAAGGCGTTGTGCGGTCGAAGATCGAGATCAGAAATGTGTTCGGGATAACAAGTCACTTCGACCGCATCCTGTAAAATACTTTTTCAATGTTGAATTAGGCACATTCATTGAAATAATTCATTGAAATAATGAATGTGCCTAATTCAAACCACGTGGGGAAATTCAAGAAGAAATTGATAGAGTATTATTACTTACATTGCCGTGTTTCGAATGCAGTTGGAGCCATTCGCCAATCCCGATTCGCTTGGAATGTCGCTCAGGAAGAATTGCATACATGTTGAGTTTCATTTTATCTTTGGCCCGAGTTGATTTGTACGGTCTGCCTGAATCGATTCAAAATTTAACACGAATTATGATAAATAAGATAGAAACCTTTGTACAAATCCTCAGGCTTTCCCCTGCTAAGATAAAGCCTTTCCAATGGCGCAGATAGTTTGTGATTATCGGCTAGATATTTCTTCGCAATTTCGTTCCATGTTCGCGATATCTAAAAGTACATGCAAAGTCGATCATGGATGTACAATATTAATACTTACAAAGCGCATTTCCGTAGCCGAATCTGATCCAAGCCCAATTATTCTCTGAATAATTTCCGGAGATATGCGGTCTAGGCTAACTGAAGGGTCCATCTCGATTGCTATAGACATCTTCAAGATTGGTGAAAGGATACGAAGGAATAAGTATTAAAATAGTTCTGAAGGCATGTTTTTATCGCGCGAGCCAAATGAAAATTCAAGCAGCTGTCATACTGCAGGCACGCTTACTCGAGGCACGCTTATTCGAAACTTTATCGAGAGAACAACGACTTCAAAGTAACACATTCGTGATAATAAAAATGGTATTATAATAGAATAATCATTACTCAATTCCAACGATGATTGTAACCACGCAAGTTTGTGTTTATCAAAAAAAAATATATTGCATCAACAACTTTATCGAGATAAAAAATACATCATTGGAGAATATTTGTGTTCGTAATAATGAGAATAGAATAATCATAGTTTAATTCCATCGATGGTTAAATCCCCTGTGCTCGGGGACAGGAATAAGTGGTTGCGTGTGAATGTTTCCAACAAGTTTCTCGCATCGGATATGCGATTTGACACTGTAGCGATACGCTGCTTTGTCGAAGGCCGGATCATGGATTGTAGCCATTCTCATCGAAATATGTTGCAGACGACCCTGAAAATTGAAAATTAGTTGAAAAAATGAAGAAAAAAACTTAATACAATAAATGGCTTACCGCCGTGTTGGCAAAGAACCATTTGTCATTTCCAAAGTACAGTTCGTCATTCATCCCGTTTCTTTCATACAAGTCCAAAGTGACATCAATAGCTGTGAGGGAAGTCACGAAATTTCCTGAAAGGAAAACCATTGAGGTTTTTTATTATAATAAAATTTATGCGTATTTTCAGGAACAATGAAAATTATGAATAAAGATATGCGTGAATGAGCAACTATGACAATAAAATACTAGGTTATTCAGAGGATCTTTTCTGATAAGAACGTAAAAACTTACGGAACTCATGCAAATTAGCATCCTGTACAGTAATATGAACGTGCCGAATATTGTGGGATAAACACAGTTGTATTATTTTGTTCCTGTAATATCATGAGTTCATCACATCATAACAATAGACATTAACGTACTGCAAGCGCTTGTTCAGATAATTCTCGCGGACTTCCAGGTGATATACTTGCACGCCTTTTAGTGCATTCATCACCACTTCGAATGCTTCCTGACTCGCTGTGCAATTCAAGGAAATTCGAAAATTGTCGAGCACTAGGGTTTCAATGAGAGTGAACATTGAGAACATTCGACCGAAACGGTCAAACTGCTTGTCGTTTGCACGCCGAATGATCATTTTGACCATATAATAGATGCCAACACCGAGCAAACCCGAGAATATGACGGCAGGAATGCATGTGGTTACTGTACTGAGTACTGTGCTCGGCGTCAACTTATCGAGTTCGGTGATGTCCTCGATTGAGGGAATCCACGAGGTCGCCCAATGCAGTCCCCATGCGAGTAGAGAATTCACAACGACAAGGGTGTTACGCGCAAGGCGGTAGAAGGTTTTGTCGATTCGTGGGGGCATTCCTTTCGGCGTCACCTCTATGAAATCCTGAATGCAATGATTTGAAGAACTCCCGAAAGCCTACGGTTGCAGATTCGGTATCGCCCCTCTCGCGCCGTAATAGCGAAACCGATCGCGAACCGGAAACCCTACGAAGGCCTCTACTCCTTCCTCACTATGGTAATTGAATTAAGTATTTTAAAAAAAATCTCACCCCACTGTGTCGTTTATGATCACTGAGCCATCCGTCGAGCCATGTATAACCGACTCGTCTCAGGTGCTTCCGGGGTAGGATCGTGTACATGTGTAGGCAACCGGACGCGAGCCATCTCTCAAAACCGCCAGGTCGGCCTAATAGGTAAAAGGTAAAGGTTCACCCCGTACTCAAGGCACACGAAGTATCAAACAATAATAATTATAGGAAAAAATTTGGTGATTTAACGTTTGCGAGGAAACAACCAGCTCATGTGAAACCACATCGTGGTAAAAAAAAAGCAAAAAAGTGCATATAACTCTTCTGATAATGGAGCTACTACATAAGAAAACTTTTAGCGTTTGTTTTTCCTTTGCATCAGAGAGCCGATTATATTCACTATATCGATCGACCTACCCTGGTACACATCCTCTCGGACACCCCTGCTGAAGAACACACGCTCAATCGCGGATGGCAGGTTGGGACTCTCGCATAGATACACCTTGGCTAAGACGTTCCACGTGCGGGAAAGCTGAATAATGCAAGTAGATTAGTGCGAGAAAAGATATTCGATAACTAAATGAAATATAATCGCGAATACTGATTATTTAACAGCTAACAATAAGTTACTCACTAATCGCGCGTCCGCCGCGGAATCCGAACCGACATGAATTATTCGTCGAATGAGATCCGGTGGTAGACGATCGAGGCGAAATTCAGGTTCCATATCGGAAAGTAGGATAAATTAAAAGCGTCTAAATTTAATTGAAGCGTTAAAGATTATTCGGAAGCGAAAAATAATAACTATTGAATAATTTGTCGAATGATCGGAAAAAAGACGAAAATATAGATGCCTAAACAAGCAAACACAGCAACATTTGCGCCATTTTTTCACAAGCAGCTGTCAGGTCTTTATTTATTTATTTAAAAAAAATCATAATTTATTGGTTTTGGCACCGAAGTACATTTAAAATGTGTAAAGAACAATGTCGATCATAAATCAAATTTTTACGTCGATCTATGATTGAAACCCCTCCGCCAGGGAACTGATTTGAGCGGTCGAGCATTGTTGTTCCCATCGGCTTTCTCGCATCGAATATGCGATTTTACTCGGTAGCAAAACTTGGGCCTTTCAAAGGAATTGTCGTGAATAGTAGCCATTCTCAACAATATTTGCTGTGAACTCATGTACAACTTAAATTGAGGTTATTTGTACGTGTCAAAATTTCTGATGCTAACCTGCTCACTGATCCACCAATCAATCGATCGGTAGAAGTAGCGATTATCATTCATCCCATTGACCTCGTATAGATCGAGAATGACGTCCAATTTGGATAGTTTTTTCACAAAATCTCCTAAAAATAAAAATAAAACAAATTTGATAAAGAGCATTGATTCGTCCATGCACTTGCAACTAATCGAAACACTTACGGAAACCGTGTCCATCGAAATCTGTCGCACTTATGAGGACTTGTTTAACTTTATGATCGCGACAAAGCTCGATGATACACTTGCTGAAAGTAATCGCATTTATCTTAGAGAGACTATTGTGTATTCATACTGTAGGTGCTTGTTCAAGTAATTTTCGCGGATTTCCAGTCGGTTAATCTCCACGCCTTTCATCATTTTTGCTAAACTACTCATCGCATGACGGCTACGCCAAGTATTAGATGACACTCGGAAGTTGTCGAGCACCTTGATGAACTTATTTACTTCTTCGAGAATTAATAAAAATGTATGGATTAAGGTAAAGGTGAGCTGTCTGTTTGATTGATTTGTTGATTAATAATATACCAGTAGGTCAATAAGCGTGAACATGGCGAATAGTCGACGGCATCTGTCGTGTCTCCGATGGTTCGTCTCATCTTCTGCGCTAAACACGAACCACCACAGCCCGCATAAGACAATCGCAACCGAACCGGCAATTAAGAATATTACGGGAACCGGTTCATTGAACACCAATCTGAAATGCAAGACATCAAATAATATATTATTAGTCATTAAATAATGGATAAATAGTGGAAATAAAATAAAACTGATATTTCGAAAAGAAACATCCTTGAATATCACTTCGTATTAGAGAATACCTGACGACTAGCATGATAACCTCAGTGCAAAGGGAAAGGAAGAGCATGACTGCGAAAATGTAGCTGAAAATGAGCAATTCCATCGGCGGGAGATCTTGCGGAATGCGCGTGACTTCGATGGATTTCTGATTTATCTGGTTCTCAATATTTTTTTATTATTCTCTCGTTTTTTGGTTATATATAATCAAGAAACCTACGCCGTTGCTGTATTTCTGATGGACGTCGAGCCATCCTCCGACACCTATTCGCTTGGAAAACCGTTCCGGAACGATTGCATACATGTGGTGCTTCTCGCGATCGTTAGCTGGTGTCTCTCTATTTTTTCTGCCTGGGAATTTCAAGGGGCTTCTTGGAGTCTCTTTACAAGAAAAGTGAAGATAGAAATCGTTATTTGAGCAAACATGAACAAAAGTACCCTCATACACGTCCTCAGGCACTCCTCGGGAGATATAGACTCGCTCAAGAGAGGCCGGAAGCTTGGTGTTTTTAGTGAGGTATACCTTCGCAAGTGTGTTCCACTCATGAGAAATCTGAATTGTGACATTATTTCTTTATTCAAAAGAACATAGTTGAAATCTTACTAATCGCATTTCAGTAGCTGAATCCGACTCCAAACGAACGATCTTTCGAATGATATCGGAAGGTAAATATTCCAGATTGAGGAGAGGTTTCATCTCAATTGCAATCGACATTATGGGGAGAGTGGAAAAAAATGTATTTGAATATCTGCGCGCGCACCTTAACATACACTTGGGATCTATCAAGCGTCTGTCTCGGGACAGAAGAGTTGGGCTGGCAAGAGATAAAAAATAAATGCGTTATTTTTGGCGCGAACCGCTGTCTTGATGAAGAATGGCGATGTAAGCTACAGAATCTATGATTTGTCATTGCTTCCCCCCAACAGCGCCCACCAAGTTCCGCAATGCACTTTTTTCCATCGAAATACCGGACATCTCAACATCAATCTCTCCCATAAAAATGTCTGTTATCGGAACAAGAGCGGCTCTTCCACCGATCAGAAAGAACGAGAGATAAAGGGAAAGCGAGAGAGTGAAATGAAAACGCGACCCGATCGTAAACCAACCTTTGCTTGTTCTCGGAAACAAGCTTTGCGCTGGATTTATGGGGCCCGGTGGTCATAACTCAGGATCTGTGCATACTTCCTGTTCCTCCTCAACTCACCAGGATTCCCGAAAGGGAGGGTGATTCAATGAGATATCTCCCTATTTAGCTCGTTCTTTCGCATCCAGAAAATGAGTGAGCATGGAAAAGAGGAGAATAGGGAGAGGGTAGGCTGCGATAAAGGTCGGTTTACAATCCCGCCGATGGTATTAAAAGGGACGGTGGGGAGAGCCGTAAAGGGTAGTAGTGACCAGGAACCTGCATAGCATTTCCGTTGGAAGTCATATTTTCTATGCTTGCCCTTCATTTCGATCACTTTTCCCATTGTCGCGCTTTACACCCGTTGCATCAGATTTATCATCACTCAAAAAGTCGCAATTGATCAATAATCACTTGCCGAGCAGCGATTTCCCGCAAAGGCCGTGATTATCTGAATAAATCCACCGTTGTTTGAAAGAGGGTGGTCATTTTCCAGATATGGACACGACCGGCCTCGTGGTCGGCATGAGCACTCTGTTGCTCGGACTATTTTACTCGACGATGAGCATCGGGTGAGTATTTAAACAATAATAATATTTAATTCTGCTAAATTTATTTCTCATAATCATTCCCGTGTAAAAAAGTCAGCTGGTGCAAAACTGCTCGTGTTATAACAGTTTGAACAAACTCTAAGTGCGCTGCTTTCATTTCTAAATGATCACCTCGAGGAAGCTATCAAATGAGAGCTGGCTGCACAATGGCGCGTCCCCCGCGCAAATTCATACCCTGACAACAAAAGCATACCTAATGGAACATTTTCAAACGCAGGTATCTCTCAGTGGAAGTGACCAGCCTCTGGAGCGAGTTGGACCAGGAGATGGGCGTGTTGAAGGTACGGTATAATGTCTACTGTTGCGCACAAATACTCTGGGCAAAATGGCCAAATGAGAGCAAGATGACCATTTTTTCAAAATTTCGCAATGAGTTTCACAGGATTCACAAAGTCACGTGTAGAATTAATTTTTTAATGCACGCGTGAGTGTTGAAGTAAAAAAAAATAAATTAAAATATCTCCAGGTCGAAACGGACGACCTCTGGGTGCGCATCGTACAGTTGGGCGATCCCGCGAGGTGATTTATATTTATTTATTTTTATTTAGTTTTATTTTTTCTTCAAATTAATCCTTGGAGCCTAATGGAAGGAAATTTATGTAAAACACCATGCGAAGTGGACAAAATATTGCTCAACAAGCCCTAGCCTTGATGCTCGATAAATTATTCTGACTCCAGACCCCAACTCTTGGTTGCTATACCCACCGCAGCCTACCGTATTTCCAGGGGCACAATCCGTCGCGCCCGAAGAGACTACGAGAAGGTGATCGAGGGCTACAATGCCAAGGTCGAGGTGCCTGGTGAGTACGGTAGCTATCAGTTATCGATGGGATATCGTACCCTCATACAGAATTAGAGACTGTGCGCAAATTTACAATCCCTTTGAATAATATTAAGACAGAAATAGCGGATTTTTTAAATTTTTTTAGGATGAAACGAGACGTACAATAATTATACAAAATCAGTTGTCGATCAGCTACCTTATCGCTTACAGTATTCGAGGCTGATTCGATCACTGGTAAATCTGAATCGGGCGACATTCCCACACTGCCGCCCCTTGTGCCGTCTCGATTGGATACCTGCGGTCAGTGACTACCGTAATCCGTGACTATCGTCCTTCCATTGTATTCTGTGAACTACTGGTTGACTTTGCCTTTCTTGTCCAATTTTTAACATTACTTTTTACGCGACATTTTAAGCAGAAACCGATGTTATGCAACACAAAAACACAGAATATGTGGGATCCAGAGGCATTTGTGTTGTATGTGAACCGTGCCCACTTTCAGTCTGCAATGCGATGAACACTTGCTCTCCTGGAGCGCCCGGACAGCCTGGTGAGGGCGGCGAGGATGGAATTCCTGGTGTGGATGGGCAGGTACAGGATCTGGTGCAGAGCCGTATTTTAGCCTTCTAAATGCCGGAATCCGGAAATAATGTCCTAATTTCCGTCTCGTCGCAGGACGGCTTCCACGGCATCGACGCGGTCGATTCGCAGAACGACGGTTTCTACGGGTGCGTGGTGTGCCCGACAGGAGCCCCGGGTTTGAAGGGAAGGCAGGGCCATTCCGGTGAGTAGGGTGCATTTGACGGATGTAGGGGTTTTGATTTTTTTTGCGAGCAACTAGCCAATAATCACTATTTACTAAGAACTTTCATTCAAATTGAATATTAGAAACGTATTCGATTTTAAAATTTCTTGAAACTCTTGAAACGGTTTGCCCTACGGGCGCGCCTCGAACCAAGGGCCGGCAGGGGGTCTCCGGTGAGTGGTATGAGTAATTAACGGACACGGTTCGCGGCTATTCATTCGTAGACTGTTAAAGTACAATTGAGAATGTTTTTTGAGCTGGAAACCGAAGAAAAATCAATATTCCATGAGGACTTTCACTCATACAGAATACATGAAACGTATTTGAATTAAACTTTCTTGAAACCCCTTTGCTTGGTGTCCCCTACTGGTGCGCCTGAATCGAAGGGACGACTGGGGCATTCGGGTGAGTAATTGACGGGCATGGATTCCGGTTATACATATTTTTTTACGTAAATCATTTTTTTCATTTTATTGTGACAAGAAAGGTACGAAAAAGATTTCGGAAACTTACTTATTTCAGGCATGCGCGGTCCCCGCGGCGTTACCGGCGAACCCGGACGACCTGGTCGCAACGGGCACCCAGGATTCCCTGGTGATATTGGACCACAGGGTAGTTGATCTGTGATCTTAATTCTTTGAGAATCTAAGATTGATCTTTGATCTTCAGGAACACCTGGACCCGACGGTAAGGGAGGCATCCGGGGTCCTAATGGGCGAGATGCACTGAAGCGAACGCCGATCAAGGGACATAAGGTGGGGGTGAATTTGATCTTTGGTCTTTGATCTCTCCTAGTAAACCCCAAGGGAACCAAAAACCCTTTACAGGGCCCGATGGGCTTCACGGGACCCGTGGGCAAGCCGGGATCGCGTGGTGGCGATGGACTGCCCGGACCTGCCGGACCGCCTGGACTGCAGGTAATTATTGATCACTGATCTTTGATCTTTGATCTCTCCTTTCCAGGGAATGGTCGGGCTCTCGGGCATTCCCGGTGACGAGGGACCGGACGGACCTCAGGGAGGCCCGGGAAAGCTGGGTGAGCGAATATTGGATTTATTTGAAACGACTATTAACCACTCACTATTATTGTGAAGTTGAACATCGAGTGAAGCATATTTTGTGTTAGAATTGTTCGTCTCTATCTCCATTTTCCCTTTTTTCGGAATTGAAACAACAACAAAAACGTAATTTTAGGCCCGGACGCCGAGTACTGCCCGTGCCCTGAGAAGAGCGCTCCGGCCGAGCTGGAGCGACTTATTTGAGGAGGGATACTGTAGTTGCCGATCGATAAATGATTTTCATTGTAGTAAACAGTTTTTGTGAATAGGAACAAAATTTGTTCAACAAATGCACATTGTGAGATTACGAAAAAAATATAAATAATATAAATCCAAAAGAGATCAGCCCTAACACCTACCACACACGATTCTGATAAACATTGAATTGAATAGAATTGATTACGCATGGAAATTACCCAAGCTTGACGGTTACTAAATATAAAGTGATGATTAATAATTTAATACTTCCCTACAACACCTCTATTTCTGCTTTACTGTGAAGTTTATGGACAAGAAAGAAACAAAAGATGACAACAACAAAACAAAAAAAAACACAAACAAAATACAACCCTCATGCAAATGTAAATGTCACAAATGTTTTCAATTTCAACCTTTCCATTCTTCCTTCCCTAATTTCGACCATCGTTCGTCTAGCAATGCGGTCGCTGCCTCTTCTCATCATTCTCCTTTTTATCGTGGTGAGCCATTACCGCATTCTACCATTGTATAATGCGTGAAATATACTTACCTGAGTCCCGTAGTATGCCGTACCCTAGTCCTGTGCACTCGGACGAAGGTTTTTCTGCATAATTCTAACCTTTCACGTCAAATACTGCAGCGATTGTTGATGATTTTCCTAGTATGCTGTAAATATCTATTCGATTCAATACTAGACCTCGTTTAGGTCATGCACACAACCGCCCATCCCTCGTCTATCGTACCCAACCGTACTCTACCGTACCCACGCCCGCCCCGGTCTCCGGAAGCCAACAGTGAGTTATTGAAAGATCAAAGATCAAGTTCAAAGATCAATAATTATTCAGCACCCCTGATGCTGGAGCTGTTGGGACCGGACGGTGGCAAGCGAACGTTCAGGGCCTATGATGGCAGATATCTAACCGAGCGTTATGGTTCTTTCGAAGCACAACCGTGGGCAAAATCGCGTGGGCAATATTGGTACATCGAGCAAATCAACGATTATGAGGTAATTTTTTTCTAACAATTATGATCATGATATGCATTCCCAACAGGTTGCACTGAGCTCAGACCGATTTTACCTCTCGCAGTGGTGGTTCGTTAAAACTCAACCACATTCATCTCCTGTTGTGAATGAAAAAGCAATGCTTACTCCGGTGAAGAACGTCGATGGTACATGGTCGTTCAAGACTCGAGGGGGGCTATGGTTGAGTGCCCATGAGTCGTTCTACATTAGCTTGCAACCCGAAAACAAGCGCTGCGAGCACTGGAAACTCGAGTCGTGGAATTAACCTTGTGAATAAACTCATACTCGATAACGATTAATTCCCCGAAACTGTAACATGTGCCCTACGCTCCATTCTCAAACATTTATCGGCATAATACTCGTGTGGTGAATTCGAAAACAGAAGAACAAGGATACGGTAGACAGAAGAAAATATTAGTTAGAAGAGATCGGGATCACGAACTGAATGTGAGAACAATCGATAATTGACTACCGTACCTCTTGGATACAGTAACAAAGGGAAGGGATCGATAAATAGGCGGTCATTACAGTGATCAATCGATAAGGGGGCGGGGCTACCGTACTCCTCCCTCTCTTCCGCTCAGGACCGCGGGCGGCACTCGTTCTCGGCCACTCGACGGATCGTGATCGTGTTGTCCGGCATCGGCATCGGGTCCGTCTACAATTATTATTTTAGGAATAATTATTGCAAAAACAGAGTACAGAATGATTGAACAACCCTCACAGCAGACTCTATGAACTATCGGTGACACCCGAAGTTGTAGTGCTCCTATGTACATTCGCTTTTTTCCAGGTACCTATCGTATCCCAATCGAAGTTACGGTAAAATAACAATAGACATTATTATAATTAACCAGAGACATACAGAACTATTGGACAACCATCACCTCAGATACTATGAAACATCTGTGAAACCCGAAGTTACATTGTTCATAGATGAGGTTGCGACCATAATGATGACGTCCCTATCGCAATTTCTCCTAGTCTAATTTCTAATCTTCTTCAGACTACAGTATCCTATCATACCCCCTGCCCATATTATCGATTACCGTACCTCCTGCTCATACTGGTAGGACGAGGCGATCGCCAACTGATTCCCACCTACTCTAACACCAGTACGACTACAGTATCTACCGTGACTTTCCTGGCAGCCACCGTAATCAATCGATAGTATCGATTAGGTACCGTAACCAACCAATACCGTACCTCCTGCTCATACTGGTAGGAGGAGGCGATCGCCAACTGGTCGCCGCTCGACGAGAAGGAGAGCGAGGCGATCGTCGTGTCGAATCTGGAGATGTTAATAATAATAAAACTGTTTAAAAATCACAGGAAAAAGAATGTATATTGAAATCAAGCGACATTTGTGCCACACTTCCATTACTACTTCGCATCAGCGTAAAGTTGGCAATTATAAGGCGACGTATCATCAAAAAATAAGGTAATAAAACAATAAACTAAAACAATCACTCACTTGTGCAGCTGGACGAGTCTCTTCCGGTTGAACGGGTCCCAGAGGTTGACCACCGCGTCCGAGCCTGTCAATGGATGAGAACAATCGATGTCAGTATAAGTATAAGTATATGCTTCCAATCTTTAAACGAGCCAGAATAGTATTTTTTAGAAGACTATGAGAGAAGGATTACAATTCCAAGATCCAATCTGCTCAAGTGCTACTCGTGTTGCACGAAACCGCATGGCACATATTCGCCCAATCGATATTCGGTAAATAGGATACGGTAGCCTATTCTACAACATCTACCACACCGCCAACATTCAAGTACCGGATAAAATGCCATTGAACGAATCAGTATTCGAATATTATATTTAGAGCCAACACTTCACTGTAAAATTGTAAATCCAAGACCCTAGCTGATCAAGTGGTGATGATGTTGCACGAAATCGCGTAGTTCGCAACAATAATTTTTTTTTCTCAGAATAATAAAACAATCTATATTTGCTGCCGTACTCCCGCCCCCTCCCCTACCGTACCTCTCTGAACTATCGTAACCCTTGAACTACCGTACCTCCGCTCGCGAACGTGTTGTGGTGCGGGTGGAAGGCGATCGCGTTCACCGGGAAGATCAGCTCGCTGCCGTCGCCTGCAATCGATCGATAATTATTGGATACCGTAATCAATCAATCGATATTGTAAGGATACGGAAGACAATCAATAGATAATTGTTGAATACCGTAATTAGCCAACCGATAATGGAGAAGCTACCATAATTAGTCAATCGAAAGCCTATGTCTACCGTAATCAACAAATCGATAACTCGAAAACACAAGGAATGTGCTTGCGCAATAGTATTATTTTTTAAAAACTTAAGGAGATGTTAACAAAAATAGAGAATTCCCTTACAATAGTACTGGCCACGAAACACCAAATAGCCAGGTATTTGACACAACTTTTCGACCATTCCAATTACTCCACCTCTGAAGCTCGACTACCGTACTCCCTTCTTCACTACCGTAACCCAAACCACAGCTACCAAATCACCGTCTCTTCTTCCACACAACTTGGAAGCCTAGAATCAGTCAATATTCCTTGACTACCGTACTCCTTCCTTCACTACCGTAATCACCCCAAAGCAACCGTACCGGCGTCCTTGGTGCGATGGCACTTGAAGGCGTACTTCCGCGTGTTCTCGTTCGGGTCCACGTACTCGACTGGAAATTGGCGATATTAAAGGGATACGGTATTTTTTTAGAAAATCGATAATAGCAATAATCAGCGTGTGCTATCAGTGCACACCTATTTAACATTTTTAAGGCGTCAGCCAGATAGACATCGCTGATGTCCAGATTGTTATGGTAACTAGAACCCTGGAGTCCCGAATGCACCGGGTTGCGAATTACCCGCATTTCTAACTCAACCTAGAGTAAAAGTCCACGTACTCGACAGAACGGGATCGATATTATTGCATTGGAAGGATACTGTAGGTTTGCAAAATCGATAATAATAATCAGTGTTGTATTTGTTTAACCAATCAGTGTTTGTTATTTGGTTCACCGTTCATCCAGACATTACCACCGCATCGTTTCTCGAGACATTATAGAATTCATAATATCGAAATGCGCCAGGTATCAAAAATCAGACATTCTTTCCTCGTCGTTTTTTTTGGGTAAATATAAACTTGAAAGTCCCACATTCAAAACGATTATTGCTATACCCATACAAATTAATATTTTCCTTACCTATCGAAATTCTAGGATTACTGTATCCATAGTAATCAATAAATCAATAATCCCACTGACCGGCCACTCGTCCCTCGATGGAGGACACGACAAAGGCGTCGCCCTTCGGGAAGATGGCCAGCGCGCGAGTCTGGTACTGGAATTGAGAGGGATTACGGTAGGTACGGTAAGAGAGGTTACGGTAGCGATATTAATTGGTGTGCGTCTGGTAATGATGTTATGTAGTTACGGTAAGGGAGAGGCGGGCGGTACTGGAGTGATGCAGAGGGTACGGTAGCGATATTGACTAACTACAAAAGAAGCTGTCTGTGATTGAAATTACGCAAAGCATTGCTAACTTAAGATACCGTTGCAGCACAATCATTGCTTGATGTTTTTTTTAAATATTTTTTTGAGTTAGAAAACCTGCAAAAATTAGAAAAAATTGACGTCGCTAGCTAATGATGCAGGTGCAACAGCAACATCCTTGTTGAACTTTGCAAATGCGCCGTTCGCCACTTTTAATCCGAATTTTACAACATAAATAATAAATAAATAAGAATAAAGTACCTTGAGCGGGCTCTCCCTCGTCTGCTCCGGCTCGCGCATCGACCGCACGTCGTAGATGTGGATGGAGCGCGCGCGCGTCGCAACGATCAGCTGGAATTCAATCGATAATTGACTACAGTACCCTCCCAGACCGCCTGAGATTACATAATCTGCAGTAGCCCTGGCTTCTGATAGCGGGAGAAATATAATGGATGATTACTACGACGACACAATGAAAAATATTTGTTTTTGTGGAAGTAGTCCCATACATGATAATGATGTGAAACGACCGAATCGATTTTTTTTTGTATCTGTCGATAAATCTCTCACTACATTGGTCTTAGCGAATATGCCGAAATACGAACTAGATCAGAAGCAGCAAACCCACCGGCATCGGTCAACACTGAATTGCCTGGTAATATTTCGAACTTCACAAAGGCACCTAATCAATAATCAGTTATCGATTGATTATCGAATACCGTACTCTCTAATTATCGATTTTCTCCATCGCTCACCTTATCGCCCTTCGTGTCCATTGCGTACACCTTGTCGGGCACGCTGCCGTTCTGCACGGCGCCGCCGGCCGATCGCGGGTCCCACAGCTGCAATTTGGGGCTACGGTAGAATATTGATTATCTTTTTTTATATATATAGTAGGGAAGAGCGAAGGCCATACAGCTGGAATTGGGGGTACGGTAGAATACAAAGAAGAAATACGGTGTCACGCGTAATCTCAAAAAGTTGAGGAGAGGGCAATGTACAATGTTTGTCACATAAGAAAGACCTGCCATATTCCCGTTTCACCCCCTCACCTTAACCGAGTTGTCCCAGGAGCCGGTGGCGATGTAGCCGAGGCGCGTGTTGTACTCCATGCAGCGCACGGGCGCGCCGTGCTGACCGAGCGTCCAATCTGCGATTAATTATGTTAATTAATTTAGCGAAACGAGTATCAGAAAAGCTGCTTAAATGATCCCTAGTAAATACTGTTCGCAAAACAATGTAGACTCGTGTTTCACGCGATTCTTAAGTTAGATAAAGCGCAGCGCATCTAGTATGATCGAGCGACACACTTAGAAGTAAATAATTCTAGCCAATTCAAACGGAGAGATTATTGACGTTAATGTTTCGGACTAGGTATTAAGAAGACAATGAAACGCAATACAACCTTCGAAGCTCTAAACTCTCACAAGTAAGCAATGTTCGCAAAACCAAGGCAGACTCGCGTCTCAATCTGTATTCAAGATTTTTTTATATTTTCACCGCATGCAATACGACGGGACCATTTAGGGAAATAAATTAAACAATCCTAGAGATGCAAAAATAGTGCTTATTTAAATTCGCGCTTCGCACAACGTGATGAGCTAGAGGTGAAACGCAATACAACCTAGTACCACATGTTTGGGAAGATTCTTCGAAGGGGTATTATAAAAATTAAATTAAATTTATTTATTAAATAAAAATGAACCTTTGCGGCCCTCGATGTCCATCATCTTGACGCAGAAGTCGGCCCCGCCCGATGCGACCGCCTTTCGGTCCTGAAATTGCGCTAATTTAATTTAATTTAATTTAAATATTAAAAGTTAGATAAATACAAGCAAGGTGTTAAGCAGAGGGTGAAAACATGAAGGAATAGGGCAAAATGCTATCAGAAATTGATTTTATTAAGTGATTTAAAATAATTAAATAATTAATAAACTCACGATGAAGGTGCAGCACAGCGCGGGCTTGCCGTGGTAGTAGATGCCGCACTCGCTGCAACGGGAATATTGAATTATATTACATTATTGAGATATAACAAATGGGAAGGGTAAGCCGCGTATTTTGTGCGTCGCGACAGCGCAAAAATATCCCCATGAAAGATCTGCTGTTGACATAGAGAACCGGGATCCATAATATAAAAATAACAAAAAGACTAAGAGGCGGAGTCCTGATATTTATTTAAAAGGGTTCGCGCACCCACGCTATTGAATCAGACACGCCTGTGTTTCTAAGTGCCATGTTTCAAGAGACGTTTTTAATTGCACTCAAACCAGGTGGAATTTAATTTCAAGCTAGATCTATATAGGCTCACTCACTGCGTCTCGGAGTAGTCCTTGACGTCGTATACGCGCACGGTGCCGTCCCAGGCCGACACGGCTAGCAGGTTCGAGCCCGTCTCATGGCAGAACTTAATTTAATAAATAAATATTCATAGTTTAAGCCAGAAAGGAACAATAAATTAGTGGAAAAGTCACTGTTTTGTTAACCATTTGTTCTATTATTTCGAAACGCGAAAGAACGCGAGCGAACAACACATATTATCATTGTATAACTTAACGAGGCTTCAAACTAAGCTTGAAACAGGGAAACAAATGGAGAAATGGTATAATTTACCCGCACTTTGCTGATGCCGACGTGCGTCGGGAACGGCAGCCGGAACTCGTTGGCGGTGTGCAGCGAGGGCGCGGAGTACATCTTTAAAACATAACTTTAATAAATAATCACCGATTAAATGCGAAATACGAAAGAACAAAGGCGAAGCCTAAAGTCGAATGATACGCGCCGAACGAACGAGGTTGATTATTAGCTCAAATATTGCTCTAACCAGGTAGGTGAGAGCAATAATCAGTGTTGGACCGAGAAATTATCGACGAAAATGCGGTAAAAAGGATGAAGTAATGGAGAAGAAGCGGCGAACAACCTGGCGACTTTCGAATTGGCGAAGGCGGGAAATCGCGGGGTACGGTAGCCACTCGCATTATCGATAACTAACTTTATTTCTTTTCTTTTTTTTAAATTTTAAATTTACATTAAAACTGCATACTAAACGTGGCATGAATGGTAAAATACCTAAAATCAAACTTATTTTTCAAATGGTTGGTTTATCTTTTGAGACCGAGTCCAATTGTTATTCACAGCTCTGGAAAATGTATCTTCAACGTCATTTTCTCTCGAGGATTTTGCTGAAAGTGAGCATTTTATTCACAAGCGGCTTTCAACAATTGCTTCAAGCATTCAACATGAAAATTTCCTGAACCTTGAATAAATTTTATTGTATTTTACTCACAACTTGCTACAAGGTCCGTGAATTAGCGCAAGGATTGATCTCCGGACGGAAGCTTCTTATCCACTTAGTGGCCGCATTCGTGTATCTCGCCAATGTATCTTCCTCGACTCCCCTCTTCCCCCCTCCCTCGCTCTCCTTTCCCGTCTCCGAATCTTTTTCATCCGGGCAGTACTTTACATGTGTCGCTTCTTCTCTCTCTCTCGGAAAAATGTCGTCTGACTTTTTATTTGCTTCTTCCTTCCGTGTGAAAATAGGTGCATTTTGATCAACGGCAACACATATTAGCCAATAATCTCGAAAGCAAAGGTCATCAACTTCATTATGCGCATTATTCATGAGTAGATATTTTTTATCACTATCCTGGATACTCCCCCAAAGAGGATACTGAGTATAAACCAGAGATTCATTCCATTACACTTGCCCACCACACTCATTTCCTACACTGAGTACTCCCTATTAGTCTCCGCTTCAACTCTGTCCTCCCCCCCTCTCCTAGCAACTCAAATAAACAAGCAAGACTCATCCGCAAGCTCTCTAGTCGTAATATTACTCGAGTAGCCCCCCCCCCCCCAATTCAAGCGGCTCTTTCAACTTCAGTCTCTTGAATTCAGTAATAAATAGGCTTTCAATCGTAACGAAACAACTAGTCGTTTAAAGAAGGCGTCCCACGAACCGCGCGGGCGACTATGCAAAGTGAGGAATGAGAGGGACGCTCTCCTCATTCCGCACGCTCTCTCGCTCGTTGCCTGCTTTTCAGGGTCACTTGGCACGCAGCCAATTGCTCATAACTCAGTTCAAACGAAAAATGGTGACTTGGGAGTTTCGAAAGTGTTATCGGGTAACAGCGACCTACCACCTCACATCGAGAACTCAGTTAGCCAGATATTCGTGGGACGCCTTCTTTAATAGGGAAATGAACAGCCTTATTCACGAGATACAGCGTGGAATGAGGAGAGTGACGGGTTATTTCCACAAAAAACGACGTATATAGCGTACAGCATTGAGAGATGCTTTTTTTCGCTCAAAACATGCGAGGAAGATTCATCATTAGTGCTTCGAGACCCATCATGTCTCATCTATCATGCCCTCCCTCCCTAAGCCCTTTTAGCTGCCTACTTTTTCCCGTCGAGAGTGACCCTTTCGCGGCGACGAAAATTGCTGTATAGTAGCTTTTTCTGATATATTCACTCGAACTTTAACGACTTTCATCCTGAATGACCAGAACGCAGGATTTCAGCTTCAGCAAGCAGCAAAATATTTTACTTCTTTTATCTGACAGACTCAGCCGAACGTTTAGCGTAAAACATGCCTTCTATGCCCTGTTCAGTCATCGCAAAGTCTCAAATCCGAGCGTTGAGTGCTGTTCGCTATTCTCCCACATCTACTTTTCATTTCAATTGAATGTATAGATATTAGACCTAAGGTTCAAGCTCTCCAGTAACCACTTTGTGCTCTACAAGCTGCGTTAGTCAGGTATACAAGCATTGTACCTAAAGCAATCCCTGCATCACCTGACCCAGAAGAAGAGATTGAACTCCTCTTCCGCGACCTCATCGTGAATTCTCTTGTCTCTGCCAAGAGAGACTCCGGCGCGTTAGGAGTCATAGATCATTCCTGCCCGTGCAAAGCCCTTTTCTTCCTCCCTTCTCTAATCCCCTATCTCCAGACGCCTTGATTATCCTCCCTGGCCTCCCTGCTCCCTGACCCCTACATGATTTCACGTTTTTTTAGGAACTTTTTACTGATAAGGAGCCAGGAGCGTTTAGGAGTCATAGACCCCATAGCAAAGCCCCTTTCTTCCTCCCTTTTCTGACCGCCTCCCTCTATTCCCTTGATTGACCCTGCTACTCCACTCTTGATATTGCAGCTTTTTCGAGCAATTTTCAACAGGAATCAGGAGCGCTTAGGAGTCACAGACCCCGCTGAACCCTTTTCTACCTTATTGACCCTGCCCCCTCTATCCTCATATCACAGCCAGTTTTAACAATGTTTCCCTGACCATACATCACAGCTAAGCCCTTTTCTTCCTTCTTCTCCGATCCCCTACACTCCCTCCCCTTGATTGACCCTGCCCCCCTCCATTATAGCCCCTGAGGGCTTCCGGTCAACCGCTTCCGGCAGTGGGCAGTGTTCCTTGGGCCAGGTGGCTGCGTCTCTCTATTTGGCCTGCTCTCTCGCCGGTTAGAGATGGCAAGAGAGTGTGTGAATTTGATAGAGCGCAGGTAATGATCGGCGTCTCTACTTGCTTTTCCTTCCTTGGTGGACATGAAAAGCGAGAGATAATGGGAAAATGAGAGACAAGGGTCATTCTCCGACCCGCCGTCTACCTATTCCGTATGTGCCTACTAGAGAACCAATTCGATTCCACCTCGTCTTCCTTCTTCTTTCCACTTCTCTCGATACTAGAGAAGGGAGTGACTCAGGTAGTTTTCTGGATTATTCGAGCCACCACACTTCCGCTGCTTTTGCGTGCCAATTTCTTGCTTCTTCAAATGCGAAAGGGTTGACATGCTTCTTTACTGGCTTTCCATTCATACGCTATCTTTCGTCTGTCAACTATTAGTATTAGAGAAGTGACTCAGGTTGCTGTACTGTGCATTGTTGCTCTCAGCACATTTCGATCGTTTCATTAAACTTGTTGTCGTCTTTGTTAGCTATCCTTCTATGCGTTTTTTCATCGAAGATTTCTTCTTTGTTCGTTGAGTGTTTCTGACATGATTCACACCGCATTCCGTAATTTTGTAGCGCATTTGTTTAATTGAACTTCACCTATTCACTATTCACCTTTACGCTTTTCGAAAATTTCTGAAAAGAGTGTCCAACTTGTAAGAGTTCATCCTCACGAATCTGCCACGACCTTGTATCATCTCCTCTTTTCGAACTCATCCAATCATTTCCACTCCCTGTTCCCGCCTGTTTCTGACACAAAATTCGACTCTGCTTCTGAAATATTCACCGAATCGCATGAAAACACGTCTCAATAAGAGCGAATTCAAGTTTTGCTTCGTCTAATTCTCCTAATTTTACGTGCTCTCTCGCTCTGTCTGACAGTCATGAGACCTTGCCTAATTGCGAGAGTCAAAGCTCGAATTCAGCTTCTAATTCTGTGAAAAGGAGATCTCTTCGCTCAGCTTCTTTCAGCCTTTTGCTCTCCTATTCAGATACTTCGTCTCGACTTTCCATTCGTATCTGGCAATTTCTCGATCAAAATGGCGAGAAACAATCCGAAATTGAGCTCATAAATTTGCAAAAAAACGGCCGCTTTACGTGAGAAGCACGCAGCCTTCAATTCAATTCAGCCTGAGAGGCTAATAAAGTAGAAGGTTGAGTCATAAACTTGAGCCTTTCTCTCAAAGTAATGCTCTATTTTCTCTTACTCTCTTCATTTTGTGCACTATCTCGTTATCTCTGTCCACTAGAGCGTTTGAATGCGAAAGTTTGGAAGCCTGAACCCTCTTTCGCTCATTCTTTCCGTTGTCGAGGAACTTTTTCATCATTGTGAACTGGGTTTCTCTCTATTTCTCCAGGTCTCATGGTGGGCTGTTCATGCCAATAATCACTCAAACCCCTGCTTTCTGCAGAATTTCCACTCCTTGATGTTTCAAGAAGCCCCGGGTAATTTATGTTCCCGCCGAGTCACCCAATAATTCTCGTAACCCTTTTCTGCCCTCTCTCGGGGAGTCAGGGACCGTCTCTTCATTTCGCGTGCTCTCTAACCACTCTGACCGACGAGAGAGCAGGCAGAATGAGGAGGGTCATTTCTCTCCCCAATCCTCTCCATCTTCCTCAGTAGATGATTGCCCTTGCGTGACCATCCATATTTCATCCCCTTTTCCCCTCCCTCTCGACTCCTTTTCCTGTCGCCTTATCTCACTTCTTCTTCCGAGACTCATACCTCAGAGTTAAAATAATCTTAGACCTCTAGTAATTTTATAAAAAAACAAGTCCAGCGGTATCTTTCTTACTTTCACTTCGATTTACTTCCGCAAACTTAATGCATACGATTCCTTTTATTGAGGCCTTTTTCATATCTCGAAGTTGTAGTTGTCATAAATCCTAGGAATGACATTCTGCGCGCAGTAAAGCATAGCTCGCTCGATTCTATGATTCAAGCGAGCTTTTGTACAGCCTTTTTGCATTCAACACCCTCCTCTAATCCAATCTCTTCTTCTTCTTCTTCACTCCTCTTGAATGCTTATCCATTTCCTGACTGTTCCTTCAAATATTTTGTCTGTCGTTTGTAATCATTCGAGCTCTAAACTATCAGCAGTTCTCGACAAATTGCCTTAGTCCTTCGAGGACAACAAACCATGAAAATTTGTTATATATTCGCAAAAGTCCGATCCACACTTCTTTTCCTCACGAATATTTCTTGAGCTACGACAGTTCATTTCATTTCATTTCATTCTGACAGTTCATTCTGTACCCTAAGGAAACATGAATCCCTGAATCCCCTATTATTTTCAATCTCGTCTTCCCTCTTTTCCTCTCCTCAAATCTCGACAGTCCCTCCCTTTCCTGTCTCCTGCCACGGCCAGCAAACATCCTTTCGTATGCTTCTCATCCTATTTCTACTCCAAGAATCGCGTACCTCTCTAACCCAACAAGCTAACAAATAGGCCTCTGTACTTCATGACATATGGTATTCTGTTGAATGACATTCCCTCCTTCATCTGGCGAATCTCTCCTCGCCTATGCGACACAGTTCTTTCTGTTCCCTTTCCTGCCACGGCTAGCAAACATCCTTTCGAATCTCATTCTCGCCCCCTTCACATCCCTCATTTTTTCTACACAGCAAACGAAGAATCGTAATGCGAAACTTGTGCTGCATCTGGTTTTAATCTTCTCATCTTCTTAACCCATTTCTTCGTAGAGTACGTCTAACTCAACCTCTGTCATCTACTTGCGATTTTCCTACTCAAGATCTCTATTTGATGCCCCTTTTCGAGATATATGACATTTAGACTAGAAAAAGTATAGTATCTTTTTCTTCTCAAGATCCATCCAATGAATCCTGTAGTCATCAAGAGGCTCTCATCTATTTCAAGTCGTCGTTAGGGCAGGCCCATAAAATGCGCGCACAAGTCCAATTCCGCACTCCAATTGAAATGCGGAATTGCACTGACTTCACTGTTTCTATTGCTTTCGAGTTTGAAGGGCTCTTAGATCACAAAAAAGTGTTTAAAAGTCAGTATTCTGCACATTCCATTAGCACAAGTCATCGTTCTTCATTTAACGGTAAAAAAGCGTGAGTAATAACAATTGTAACTTCTTTTCCCGTCTCCCCGCACTCTTTACTTCCACTTGTCTCAAATCCGCGCGCGTTTCCCAGGAACTATAGCGAGAAGGAGGAGGGAAAGCGCGCTGGCTATGTCAACATTTGTAGCCACCCGAATCAAGCAATAGGCATGAATTCTTACCGATCTCAGCCACTAGATACGATTTTCAACATTTGTAAATGCTATTTTGGACTTCGGACTAAATGCTATTTTGGACTTCGGTCTTCGACTCGACTTTGAAAACCCACTTCATCCGATCTCCCTACTGTCCTTTCGCATCCTGATGAAACATATTTATCCAAACATTTCGTAATTCCCTTAAATTTTCTTTGCATTTTCCAAATATTGCCGTAACATTTGTTCGTCGCCCCTTCGGAATTATTCGCGAACTTTTTTTCTTTAAATCACCAAAGAAACAAAAGAGAAATCGATCGTTGAGAGAAATATTTTTTACCACGGAAATAAAGTAACCATTATTTATGACTTCCCTGACGCCATATGATTCCTGGCTGAAACGTAACCAAATCCTTCCCTGAAACCTCCTTAACTTTTCGAAACGTTCGTTCGTCGCCCTTTCCCCCTTTTCGAATGATGCATGGACGTCTCGCACAAAAGTCAACTCAAATGTGGAATTCACCTTCTTCTCATATATTTTTGTTGTTATTTTTAAAATCCGACATCCCCTTAGTGACTGTTCCAGATATGACATTCGTATTATCACCTTTTCCTGAAACGTAACCAAAATCGTCTTTCGAAAATCCGAAAACTCAAAAACTTCCCGTTTCGAAACATTCGTTCGTCGCCCTTTCCCCTCCTTTTCGAATGATGCATGGACTCGCTCTAACTTCACCCTCCCTCCTCCCCACCTCCATTCATAATTAGACAGATACTGATACGAGGATTCCATGTTTGAGGTAGCTATCTATAATATTTTATAGGATAACGTTCAGTCAGTGACTGATGCCAACATTTTCTACGCCCTATCATTCCTGGTTGAAACGTATCCAATTCCTGCTTTGAAACTTCCTTAACTTTTCGAAACATTCATTCGTCGCCCTTTCCCCTCCTTTTCGAATGATGCATGGACTCACTCTAACTTCACCCTCCCTCCGTTCATAATCAGATAGATACTGATACGAGGATTCCATGTTTGAGCTAGCTATCTATAATATTTTATAGGATAACGTTCAGTCAGTGACTGATGCCAACATTTTCTACGCCCTATCATTCCTGGCTGAAACGTATCCAAATTCATCCTTGAAACTTCCTTAACTTTTCGAAACATTCGTTCGTCGCCCTTTCCCCTCCTTTTCGAATGATACATGGACTTCTCGCTCTAAAGTCACCCGAAGTGTGACCTTCTTGCCAGATATATTTTTGTAATTTTTTTATAAATCCGACATCCGCTAAGTGACTGTTCCAGATATGACATTTGTAGTATCATCCTTTCCTGAAAAAAAAAATGATGGCGGGATGGCCGAGTGGTGTAAGGCGCCAGCGCTCATTCGAAGGGTACCGAGTTCAATCCCCCGCCGAGGCAGACCAAGCCTTGCTATCCCCCAGGGGTCGGCAAATTGGTAGTAACTTTGGTTACGAAAGTTAAACGTGCCCTAGAAGTCTGGCCAGCAAGGGATCACGCAGGCCTCGCCGTACCGGGCCTTACCTGTGTACCCCACCAGGCGTGGTTGTCTCATAACAACTGTAAAATCGCCTTGATTGTGGAAGCAACTTTAACTTTAACTTTAA
>LS485831.1:142169-285234 GCA_900490705.1 Pristionchus arcanus
CTATGGCGCCCTCCCATTCCATTCCACTCGGGTTCGATTCCCGGCCGTGACACCGCTCTCCGCCCCACCAAGGCGCCCGAAAGGGAAATTGGGAGTGACTAGATCACGCGGTAAAGTAGGTCCGAAGAATAGATTGGGCCCTACGGACTGAATTGGCCTTTAAAATAGTCACTGGCCTAGCAGTGGGCTCCCGCAGGACGAAAGTGCCTTGAGTACGGGGTGAACCTTTACCTTTACTGATACGAGGATCCCATATTTATACTTATTATAATATTTCTTCTCTACGAGTGATCGCAGCCAGATTATAGCTGACTCTCATTACGTCCTATCATTCCTGGCTGAAACGTATCCAAATTCATCTTTGAAACTTCCTTAACTTTTCGAAACATTCGTTCGTCGCCCTTTCCCCTCCTTTTCGAATGATGCATGGACTCGCTCTAACTTCACCCTCCCTCCCCTCCCCTAAGAGGGACGGGTCACAGGGGAATTTGCTGCCTAGCACTCCTCTTTAGTGTGTTCTATCACCTCGTCTAGCTGCTTAGAGATCAAGCTGAGTGGAGAGAATAGGAAGAAAAAGAGGAGGAGGAGGGGTTACTCGTGTTCAATGCTCTACTCTTGGAGATTCCCCCTTTTTTTGCTCGTCCCTGTCACTCACAACCATGTTGTGGGTTGTAACTGCTGATTTCTGCTGTTGATAAGTTGAGAAGCCATAGTTGAATAGTTGAGTAGTCGACCTCATTCGTTTCGAACGTTGCACACAGAAAGTGCTCTTGCGTTTAGTGATGCCTACTGCCTATTTCAAACTGCTGATGTTTGATTGCGGTCTTTCACACCCGCAACATCGTTCCATGCCGCATGTTTTTCTCCCTTTCTCACACCATATTCTTCCTGAATAAGTAGCCATCGCGCACTCAAAGCACTTTATCATCGCTTCTTCCTCATCCTCCCTCCAGTAATGATCTCTCCATTCTCCATGCACTCTCGCCTACTCTGAAGGGTTAGAGAGCAGGAAGAATGAAGAGAGTCTCGTTGAGTGAAGAGTTAGAGTGTGCCGAATGCTGATGAGCCTCTAGTCCACACTTCCACTTCCCGATTTTCGCACCCAATAGACTACTTACTCTCTTCATATCGCCTGCTCTCTCGCAGGTTAGAGAGAGCGAGAGAGCATGTGAAATTGAGAGAGTCTGACCGCTCCCCAGAGCCGCATGCCTTCGCACTTCATTGCCAGTCCCCGAAAAAGCCAGTTAACGATAGTTTATGCTCGTGGCCTACCGTAACCCTTTCATATACTGTGCTTCTGTTGCCGTCTGTTTCCTGATTTACTCGTGCGAATCGCATTGTGACAATTGTGAATTCGGCCGCGCTCTTTCCGCTTATTCCAAGTTTTTCTTTTTTTGCTCTTCATCTTTTCTCGCTACTGCGTCACATCGAAGACAACATTGTAGTTGTTACCTCAGCATCTTTCGAATCAATTTGCTTTCGTTCCGAGTATGTTTCACCTCCAGTTCGAATTCGTGAAATGATCGAGCACATTGATTTCTTCGAATTCGCCAGTAGAAATAATAACATTATTGCTGTACACATCAAGATTTACAGATGACCGCCAATCGATAATCGCCGCTACAGTAGTAAATGGACCAGGATGCATCGTAACGCGCATCTGCTAGTTTTCACCGCGCTTCACTACGGTAAGCTATCGAGAACTGACTTTGTTGATCGACAACTGATTTAATATTCTTACAGTATGCTGGGCCGCCACACAGCAGCGCGTGGATATACAAGGACGTGAGTACATTTTTAAAAAATGCTACCGTAACCCTGATCAATCCATGCTCAAAAATCGATATTACCGTAACCCATTTTCCCCTCAGGACCCTACGTGGGCTTCGTCAGCGAGTACTACTATCCGATTCCGAAATGCGTAGCTGCACTGCAACTCGTGGCCGAAGAGTCACTTACAGGAGCTGAGGAGATGTGAGTAGTTTCGAAAATATCAAGAGGCTGAAATTCGAGATCTACGGTATTGTTTGAGCAATGTACATTTTTCATCAGTTTATATTTTTCGATAGATACCCTGCAACTACCGTAAATTACCTGCAGCTCAAAGCTTTGAGTAATTAGTGAAACACATTTGAACACTATCTATTTAACTGAATCTTAAAACATTGCAGAGATCTCCTCTACGCCTCCTGCCCTGGTGACACCCTTCGTCTTGCGCACTACCGTAATGACGAGTCACTGTTCACTTTCTTTGAGGTTAGACCTACCGCCATACTACCGAATTTGATCTTTAATCTTTGATCTTTGATCCTTGATATCTTTCCAGCCACTCTCCCTATCTCGGCTGATCGTCGCGTCCCATCAGCACATTCGATTGACTGAGCTCCATCTGATCGAGTGCGACAAACCCGCCGTTTCTCGGTGAGTTTTCACTTTTTATGGAATTTTTTTCTTTTTATTTCCTCCATTTCATCCTTATTCGCTTGTACCCGTTAAAATGTTTGGATGTAGGGATACTCCGCATTCTCAATGAGGTTTCTCGTCATTTCTCTCCCTCTGCTGATTGAGCTACTTGAAATTCCAATTGCCTGAGTATTTCCAAGTTGTTTCGCGCATGCACGCAACATAGTTGCACGCGACATGCAGATCTGGGAGGTATTTCAGGACCTCGGGGTCTCTTAGAGTTGATCTTTGATCTTTCGCGAGCTACTAAACTTGGCCTAACGCCGTAACATCTCTCGAAATCTCGTTTGCTTGCGTGAATAGACGACAGATTGGAGGGGGCAAAAAGAAGAAGAGGAAGGAAGCGCACTCGCGATAAGCCGACCTTATTATATTTGAGCTCCTCCTCGCGGAGGGGCAGTTGGAGAGGGACTCTGCTCTTTTTGCACGGTCTCTAGCTTGCTAGAGACCCCGGAGTTGAGGGTCCTAGACCCTGAGGGCTACTTTTGCGGGGCCGCAGGGGTGTTGTTTAGAGGTCCTAGAGTGACCAGTATGGTTAAAGGGAGATAAATGCCCATGCAGAGGGGAAATACGGAGAGATTTAGGGGAATGTTGACCAACAGCTGAAGAGGAAGGGGGTCATTTGGAGTGGTGGAAGCGTAGTATATTTTAAATTCGAGCATCGATAAAGGAAAAATCAGTATTTCCCCAATATTGGAAGGATATTGCGCAAGTGAAACATATTGGACTGGGAAGTATTTTGACGTGACAAAGCCATTCAGTGAAATGGAATGCAAATTGGTTCTGTATTGAGCCAGTATTGAATTTCGTGGGCCTGTAAGAATAACGAAAACACGCGAAATGGATGCGCTTCAATTTCAGTGAAATTACGTTGTGGGGACCCATTTTTCCGGAACGATGCGTAAAAACAGGAAAAGGAGAATTTCGCTCGAATGGTGCATAAATTAAGGAATTTCCTCGATCAGATTGCCTCAGGGAAATTGCTTCTGCTTCCGAGAAACATGCATTATTAATCTGAACGATTAGCCTTATTGAGGCGAGGCTACTTCCTAAAAGGCTGACTGACAGAAACTGAATAATATTTGAGAATTAACGAATTTTGTTTAAAAAAAGGTATTACAGTAATTGCGTCGATTATCAAAGATTAGATAGAGTACTGTAAGGATATATTTTAGAATAAATAAATGATTCAAAAAAAATATTATAGAAATTGCGACGACTCAACTGAGCACCAGCAGCACAAGAAGAGGCGACGGCACAAACATCACAAGGAAAAGGAGATCAGAGTTGAGGCGAGGAGGAGAAAGCGGTATTATTTCATTCTTGACCTCTTCTTGAATTTTTTGGTTAGAATGAGTTTCACATTTATGTCAAAATGGTGCAACTTGTTCTGGAGCAATGCACCGTGGGATAGCAGTGATGAAAACATTGACAATTTTTTCCATTCGAAAAGCGAGTTTAAATGCTACCAATATTCAGGCAATCCTCCTTCTCTTACGGCAAGGATGGCTCACCGCATGCAATCACTGAGAAGATCACCATTCCATCAGGTATCGTATCTTTCTTCTGAGGCCGTATTATCGTAGGCCTACAGAAATTGAGCATAAGATAGGCCGTGTTGCATTTCCGAGCTCCAGGCTATCTCATCTCAATAACACTTTCAGGAGAGTCACTGACAATCCAGCCTGGAGCACGACTGAACTTTGCTCCCGATGCGGGCATTGAAGTGCACGGTACGGTACCGTATCGCGAATTGATGAATGCCGATCGCAAACTGACTTTATTCATTTCAGGTTCATTGACCATAGCCGGAACTGACAAGGAGCCGGTCTACTTGGCGGCATCCGGAACTCGATGGGCCGGAATTCAGTTTAGATCAGGTTTGCTGAAATTGTTTAAGATTACGACACCACTTTTCCACATTTGTGCGTCTCATGGTCTCACACATTTAGATTCTTTTCTTACAGTACGGATATTTTTTACTGGGAATGGATTATGCAAAAACAATTTTGAATTTTCAACAGTCTCTTCATCAGATCGGCTTACTGGAAATCCGGAAAATCTCTCAATAAGACAATCCTAAAGCACAGCAATGCAGGCTCTTTTCCGTTCACTTAAATCTGTTTACCACAATAACCCCGCGGGCGCTGCTCCAGAGCAACTTGTTGTGCAGAAGTGTATCGCAAATGCCCACAAAAGTAGTGGCCAAATAAATATCCCTCGCTGAACCCCCTCAAGGGCTGTTGTTGGGGAAGCATGAGAAAACAGCACGAGTTGAGGGGTCAGGGGGGAATATTATTCTAGTAATATTGTTTAAAAAAGTTTTGGGCAATTCCTCGTTTTTTTTGCCAAAGATCTTCATTATTAACATAAGTTCAAAGGTCAGGAAATAAATTAAAATGAGGGATCTAAATAAATAATTCGTTCACATTTTTCAGGATACGATGCGTCCTCGACCTCCCTCTCCTACGTGAACATCACTGGCGCTGAGGTCAGTTGCAATTTTGCTAGGAAACACCTTATGTTTCACAGCTTCCCTAAAATCAGTGCTTGTTTCTGTTTTGCAATGATCCAAGCACTTCTTTCATTAAAAAAATTGAAAAAAAATAATCCCATAGGAGTTGGGCAGAATGATCCAGCCAAAGCGTACGAGTAATCAAAAGTCGAATTCTCCATCCAGTTATTATATTATATTCATGAATCCGATTCCAGATCGGTCTCTCCATCGACCGGGGCGCCGAACCTCCAACAATGAAGAACGTTGTCGTTGATGGAGCAAGGAAGGGCGTCGTTGTGGACACGCAGATGGTTCGTTATTCGAGTAAATAATGGTAGAAAAAATAATAGAAAATGGTTGACAGTAGTAAAAACAATAGTAGGAAAGGTAGAAAATAGTAGAATGTCGTCGTGGACGGGGCGAAGAAGGGTGTGATGATGGACACGCAGAAGGTACGTGAAATTGAGATGCTTAAAAAATATTAAATAAACGCGATAGCAAGTAAGAGGAAGTTTCGATAGCAGAGCCCTTGGCGCTTTGACTCGCTAGCAAAAGTTAATGACCCGACACTTCCTGATGGGGCCGGAAGTACTACATATCAATGAAACGAGCGTGGCCTAGACCACTGAAACAAACATATTTTTTCAGCTTTTGAGTCTAGACCATGACAATTTGGTTCCCGGTACGATTCGAAAAACGAGACGTAATGAAAAAACTTTTTTTAGGGCGACGGCTTGCACCGAATCACCGGAGTTACTGCCGCCAACTCTTTGGACTCCGGCTTTACCATACTCGGCGAGGTACCGTAGTCTGCACACTTCGTGACCTACCGTACTCCACCTCGCACACCACACACACAGTACTTGTACTACACTACGGTTGATTGTTCGCAGATTTTTGATTAATTTGTGCTTCTGAAATGTAGAGATTGCGCCACGCCGATTTGTATCGATTGCTAGTCACCTCACTTTGTCTCAGGCACTGAATATCACATTGCATGATTATTATCTCGAGAGATTGATAAAGACAATTTGATGTCACTCAATGAATGCAGTGTTCAGTGGTTGGTGGTACACAATACACTCGATTCGATGAATAATGTCGATTTTTACACAATTTTCGTGCAAAACGATGAAATAATAGAGATTGTCACTTCAAAGGATGATGCAGCAAATTCAATCTCGTTACAAGCGACGAACCCTTGAATTTCATCCTGTTTTGGCGCATGCGATTTCGCTCAATTTAGCTTGAGAGATTTCACACGATTTGCATGCTTCAACTAGGTACTGATTAGGGACTGCAAAATAGGAGAAATTTGGACATCATACAGTTTATATTCTGATTTTGGAACGAAACCCGGATTGAAATAACGCACTGACGAACGAATTTGTGCCGTTCGTGAAACACAATGCAGCAACATTGTAAATTTGAGAGGTCGGTATTTATTGTAATTTTTAATTTAATTAATTAATTATCATAAAATTTAATAGGGCGACGTGCAATTCGACGACTGTCTATCTTCATCGAACGGGCAACACGGATACGATCTGTTGACGAGTGGTGAGTCTCCTTCTTATGTTTTACTTTCAAATGAGTTTCACTTACCACACATGGTCTGATTCGCAAGACTGCATCGATCGGAGCGGCCTGTCCCTTTAAAAATACAAAAAAATAGAACCATTCCACAGGTTCTTGTAGTCCTAAATAAGACTGCAGTAATGGTTTATTCATTACACGCTTTTTCTCACCTATCAGAAAAGAGGAGACACATTTTACTCATTATCAGGCTCGATATCCATCTATTCCTCTTCGGCCTTCTCGAATGCCTACGATGGAATCTCGCTGAATGGCAGTAACTCGTTGAGGTGATTTAAACCATCTGTCACGACAAAGTAGGCCGATACTATGTGTGACTTATACTAGAACATCTGCAGTACCATTTATCGTATGGAACGAAAAGCCAAGGAAGAGCTCGATCCTCTTCCTTTTATACACACCCTCCGGCAGGGTGCTAAAGTGATAGTTACACGTGTTCAAATATCATCAACACTTACTTGATGGTCAATATAATGAGCCAATAACGATTATTTCGTTTTTCTGTTATGATTAAGCAGCTGATTTATTCTAATCGAACATTTTCAGGGTAGAGGACTCGCTCCTGGGAGGCAATGGAGCAGCCGGAATGAGGGTCGTGAGGTAAAATTGCTTTTTATCACAAGGGATGTCTTGTTGAAAAGAAGACAAAGACATTAATCAACGTAACAAGTACACTTTTTACTGCTACTTTTTGAGTTTTGTGCACTATTTCGCCTCCCACAACGATCATTAACAAGTGCGTGCGAGGGAGCCATAAAGTTTTACTGCGCAAGTGATAATTAGCTTGGCAGTACAACTTTGTCTTTCTCGTCTCTCCGAATTATCCACTAAAATGGGAATTTTCGGGACCAAATGTGCAAAGGCTCAACAGTGCACACATACTCCCTGTTCGATAGTGTTCTTGGATGATAATTGAAAACAATTAAATATTCCGACATCTGTTCTTGTTTTAGATCCACCAGCTCCTCTTCCGACCTCTTCACTCTCCACCTTCGATCCGTCAACATCACCGCGCACTTCTATGACCCAGCTATTCTCCTGACGACAGCGGATAACATGGACTTCCTGTTGGCCGAATCGATTGTGAGAATTTCATTGAAATGAGGAAGCGCAATAACATTTAAAAAATCTCATTCTTTTCGATAATAAATAGATTATGAATGCCCTCAAACTCAACTTACCCTCAAATGCGTTTAGACTTTCCCTGTTGCGATACGACAGGCTCGGACAGTACAAAAAATAATTCTAAGCATTCAAAAAGGGCTGCTCCCGTCGTATATTTATATTTGTTGCTTGATTACTATTGTAGATCTACGAGAACTCCAACGGCGCGCTCATCTTTGGCGGGACAACGGCCCAATCGCAGATTCAGCTCATCTCCAATCGATGGGTGAAGAATTCCGGACCAATAGTGCACTTTGGTCTGGTGCAGGGTGAATGATCTTTGATGTTTATCAATAGGCAAGGTTGATAGAGTTGCGAATACTCTGATGATGAAGAGCAGCAGACACATTTCAATTTTTGATCTTTTATTTTTAGATCTTTAATCTTTTATTTTAGGCGGTACAATCCTCGTCGACAACAACCTATTCGAGGAGAATCGAGGAAAACTGCAGAGAGAGGCGATTCTGGAAGTGATGAGCGAAGCAGGTTAGCTATTTCTCAGAAGTTGTCGGATAAACCCACGATAGCGCCAGTGCAAAAGCCAAAAATACGTTTTATTTTATTTTTTTATTATTTTTTTAGAGCTGCTGGGCTTGGAAAACTAGGTTATGCAGAGACCGAATTTCAATCAGTTTTTCATTTTCACAGAGGCCGACGTGACCATCGTCATCAGCAACAACACCTTCAAGAGCAACCAAATCGAGGGAGCGATTCGGTTCGAAATGATGGGAGGACGGCAACCGAAGGTGAGCTACAACTATTGAGAGGGTTACAGATTCCATGGCGAAATCGATGCAAGGGAAGAAAGGGATGGAGGAGCGATGGCATCGATGTCGAACCTGGAGCACTAAATTGTGTCTATCTGTCAACAATGCTGCATAAATTGGCAAACATAATTGTTTTAACACTTGTTCCATTCGTGAAACATACTTGCAACAGTAAAAATGAGTGTTCAATCATCTCGCGCATAGTAATAGAAACAATCCAAAAAAAATTTATCATTTCCATCTTTAAAGAAAATTTCACTGAAAAATTTGGAGAAGTATTACGGAAGTGCCCATTCACACATTACAGGCCACCATCTCCCGCAACGCCTTCGTCAACAATCAGGCGACTGTAGTCGTAGATGTGGCTGTGTTGACGGCGCCAACCGTGAGCGGGAATCAGTTCGGAGACCCGCAGGTAAAGTCATAATGGTATCTTAGATCACGAGGTAGTATTCTACGAGATATCGCAACTAAAAAAGAAATATCACAAATATGCTTCACGCAATTTATATGAGGGCCTAGAATTTTAAAAATCGTTGAAGATTGAACTGGATAGGGTAAAATCAAACTAACCGACATTTATTTTATAAATATACATGGACAATTATAGTCCTCCTGCGAACTCGCAGCCGTCGGAGAGCACCCGGATAACACTTTTCCAGCGGATGCGCAGGTAAAGCTCTATGTTTAGTATGGACAAACTATCTATAAGTCAACAATTTCTGCAACCTTTACTACGCGATTCGGTTACGTTTCAGCAAGTGCTCAAATCACCTATGAATTTTGAGAATCAGTTGTTGCCCTTGTTCATACTAAAAATAATTACCGTATTTTTAACCCAAGTGTCGGTACTTCTTGCAGAACGCCCGATGCGACCTCCACGTCGGCGCACACTCCACCACCCGGCCGACAGCAACTGGACCCGTGATGATTCCATTCCCTCCGCTGACTGGGACTTACAATCAGATCAAGAAGGGAGACGGGCCTTACGTGTATGGATTTCTCAATACGTGAAAGTTCAAAAAATAACGTTCGGATATTTAGGAAAGGATTTGGTCGAAATTGTTGGACAGGCTGCTGTTTGTAGAAAAAAATTATAATTGCTTATTTTTAATTTGTTTAAAAATTCCAGCATCGACTCGAACCTCGACATTCCCGCCGACACGATCGTGGTGGTCGAAGCAGGAAGCGACTTGGGCTTCTACGGGGACCATGGAGTGACTGTGAATGGTGAGCTGCGCATTAAAAACATTCGCAAAAAAGTGATTCGGTTGAAGGGGGGTACCAATATTACTTGGTGAAGGCTATTGAAAAAAGGAAATTTAGGCAAGCTCTACATCAACGGCACTCCCTCGCAGCCGGTCGAGTTGTTCGGAGGAGATGGATCGCCGTGGCGGGGGATTCAGCTGGAGAAAGGTGGCATTTAATTATCGGGAGTAAAAAACTTTTTTTCTTCTTTTTTTTCCCCAAAAAATTATTCTTTTTTTCTCCATATTGGACTGGAAAAACATTACAGAAACCCGTAGAATCTGGTCTTTTAAAATTGTTTTATTTTCCAATTTTCAACCCACTATCATTTAATTCGTGCAAATCCAAAAAAACTGATTCGATGAAGCACAACCGCGGAGCACAAAATCGTGAACGCGTGGATTTTGATTTGTACATTTTTTCCGTTGGTACGATATTATAAATTCCAGGCGGACGTCTCTTCCTGTCCAACGTGGTCATTCGAGACGCCCAAATCGGAGCTCTTCTCAACTCTGATGACGTCATATTCCACAATGTGACCTTCATCCGATCCCTCAAGCACGCTGTGGAGACAGGGCCGGGATACTGCCAGGGAGAGGTGAGATGTGATCATTGGTCTTTGATCTTTCACAAAATTTTATTGATTTTCGCATAAAAGAGTGCTGATTCAGTTACGTTTCAGCATGCGCTCAAATCAGGTATGAACTCAGAGAATCAATCGTTGCTCCTCTTTGTCCCGAAAATAATTACTTATTGAGATCTGCCAACTCGATATCGGATCGTTTCAAAAATTACAGCTGTATAACATTTCAAATAATACAATAATATTAACTAACGATTAACAGATCTGCCTTCTCGACCTCGGGAATTCCACCATCCGGGACACGTTTGGTAGTGCACTGTACGTGGACAAGAGGGATAAAGCTGTCCCGTTCACGGTGGCGAATGGAAACTTCATCGGTATGTTGTTGTCCTACAATTATTTCTATTGAGTACCCAATTAGATAGGATGGTTAATGATAGTGAAAAAGAGGGACAAGGCTGTGCCGCTTACGGTTGCGAATGGAAACTTTATCGGTATGTTTTTGTCTCACAACTATACTTATTGACAAGTGCCTAGTAACAAAAGGATGGTTAATGATAGTGGACAAGAGAGACAGGGCGGTGCCGTTTACGGTTGCGAACGGGAATTTCATTGGTAATTTTTTCTTCTTTTTTTTTTATTCCATGCTTGTACTATTCGAGTCTTTAGCTGGTTAGGATGGTTAATGATAGTGAAAAAGAGGGACAAGGCGGTGCCGTTTACGGTGGCGAATGGGAACTTCATTGGTTGGTATCTAATTTCTTATAATTCCTGATTTATTTCGAGTGAGTTGTCTGCTAAGATATTCATTAAGGTCGCGAATGGGAACTTTATCGATAAGTTTAGTACCTATAGAAGCACGGCTAAGCCTGTAATATAATGAAAGATCTCAAAGGCCTGGAGAGAATTATATTTAAAGGCAACTCCGAGACTGCAATCGAATTTCAAGCGCCAGCTGGAGAGATCACGGTCAAGGATGTCCTAGTGAGCTCTCACTAACTATTTAATTAATTAGTTAATTAATTAATTAATTAATAATGTATATAAATTTAATATTAGATCCGCGACGGCGGCGGAAATGGCGTCTGGATCGAGGAGCAAGACAACATGGCTGGTCTGGAAGCAGTGCGGATAGAGAGACTAAGGGTGGAGGATGAGGAGAGGGGCGATGTGAGATCCTTTTTTAAAACCTATTTTTATCGGCTCTAACGTCAAGACAATTCATTGATTGCCCAAACAACCTTGCTTTTACCGTTAACACCGAGAAAGTAAAGACTAGGGAACGTGAGGACAGAGAGACTGAGGGTGGAGGACGAAGAGAGGGGCGATGTCATTAATCTGAATTTTGTTGGGAATGCTGCACCATCAGATATTGTCTTTATAGAAATACCATTGAAATTTCAGGGAAGACTGAAACATACATTTTCAATTTTTTGACCTTGTCAATTATAGGATCGAAGCAGTAGATCAAACAACTTTCAGGTCGGCCTCTTCATCTCGTCCAAGCGCGTGAAGAAAGTGGAGATACTCGACTCGACCTTTGAGAGGAACACCGTGCCATCGATGGTTGTGGACCTGGATGTGAGTTGATTTCTTCTACTTTGTGAAGTATCAGATTGGTCATACCTGTAATTAGTTGACGCAAATCATCGAATCTCTTCGTATCACTTTACCGTTAAGTTGTAAGTGGCAGACAATAGTTGCTGATTTGGGAAAACACTTGATAGATTTTATTTGTGAATTTTAATAATATCTTCAGATGACCTCTCCCATCTCCTTCTTCAACATCTCCGGCAATCGCTTCCGCAACAATAGCCAAGTCGTGACTGCACTGTCGTGTGTGGGATGCGCTTCTGGTAGGTGTTTCTCCTAGGCATCTTTGCTACCCTTTCATCATCCTTCGACTATCGCATACACGGAACTATTCCGTCAATTCAGTTCAACTCTCTGGAAACGAATACTAATATTTTCAGGCCAAATTTCTCGCAACGCGTGGACCGGCAACAATCTCGACCATGATGGCAGCGCACTGTTCGTGGAGTTCAAGCGGAATGATGATCAGGAGGTATGGTTGTATGAATTGGATTCCACCGTACAATCCTAGGCTCATGTTTGTATGAAACTTGACCCTGAAACTTAATCCGAATTTGTATTTTCAAAGGAACAATTGGTTAGGACAATCTTATTCACTGCGACTTAATTATAAGCGAGTGAAGTGTTTTTAAATTATAATTACACTCTCAAAATGGTAACATTGTTTTCGAATTGTTCAGGGGGTTCTATTATTTATATCGAAAGGAATGAGAACTCAATCATCACAGTCAAGATCGGCGCGTATTTATTTTTGCTCTGAAACATATCTTGAATCAAGAGAGTCCATTTTCTCGTCAATGCAAGGAGAAGCTTATTTCTAAAAAAACAGCATGATTTAGAATATTTTTTTGTTCCAGAAAGAACCCTCCATCCTGATCGACAACAACCGCTTCGATGGCAATTCGGGAGAATCGACACTGGCTTTCTCGTCGGATTACGCAAGGGAAATCGCTGCTGTGCTGTACAATAATACCTTTGAGGTAGGGAATTCTTATGAAAATACATTATATGTTCATAAATTGCAACTAGTCTCAGCAAGGAACGAATTCATTGCCAGCATTGCGATTCTAATCGATGTCGAATCGCTTGAATCGTTGATTCGTTCGCTTGAAATGCTCAGCATGTAAAATGTTTTTGTTCCAGAGCATCGGAAGGACGATGGGCGAGAATCTCACGATAATATTTTTTTACAGCGAAGCAACAACTCCCGAGCAGTCCTCATCTCCGACACTCCCGATGCCTCCCTCCACCGGAACACTTTTAGCAGTAAAATAAGCATGTTCGACGTGGAAGTGATGTTCCCGGCGGACCAGGGCAGAGTGGGTGGACTATTGATTGGTAGATTATTTACTGATTCCGAGATCATGTAGCCCGCTGTGAGTGTGATAGTGATATCTCTATACTCGATTGATGAAATGCCTTTTTTTTGGGAGATTACAGAGGTCCATTTATGAATTATTTCCAGCAACTCAACGCCACGCAGAATCAGTGGAGCAGCGACCCGCCGGGCATTCTTGACGGGAACCACAGCAAGAACAAGGGTCAGTATTTTTCTACTTATATTTTCGAATTAATCATGAAAAAAAATCGAACAAAGAGCCGTTCTCTAGCTCCTCTGTAGCTAGCACTATTGTTGTATTCATTCTGACGCGTGATCAGAATAGGCCCTCCGGACTGAAATGGCCTCATAATCACTGGCCTAGCAGTGATCTCCCGTGGGACGGAAGCGCCTTGATTAACAGGGATGAAACGGGCCTTTTCCTGACGAGCGCAACATTAACTATTTCCAGGCTACGTCAACCTCGGTTCGACCCCTACTCTGACCTCCCTACCCACCCTCCTTCCGCCAATAGTGTCCGTCGATTGCGCCACGGTGAACTACTGCACGGGACATGGACGATGCGTGGGTGAGTGCGATATTTCGAGAAATTTCCTAGTCCGGAACCCACAAACTATAGATAATTATATTTTCCGGGACCCATAGCGGGTGTTGGGTTTTTTATGGGAGATGCGTGGGTGAGTAAAATTGATTGTTATTGTTCCAAAAGAAGTGAGATTATCATCAACATTTTCAACAAATCGAAATCATGAATACGCAGTGAAACATAGTCGAATATTATTACAACAAGCAGTTTCTCATCTTTTAATTTTGATACACTATTTTTAGGCCCCTCTCTATGCCTGTGCGACGCTGGCTGGTCCTCTCGCACTTGTTCACTGCGAGTGCCGACCTGTCCGCTGAACTGCTCTGGACACGGTAAGTGCCTTGTTGTTAGGCTATGAGGGCTTAACTTATCCTAAACGCCGGTCCCAGCATCTTCCGGATATCATAAAAACGAAGTACACGTGTGTATTTCTTCTAAATGCCGGCCCGGCGACTATTTTCCGGTTTCCGCATATTACCCCGGTTGCAGGCGCGTGCGTCGGCTCGCAGTGCCTCTGCGAGCTGGGCTGGATCGGTCAGAGCTGCGAGGTGGCGACCTGCGCTGGTGAGCTACTCTTTGATTTGTGTTTTTTTCACGATTCAAGCCCGCCTTATCGACATTACAAAGCCCCTCAAGAACTAGAGCACTCCGTGAAGCATATTTTTCGAGGAAATGTTTAGGCGTAAAACGAAAGTAACCCCTTTTTGTGAAAAAATGTAGTGGTGTATCTACCCACCTCATGATTGCAACCTGCTGGTGAGCTGTTGTGATGCCACTTTTATGCAAACCACCAAAAACATCAAGGACCTACTTTTCTCTAATGCGGCTTTCCTTGTTCAATAACGTTCATGTCGCAATAAATCAGAAAAAATGGGCGTGGTTGGAAAATATTATTTCTCATCAGCTTAGATCCGATCCTACCGTAACCCTTCAAATTCCTTGCAGGAGTCGCTGACTGCTCTTCGCACGGCGTCTGCGTGGGCAAGGACAAGTGCGAGTGCGCCGATGGATGGGCGGGTGAGAATTCGTTGACGAATGCGTTGATTACGGTTCAAATTGAAAGCCATGTGACACGTGACAGTTATATATTGCACATGTTGATGTGTTGCTGAGTGTAAGACTGCAAATCGTTGCTCTAGAACAATTTAATTAATAATAATTTAATCTCAGGCCCCCGCTGCGATCAGCCCGAGTGCTCTAAAGACTCCTGTAGCCACGGCACGTGCGAAGGGGCGAGCTGCCGGTGCGAGAAGGGATGGAGCGGTGAGGAGTTTGGATATCTCTCGCGCCATCCTCCCATTTCAATCAAATTGGGGACAACTTGATGACATCACAGATCGTGAAATTTAAAAGACAAGAAGAAAAGTGTATTACAGGTTTTTTTTTTTGGATAATTGACAGAGAAGCACTGTTATTGGATTTTTCGATGCATTCTCATAGCTAGTATGAAGCATAACCGATCAGACGGAAACCGAGGTCGCGGTGAATGACAAGAAAATTGCCATTCCTCACCACTGGCCCGAAGGAGCGGTTGTGCTTCACTCTCGCTATAGAATGTTGGCGAACAAGACCGTTTCATTGATGATTCGGCGCTCAACCGAAACAAAAAATTTTCTGATTGAGTATTGTCTCTTCTTCTAGTCTCTAGAAAGCAACACAACACGCGATTCGTTAGAACTGTTTCTTTCCTGCTATTATAATCAATCACCTACTCTCCAGGTCCCTCCTGCTCCTATCCCCTCTGCTCAACCAACTGCTCACTAAACGGAGTATGCTCCGCTCCGGACACGTGCTCTTGCTTCGAGGACTTTACGGGAGCGAATTGCGAGGTAATTTTCGGAGATCAAAGGTCATAAAAATTATTTTCAGAAATGCGCCTCCGACGCTTGCAAGTTATGCAGCGTGCCCTGCGTCAATGGACATTGCGACGGAAGTGGACAGTTAGTTATTTGTTTGTATTATAGCATGACCAGCCGATTTCGCCCCCGCCTTCGGCGGGGTCTGATCGACTGGCAAGGTTCATCGCTGATCAGTTCGCTCTCTACCCATTTCGCAATGTAGAAAGCGTGCGCAACACGTTTGACCTTGTTTACTGTTTCGTGACCTGCCTACGTGACTTTCGCAATACTGAACAAACACATCCACACACACAGGGAGACAACTCTCCTTTATTAAGGAGTATGATATTAGCCATCCTATCGTTGTCTCCAGATGTTAAAAAGCGAACACCGAAGAGTAAAAAAATTGCATTTCTCTGATAGCCTGTAATGGTGAATAAATAAATAGATGGTTTGATTGAATACCAGAGTCTTTTAAACTTCTCTTTGCAACCTCTTCATAATAGTATCTCATAGAGTGTGCATCTGCTCGGCTGGCTGGACTGGCGCCTCCTGTGATGTGTGCTCATCGGCATCGATTTGTTCTGGTATTCACTTATTTTGTTATTTGTCAACACTTCTTTTGACAGATAAATTTTAAATAGTCGATACGATCGATAGGATGAGCTAATCTCACATTGTTTAGTGAGATCCGCCATCCTCTTCCTGCTCCCCTCAACGGGTGATCCGAGCGTCCCGGGAGGAATAGTCAACGTGCATACAGCGATGCTGCCGAGGTAGGCGGTCCTTTTTTCTATTTTGCACCATTTGTAATAAAAAGTACAAGAGCGTGTTTCATTCGGTGGTTCTTACTGGAAGTAATCAATTTTTTCTAGATCCTCCGGCCGTTACTCATGCGTTTTCGGTTCCGTCTCCTCCTCGGGCCAGCAAGTCTCACCGTCACTAGTGCGATGCCCGTTACCGGCTAGTCTACCAGTGGGAAGGTACTGAATCTTACTGTCATGCAAAAGTATTCGGACTCTTTGAAGACACCTCTTCAACCTGTGGCCGGAGGGAGCCGCGACGCCCATTCCGCACGTGGACAAGCGACCGGTTAGTGTATTACTTGCAAAATTCATTCACAACCATTGCAAACTTCTTGTTTAATTCGTAGGATTGCGAATAATGCTTTAAAAATATTATCAGATCCACTTCACCGCCTACTCTACCTGCCTGCCCTCCCTCTGTCAGGGCTTTAGTTCGTAGGAAAAAGCCCATAGGAATCCCCTCTCACCCCCCCCGCGTAGCTCAACTATGGCGTTTGAACGACGCTATTCTGAAACGTTGCAACCCTTCAGATCCACTTCACCGCCTACTCTACCTGCCTGCCGTCCCTCTGCCAGGGCGAGTGTCTCGGGCCGATATGCATGTGTCCCCAGGGCAAGGCGGGGCCGATGTGTCAGTTTGCGCAGGTGAGAAATGAGAAAAAGAAAATTTTAGAAATATGAAAAAGCAATCATTTGTGTTTCAAAGGTTATTCAAACGTATGAGATTGTTCATGCGGAGATTATTATCCAATATATATGTGAGTGTAAACCGAAAATGATCAATTGCTCAATATTTTTCTCCAGATCTGATTTCGTTCATTGTCAGGGAGAAACACAATTTACGATGCTGTATCATCTTTTCTGTCAGGTCCTCCCCTCAGTCGATCGTCAATTCATCTCTGAGCCCTCGACGACGACGGCATCTGAGGGGAAGGCGTATGTTGTGCAGTTGCCGCAAGTGGTGAGCAATGTATCTTTTATCTTCCATCACGTCATCCACCTCAACGCCCAACACTAGGATTCTTGTTGTACAAATGTTATTAGTTGCTTTGTGAAAGAAATTAATAGGCTTTAGAAATGAAACAAAAGAACAACGCTCAACATTTTCTCTCGTTATTACTATGTGACTCCTTCCTCATCAGCTTCGAGTCGCTATTTGAGTATGTGCATTCAGTCCTCTTCGATCCTCCGTCTCGCCTCTGATGCCCCAGGCCTTCGTCTCGATGAATCCCGCTCGCTTCTCGTTTGGGACTCACCGAGGGGCAGGGAGACACCCTATAATGTCACTGTGGTGATGGCGAGTCCGGGAGGTAATAATAATTAATTTATTGCCAAGTCGTGACATTAATAATTGGAAATGCTGATGTTTTTGGAAATAGCGAGGGGAGGCACAGAAGTATTGTTATCTAATTTTGACAGTTTATGAAAGGCTCCTATGAAATTTATTGAAGAGATAATCTTACACCAGTGATCCAATCGGATTTGCCATATTTTACTAGAAAGTAAGTAAATAGTCCACATCTTCAGGCGACACCACCTTCTCTTGGCCTCTCAACGTGCCCGTCACCTATTCGGCCGTCATCGACCGAGTGGTCAAGGAGGAGAGGAAGAGGCGGTATCTGGTCGAGGGAAGGGTCGTCGGGGCTAAGGTAATAGGGAAAAAGTATTCAGATTACCTTTTTCATGCATTTTCTTCAGAGACAAACATTGCTTTTCAGTTAGGTTTCACAACATGTCCATATTTCAAAGAAATCTCAATTTTGAATTCCACTGGGCTTGTCTGTGCAACAAAACTTATTAATTATTCCACGAAAAATTTATGGCAATAATGTTAATGTAATCATAATATGATAGTGAAGAAATGATATGCCAATAAATAAAAATTAACGTAATTATATTTTCAGACCCGCAAGGACGTCCCGGTCACAGTCACCTTCGCTCGGTCGGATGGAAACGAAGAGGAACGGGAGGTATGTAAATACATAATTAATTATTTAATTTCGGTATTAAAAAAATTAAAATCAGGTCAAAGCTGACGCAAACGGGCGTTTCTCGCTGTACTGGACGCCTCCTGGTGGTAGTGCGGAGTTCAACGTGGTGAGATTTCGAACATTTTTCATGCTTCCGTGGAAAACATCATAACATGACGTAGAACGCCCAGATTACATTTGTATTTCTCATTAATTGTAATATTCCAGACTTTCTTCTTTTTCAGACGCATCTATGAATACTGTTCAAAATTTCTCTCTGACAATAAATATTCAGCCCATACCAATAAATAAAAAAAGGATTTAGAACACTTCAAATCCCTTTCAGATCGCCACTCACCCAGGCGAGAAAGTGGACGAATCGAATCAGGGCGTCTCTCTCAGAGTGCAGTCAACGTCGATCGAGTACGAGAGGGAAGTGACGGAGGAGGAGTTGAAGAAGGTTGGGGCAACGTTCAATTAAAAGGCCCTGAAAATCAAAGTCGAGAAAGAATAGTCGATAGTGTAGAGTGAAATAATAAAATGTGCTGTTTGTGTAAGAGAGGGAAGTGACGGAGGAAGAGTTGATAAAGGTGAGATTTGTTTCTTTCGCAGAGGAATTACAGATTACATTGATAAAGTAGGGTGGGATGTTCTTTCACTGTGACGATATACATCAAGAAAAGCACAAATACGCTTACAATGGTACTGAAGTTCGATGTAGAGGAGGCAGCAACAAAATATACGATGTTCAGGGCATCGATTACAAGTTCATCACTGAAGACAGCAAGAGCGAGTGGTCGGCCGATGTGCTCTACCCTACGGCGAATATTGTTGCGGAGAGCATGAAATTGGTATGATTTGTTTTTCAAATTCTTATATTTTTTGGCGAAATCCATCGGGAACAATATCAAATGCGTTGCCAAGTTGTAAAAGGTTAACATCATTGTGAAAAATAACTTGTTCCCACGTGCGAGTCGATGTGCTTTATCCAACAGCGAATATTGAAGATGAAGAGCATGAAGATGGTATGATTTTACTAAATTTATCCTGACTTGAGGCAAGATCTTGCAGGTAGAAACTTAGTATTATATTTTTCGAAAAACCATCATGGCAAAAATATCAAACCCGTTGCTATATTTCAAAAGGATAAAATAATTGTGAAACATATTCAAATTTCGATTTCCAGACCACCCAAGGCGCACGGATTGCCTACCGCATCAAGCGCCCGTTTTCCGGCAATCTCGTCGTGTTGTTCATGCGAGGAGAAGAGAAGATTGTGGCGACGTGAGATTCTTCTTTTTTCTATCGCAATTTACTATTTCGATGTTTTTCACGCCAGCGACGCTTAAAAACTTAGCTAAAACTAGTGAATGGTGAGAAAATCATTTGCCTTCATATTTCTAAATGTAACAAAACAATTTACAGTCACACCGTCCTCGCCGCTCCTTCCGGAGGCCAGGTCTCACTTGCCTCATCTCCCCCTTCCATCACATTCAATGCTAATGAGAACTCGAGGAACGAGTTGATCAGAGTTAGTTCATTTTGAATCATTTTGAGTACAATCATTTTGAGCTAGCTCATCTTCACACTAAATTTCTAATTATGATGCCCATCAATGTGGATCAGAAAACAGAATAATACAATTTTTAATTTTTCACTGAACTAACAAGCAGTATCGAAAAGCGTTAGAATTACGACATGTTGAAGGAACTGTGAAACATATTTCGATCAATAAATCTAATTCTCCAGGTCTCCCTCGCCTCCCTCGGCGCCCCTCTCACCTCGCCCCTCTCGCTCTCGTTCTCCTCCTCTCCTCCGCCATTCTCCCTGATGTACTCGGAACCTCCACTGGAGGACTGGAAGCAGTACTCTAAGGTGAGTGTCTCCATTTATCCATTCATTCAATCATTATTTTTTCCGTCGTAGTTGCAGTACAGGTAATGAGCATGAGTAGAAACTGAGGTCCGTAGATGAAATCGAAGCGGTGGGGGGGCAGCAAGGGAATAAAAGTGGATAGTTAAGAGTCAATTGATGTTGTCAATAAGACTATGCGAACCAGCATTACGGAATAAATGAAATAAATAACTGGATGGATGAATTTCAGGATCCACTGGTTCTCTGGTTGGTGCCGACTGGCACCGGGCCCATCTCGGGCACGATCAGGGTTCATCAGGGAAAGGATGTGAGTCATTTTGACTTACTTTACTTGTTCTGCCGCCATTTTTCACGAGGAATTTCTTAAAAACTTACAAAAACAATTCAGACAATCCATCAAATTCCCTACTCTGTCGTCTCTGCGCCCTCTCCCTTCATGCTGAGGATCTGTCTGAGAGATGCTGCGTTGTCCAGTCAGGTAAGAACGATAGAAAAAAAACTTTTTAGACGCACGTTCTTAAAAATAGGATATCGGGGGGGGGGGATAACAAAAGTCGATTCTAATCATTCTTCCAGACGCCGTCCTCTTCCACAGACGCGGAGATGACAGTGACAAGGGCTACGAACAATGCGGTGACTGTGAGGCAGGCGACGGTTAATGGTAACTGTTATTTTAATTTCAAAAATAGGCTTTTCACTATTTCTGATGTTATCCGCTAAAAATGCGGTGAGGGGTAGGCAAGCTACGGTTAATGGTAAATGTTTTGGTGATTTTAACAGTTGTTTTTTTTTCAAAATTAAACGAAACGAAATTGAACTGGAATGAGCTGCAGACTGTTATTGAGACGATGAAGCATACTTGAACAGTCAACTTTTGAAAGTGAATTTTCAACTATTTTCAGGCGCTGCCGAAGAGTTTGAGATCGTTCCCGGCTTCTACCAGCTGCGAGTGACTTCGAGAGAATACGCGGAAAGGAAGGAGATGATTTATGTGAGATTCTTAGCTAGATGTCGCATGACTTAAAATTGCAATCATGATGTCATTGAACCTGTAAAATTTCAAGTGCACTTCCTAGCTTGACCTGTAGAATTGTGAAATTGCAAGCGGCGGGTTCGCTAGTTTGATGTTGCATGCATGACAGTATTATTTTGTTATCTATTGCAAAATTTTGATAATTAGATGCAATAATTCAAGGTGTCTTCCTCAAACACATCCTTCTGCGTCGATCTCTCGCCCGTCCATGCTGATCTTTTACCATCTTGGAGTGAAGAAAGAGGAGTGCGGGTGGAGATGACTGGTAGTCAAATGGTGAGAGAGTTATCAAATTATAATTTTGAAAACAAGTTTAGAAAATAATAAATATTCATTATTTTCGCAGGATTCACCCCTGCCACTCCTCCTGTTCTCTCCATCCGCACTGACGGCTGGCGATCATGAGGTGGGTCTCTTTATAATATTCGACTCAGTAACGATGCGCTTCACTGTTAAAGTACAGTACTTATCTTGAGTGTTTTGCGATTCAAAATTTAAAAATCGAGATGTTTTTCAGGTCGAGCTTACAGTCCGCGCTCGTAAGGGAACCATCATCGCTTTGTTACCGCCAACCTCGGAGCATGTTCAATACGTTAGTACTTATTTTTATTTAAATTGAATAAGTAAATACATTTTTATCTCAGCTTCCCTCTTCCTCCTCTTCGTCCCTGCTCGAAGACGGTGATGTGGTCAGACTTCAGATGCGAGTATCGACCTCGACGATCAAGGTTGGTTTTGTTCCCATCTTCATGGATTTCATACGATTTCTGAACGAATGACTGTTGAAATTAAACATCGACTTCGATTGGGCCAAAAAATAGATCATAATATTAATTAATCTAAATTAGGACGACGACTGTGACGGTCTTCTCGTCCCCATCCCCTTCGTCTACGAGAGCGAAGACGTCTCATCCATTGGAGAGAGCCAGTTGGTAGTTATGAAGAAGGAAACTGAGGGTTAGTGAGCAAATTTCAAATTCGAATCTCTTGATTTGATTCGTATATGCTTCACCACTGCGTCAATAGTAGAAGATTGGATGAACTAACATTGATTCAATGGCTCGCCTTCGAAAAAAATCAATTAATGTATACAGGTCAGCCTCGGATCTGCTCCTCCTCCTCCCCTCCATCGCCCCTACCACTCTCCCTATCGACTTCGATCCTGTGCGACTGCGCGTCGGGAGCGAGGAATAAGTGCAGGTTTGTAGCATTGCATTTCATTTCTGGATACAAAATAATTATTTAAAGAAATGTTCATAAAATATAAATTTAATACGTTTGGTATCGTTTCGTAACATTTGGCATAGCGTTTGACGCCGATTTAAAGCGCTTTTACAGGCAAAAGTACCGCGGCGCGGCGGGTTGTGGAGACGCATGGAGGCCGATTCCGGATGATACGGTGTCTACTGAGGTGTGTTTACGATGTTTTTCAACATCTGCGATTTGAAAAATTCTCAAGTGATTGTGGAAATTGGTTATATTTCATCTCCTATACACAACAAGCTAACAAATATTGAATTACTGCGAGAGAGGTTAACAAGAACAAAAACAATTAAATTCGTCCTAGACCCTGATCATTAGACCTCGAGAAATGAGCCGCCGTCTTTTCATTTCGCACACTCTCTCACCGGTCAGAGAAGCGAGAGAGTGTGTGAAATGAAGAGACGGCGGTATTTCTCGAGCTCTACTGATCATAAACTGATTTTCCCCAGATCCTCGCCCTCTTCCTCTCCCTCACTGCATCTTGCTCGTCCATGGGAATCGGAATTGAGGAGATCCACGAGGCGACCAAGTGCATCGGGCAGTTGGAGGCGGTGTGCCCAATTAATAGGCAAGATTATTTATTTAGAGACTTTTTCTTAGATTGATGAAACTGGAGCGGAAAGCCTACAAGGGTGGTGGTTTGGTTACAATGCACATAAACATGATTATTGGGCAGCTGGAAGCGGTGTGCCCGATCAAATGGAGATAATTTATTTTTAGAAACTTTGTCTTACAATTAGGTTGATAAAACTGGAGCGGAAAGTCTAGAGGAGGGTAAAATTTGGATATAACTAAAAGCAGGGGGTGTGCCTGATAAATAGACTCGATTAAATGGGCCATCATCTGCCATTTTGAGCAGTGCAACACGAAACATGTACAAAAGTATATAAAAAAATTGCAGGAAGATCGCCGTCATCCCCGTTCAAGGAACTGGTGTTTACGCGACGTCGAATGTGAGTCCTACTTGTTAAATTTATCGTATGAATGATCGATTCCTACATTTCAGACCGACGCCTCCAACGCTCCGCCCCTCTCCCTGCTCCTTCCCATCTTTCGTGTGCTTGACCTCCAATCGGTCGCCCTCGCTGGGGTTTACAATGAGTTCTTCGAAAAATTGGAGGTTAATCGCATTCCTTCTTCTTTGCGCGACTGTGGGGCGGTGAAATAAGTTTCATCGTTGCTCCATAGCGTTCACCAGAAGTTGAAAAGCAGTGTATCCAAGCCGAGGTACATGAAAATCAACAATCAACTGGAATGAAGAATACTAAAAATTTTTAAATTCAGCTCGTCTTCCCCTCCTCCAACTACTCCTCCATGGGCCCGACTGACTTCTCTCACTTCTTCGATGCCATCTCGGACACATCGGAGTTGGGGCAGTGGATATCGGCTAAGGAGACTGAGGGGATCAAGAATGGTGAGAAAGGTCTCTTCTTAAGGACCCAAAACAAGGGATAGATGGCAAATGAAGTCACTTAGAGCTAGATAAATACATAAAACTATGTGCTAGAACAGTGGATTTCGGCGAAGGAGACGGAGGGGATCAATAATGGTGAGCAATTGCAAACTTGAGGGCTAATAAGTTCGTGAAAACCCGATAAATAAGTGTAGATATAATGCAAACATCGCGAGGAATTTTAGGCTCCGCCCTGCTCTCTCGCTGGAATGCAACCATGAGCGAATGGCGCTCGGGGAAGCTCCGCCCCTTTGCTGCAGCAGCTGCTGCATCCTCCGACATCATCGATTACGCTGCTGCGAAGCAGTTGGTCGTGGCTGCGGATAGACTGAAGGCATTAGCGAGACAGGTAAGGTGTTGGTTGATTTTCGTCCGACTCTATTCTGATATTGAACTCCACGGTAATTCGAAGAATTATAACGAGGTGTGAAACATATTTGGTTTTATCATATTACACAATTTATTTGTTTAATTATTTTACTAATTAATTAATCAATTAAATACATTCAGCAAGGCGCTGCCAATCCGTTCTCGCTGCTGCACGACTACGTGAATCGCGTGCTGAGTGCGGGCGGAGGAGGAGGTGAGTGTGAATAAACTTCATTCTTAGGCATACAAGCATGAATAGCATAAAATCGATAATATTTTCACTATTTTCAAAAAGAAATGTCATTTGACCATCGTGTTCCAGACCCCGACGGTCCCGCCGAGTGCGCCACTGCTCACGTCTATCTCTCGCATGTGGAAATAGCTGAAGACGAGCAATTCACTGTTAGGGTGATGGTCAGGAATGAGAGGGTGAGCTATACTAACACTTGGCCTTGAAATACCAAACAATTATGAAAATTTAGTCTTCAAAAATTTTTTATTCTTTTTTTTTGAAAGGCCCACGCCATAACCACTAACAAATTCATGTTGCCCATTCATTACTAGTGATTGTGAAGCACAACGCAGCTATCATAATTGTAAAATGTGCCATTTCAGAGAGACACCGCTCTTGACAACGTCGAACTCACGCTGGACCTCGTGAGGGACGACCCGTATCAGGTTTATATTTCAAAATATCTACATATTTAGAACATATTTTGGCAAATATTGTTATGCTTCACAGAGCATTGACGTTACTGGCGAATCTTTGATGCACAATCACAGTGCGAATTCTAATAGAAAAACATATTCCTGAAAATAAATGGCATTCGAGTATCGTTCAGTTCGAAAATTCCTGGATTTGTGATGAGGATCTCGTTCCAGTCTCCGCTCCAATGCGGAGCCGCATCAATATTTTGAACATATTGCGGCGAAAATTGTTATGCTTCACAGAGCATTGACGTTACTGGCGAATCTTTGATGCACAATCACAGCGCGAATTCTAATAGAAAAACATATTCCTGAAAATAAATGGCATTCAAGTATCGTTAAAACAAAAAGCAGATGCTGTGCAGGTGTGATACCTTATTTTCCCGTTCCAGTCCCCACTCCAATTCCGCATCGGCCCATTTATCTACACGGGCATTCGCTCACTTGGAGGATCGCATTCATTGGGTGAGTTTTCAAGTTATAATTTGCTTCCGCATAATCTCCTAGCAGCGTTTGGGAGGTAAAAGCAGAACAATTGAGCATTTTTTTGCTAAGTGTTTTTAGCAGGGTCAATTTTAGAATTTTAAACCTCTTCAGGACCCTCGCAATCCTTCGATGCCACGTGGACTGTAGTGCCCGTCGCAGAGAGAAGATTGGTCAGGGAGGCGCATTATCAGGTGAGATTAGAAAATCGAAAATGCGATCTCGTTTCAAATTTAACTCGATTATGTTTCACGAAGCATTCTAGAATCGAAATGAATCTATAGATCAGTGGGTAGGAGAATGATGCTTCCAAAAAATAAATAAATATAGCTATCTATTTACAATTACAGGCCATCATCACGCTCTCCTTCTCCTCCTCGGGTCATTCTACGCTCATGAGGTTTGATTACAGACTCAATTTGCGATTCTATTAATTTTTTCCTATAATAACCTTTAAAATTAGAATTGAACTGCTAAGATTCATTCTGAACATGTTTACTAATAATTATCATCATTAATTACTCCTGATTACCTCAATTACCTCCTCTTAAGACTCTCCTCTCCCCGCCTTCTCGTCCTTCCTCGACCCTCCCTAAAACTACTTTACTTCCTGCCCTCTCCCTCCTCCCAAGGGGCAGAGGCCGAGGCTATGGTGTCGATTGTGAACACTGGGTAACTATTTTCATTGCCAAAAAATGCAAAATATTAGAGGCAGGATACTAGGAAAGTTAGCTGTTCTTGAAAGTTCGTTTCGCAATTCAACTTGGAATATACAAATATTCCTGCCCTCTCCCTCCTCACAGGGAGCAGAGGCTGGAGCGATGTGAATACGGGGTGAGCTCTATCGCTATCGAAATGGTGACATGGCTGGGAACATGCAGTAAGAAGTATCTATAGCTATTCTTGACCCACACTGTCACAATGTTCACTAGGAATGCGAAAGTATTAGTGATCTCGTGCCTCCTCGCAGAGTTAGTGGCGATTGTGAACACGGGGTGAGCACTATCAATATGAACATGGGCCAATAGTAGACAAAAAGGTACGATAAATATTGGCCCTTCACTGTCTCAATCTCGACTCGAAAATGTTCCTGCCACCTCCCTCCTCACAATGGGCAGAGGCGGAGGCGATGGTGTCGATTGTGAACACTGGGTGAGCTAGCTGTCCTATTAAGAGGAATTGAGTATCAGAATGTGCCCCCTTGCAAAATGTAAATAAACTTAACAAAAGACAACTGTGATTGTACGCATTAGAGTAGAACTTTCCGACAAGTTTCGATAATAATCACTTTAGATACCGCCCCCTCGCCGGTCTAAGAATCGAGGGCGCCCAGATCAATGTTGCTAATGAAAGGAATGTCGCAACGCCGTACTCGGTAAACTTTACATTCCTACTATTCATACTTTCATATAGAAGTCAATCAAAGAAGTTGTGATTTCAGATCAACTCGGTCTCCCTACGCGACTCCTCCGACCACCTCGATATCCCTCGAGATGGCGGACTGATCGGGACGATTCCATCGATTCCCTCAGGACGAGCGATGCAGATGAAAGTGCGACTGGGACTGAGGGATAAGGTAAAACTGATAACAAAGCGTTCTATTTTATTCGTGAAGCATTCGGATTCAATCAACCATTGACGCCTCACTGACAATGAGTGTTTTATGAGTCAAGTGAAACTCAATCGAAATAGCTACTCTGGAAGAAGTTTTGCCAACTCAAAATTCTACCTTTCTATGATATTATCTACAATCAATTCCAGGGCAAGCTCCTCGATTTAGTAAGAACTTTATCTATCTCGAAAATTCCACCTCCTCACTGATTATCAAATATTCCGATTCCAGGGCAAGCTCCGCTCGCTTCTCCTCACTCCCTCCCTTGACGGTGCTACTCTTCGTCTAGAGGATACGAGGTCGTTTACTGTACTGACGAAGCCGGGAGGAGGCGATGAGGATGGTAATTCTATTTATTTATGAAAACGAAACCGATAAATTGGGGGTGCTACCAGCCGGATCTGCACATGAAAAATATGGAAAATGAAGCGATCATGATCCATGTTTGGATCGCTTTTGTTCACGCTTCATTGCTCTCATCTATCTTGTCACATTGATATAAATATGATAAGATTTATGATAATATTAAAAATATGATAAGGTGATAAGATCACAAATTGCCCAGGCGGTCTTCTCGTCTCCCCGCTCGGACAATCCGCACCCGTCTACTACTACACTCCTACCGACGCGAAACTGCAGAATATCGCAGGGCTGAAGCTGATTCAGGTATTTATTTTTTCCAACAACTTCCCATCGAGAAATCAACGGCGACTCTTAACAATACCATTTACATAGGGTGTGAATCATAACTAATATTTCGAACGAGAATTTAAAAAAAAATATCTCGCTCGAAATATTTGTTGTGCTTTTGTGAGAGGAATGTGAACTGTGGCCGTTGATTGCTGACTCAGGCGTCGTTGATAATATAATACGGAAAATAAGAACTAGGGTTGATCGTTCCGAACAGAATGACGGAATTCCGAACCTCATTTCGGAACGGCACAGAGTCGGACAATGGCCGTTCCGGAATGAGAAATCCAATTTTCATTGTCCGAACTCATTCCGAGCGCTAATTGAATCAATTCCGGAACGAGGCAATTTTGATCACTCTCATTCGGCCGTTCAGAAAGCTGAATGATCAACCCTAATAAGAACAAATCCTGTCAGAGTCGTTGGGACTCCTCGACGACCGATGGGAAGGACTTCATCCGCGTGCAGGCAGCGATGCAGTCCAACGAGTCGCCCGATTTCGCATCGACGTTGTGGGGAAGGTGAGAAACTTCAAATAGGAATGTGTTCTAGAGTATAAAATATGTTCTCTTTACAGAGTCGAACTACCGAAGCTGCCAGCGAACTACAAGCTGCTGAGAGTGAGAGAGGTTTGTATTACATTTGGCTGATTAGAGTATTTGATTTCGAGCCATTAAATTCAATTTCAGGTCGGCGCTGGTGTCTCTCCACTTGGACGCGGTGTCGGAGGCGAAAAGTGGATCGAGCAAAGGGATGGGGTGAGTCGTTTGGAAAATAAATATGAGAAACACGAGAAATATTATTGAATCAAATTCACCTCTCTCAGAAGCAATTCGTGAACTGGATCGATAGTGGCGCGATTCCACGAGGAGGAAATATCAACTACGAATTCGTTTTCGGCGATCCAAAGGACTTTGAGCAGCCCATATTTGCGCAGGATTTGTATAGGATTCAGGTGATTTTCCTGAAATTCTTGAAATAAAATCAGTTTGCGATCATCAGATTACTGTATTTATCGATTGAGAAAACCAGTTCGCGATTCACAATTTGCCGTAATCCACCTATTTCCAGGTCCTGCCCGAATTCTGGCCCCAGCCGGGTACGGTAGTCGGCGAGATTCGAGCCACGTCGCCGATCGATCGACCACTGACGTACTCGCTGTACTCGCGGAACGGAGACGCGACGTGGGCTGTGAATGAGAAGACCGGTGTGATCTTTGATCTTTTGTCGCCTATTTCATGTTGAAAATCAATGTTTGCGGCAAATTGTTCGAATCAACTCTCATAATATCGACAAGAGAGCTTGTATAATGAGGATTAGCAGAATTGTCGTCAAAAATTAGCAATACTCTCGTCTATTAATTTCGCCTTATCCTTCATCAGATAAAGAAACAAGAGAGAACGATCATTGCGAAATGACAGACCACCCATCTCACAAATCGATATTTCCAGGCCAAATCGTGCTCGCCACTCCGCTTCGACGTGGCGAAGAATCTTGCCTGACCATGGTCGTTAAGGATTCGGGTGGGTTGAATAATGTTTTAATCTTAGCGAGAAGCGCAACAATTGAAAAAATGAACGCGTATCGCAAGTCATTGAGCTGTGAAACATATTAAAAAAAAGAAAATAATTTAACGACGGGCTGACATGCATAAAGTCGAAGCAATTTGGCATACGTTATTTCCAGTTAAACATCTCATTTTTGCATAAGAGAGCAACTTCAGTCGGTTGTCAGACCAGTTTCACGATGGCCGTTAAGGATGCGGGTATTATATTATTTTATCATAGGATGAACCTTCACTATTGAAAAAGTGCCAGCGTGCATCAAGTAATGGAGCTGTGAAACATACTCGAATAGACCAAAGAACTTAACACCGTGCTCACATGCAAAAAGTTTATGCTATTTCAATATTTTTTTTACAGCTTGGCCAGAAAGGATTATTGCAAAACTGAAAACACTTCGCAAGTAATGCAACTGTGAAACATACTTGAAATTAACAAATTCTTTAACGCTTGGCGCACATGCATAAAGTTGGTGCTATTTCGCAAACGTTCTGTATTCAGGTAAAGAATTAAAAAATAGCTTTTTTTTGCAAGAAAAGTAAGGTTATCTGACCTGTCTGACAATGGTCATCAAGGATGAGGGTGGGTTGATTAGTTTTATTTTTATACTCAGACAAGGACATTCCATTGTAAAACTGCAAATGCATAGACAAGTCATAAATCTGTGAAACATAGTCGAAAGTCGTCAGTCGAATGCGATAAAAATAAATTTCAAAGCTTAGCTCTGCTGAATAATAATAATTTATAGTTATTCCAGACGGTCGCCAATCCACCGTGCCCGTCGCAGTCAACACCGGCACCGCCGCCCTTCCCTGCCCCGTGATCACCGATTTCGCCCACCTGACTCCGCTCATCTGGAACCCGACCCTGCCGACCGTGATACCCACCTGGCCCACCTCACCGGTCACGCGACCGGCGACCCGAACCACGGGGACTACCACAGAACCGACTACCGACTTCACGAGTACGGTGCCATCGGCTACCACGGCGCCGCCCATTCTCATCGCTTCGCCGAGTACCAGGGAACCAGGAACCGAAAGTACGGTTCCGGGTACCTCGATGGACCCAGCGTGGACGTGGATGACTTCCATTGTGCCATCGGTGACTCCCGACTGGTCCCTTGCCACGATCACTCCCCGACCCGGCAGTACCATTGGTACGATTGGAACCATAGGAACCATCGGTACCATAGGTACCATGGGCACCGCTGCCACCCTTGGAACCACACCGGGTACCACCGAAGATTGGATATCGGCGGTGACCCGGCCCACGGATGGATGGGAGCAGCCATCGACGATTACGTCATCTGGGACTTCTGGAACCTCTTCTGAGCCATCCGCGGGTTCGACCCTCACATCGCTCAGGCCCTCGGAAGTCTCCACCACCGAGCCGACGACCCACTCCCATTCGCCCGATCCCTCCCTGGAACCCGCAACTACGATTATTATACCGTGGGGCACGACGCCGGTCTGGACGTCGACCTTCTTCCCGGGCGAGCTATCAACATTCACGACGTCTGAGCCGTCGGGAGCCTCGACGGCGACCTCTACGGTGTTCCCGAGCCCAGTGACGACGGACGACTACGTAGAGTACACCACGGAAACTGTTACACATCAGACCGACCGAGCTACGATAGCCACCGAATTCACGACCCATCCGACCCAAACGACCGAGGAAGTGACCCACCCAACGCACATCGTCTCCGCTCTGCCGACCCTGATCACCGTACCGATGACGGTACCAACCCCGCCCCCGACCCACTCCTTCACGCCCGATGGCACCCTTCCTACGGTGGTACCAGCCACCACACCTGGCACCGCCCCTGGTTCAATCGCAACCGAGGAGCCCTTCACGCTGTTTACTGTGCCTACGGACAGTGGAGGGCTTCCGACAACGACAGAGAGGCCGCCAACGACTACTGGGGAAGAATCCTCAACGATAACGATTTCTGGGGAGGGATCGACTGTAACGGCGTCTGATGCGACCTTGACGACTTCGGAGGGCGAGCATTCAACGAGAGGGCTGGCCGTAGAGGCTTGTCGACTGAAAGGAACCGCTCCGATTTGGGGAGTGATCTGCGATTTGAGCAAGACTGTGAAAACTGTATAACGCATTGTATAGGAAATGATATTTGTAGATTATCGATTTCCCGGGTAATTTGATGCCATAATCTCGTACTGTGCAATTCTTTCATGCTCTCTCTCGATTATAAAGATTTCTTCTAATTCTACCTATAATATAAAATCATTTATCGATCTACAGTTACAGTACGCCTCAAATAAGTTGATCCGGGCCTGAAAACATTCATGTTAGCCATGTATATTTGTTACTATGTTACTGAAATTCACAATAGCGAACAGAAATGATTCTAGAATATTCTCAATCTTTATTCGCATCACTATCAAAAGTTTACAGTCAGCGCAATAATAGTGAGAATAATGTTCGCGATCTGGAGAATCACCAGAAAGATGACGTCAAATCGATCGAAGACCTAAACGAGGAAGGTAAGAAGGAGAGTTCGAAATACTGGTAATCGTCTTTTCATCTTGCACTCTCTCATGCCTCTCCGATCTATGAAAGAGTAATTGTGGAGACGATTACCCGTATTTCGAACAGTAGGAATGAAGAATCAGTCACTTCAATCCTCGAACACTCTCACCAGCCAGAATTAAAAGAGAGCATGCGGAATTAAGAGACGGATAATTCATAGTGAAAGTACGAACCTTAACCCAGTAGAGCAGGAACTCGTCCCGTCGCTTGGTGCGGTCGAGAAACTCGTTGATCTCCTGGGTACGGTATCGATTGGGTACCGTATCGATTTGTTACAATTTTGATTGGGTACGGTATCGATTAGTTTGGAAGGTCTCTTATTGATTCCACTGATTCTACTACTGTAGGATATTTTCAAGAAACGAAATAAAGTCAGTACACGATAGCTGCAATCTGCAACCTACCGTAAGCGTCCGCTGTATCTCATCGACGACACTCGATCGCTCCCTGTTGCCATCCGCAGTCACGAGCACTCGCATGCCCATCTTGTCGGGCTGAGAAAATCGATAATTGGAGAGTACCGTAACCCTAGAACTACAGTATCCGAAATTACAATAGCTCTACATCGTACCGTAGCCCCACAATAACGTATCCGAAAATACAGAAATTCTGGAACAAGAATAGCCTTCTTGTGGAAAATCTGATCAGATACTTAAAAAATACGATATTTTTAGTGATCTACCGTACCCCAAGAACTATCGTAATCAATAACTACCGTAACCTTCGAATGCGGGAACTTGTCGCGCATCTTCTGACTGGGCGGCAGGAGCAGACGAGTGTTGACGCGTTGATGGGCCATCTGAATCGATAAGAGGATTATGGATACCGTATCCGTGCCTAATCGATAACTGATTATATTTCTTCCTAGTGCTGTATTTGATCAAACACGGTGCACGGAGCCATATGATGAAATCATGAAGGGTATCATCAATCGATATTACTACCGTAACCATTAGTTACCGTATTCACCTGAATAGCAATCGTAATCAGCACGCCGATGCAGCACACGATGATCTCCGCGAGAACGTAGACCGCTGGGAGGAGTTGATTGATTTTCGATTTATTGATTATCGATTTATTGATTTCCGGGTTCCGTATGCCTACAGTAGATAATATCATCTAATCCTGTCATACCAATTCATATACTTTCTTCCAAAGTTCAGTATGAAACGTGTTTATCAATTTCCATAGTTCTTCCGTAACCTACTTCCTCCGTAACATTACGGTACATAGTCACAGTATTTTAAAAATAAATCTTCAAATCTTAGCAATCGTAGTCCTACCCTACCCAGCCTCGGCAGCCGAGCCTGCTTCGGCATGTCCTCTCCTACGAGATTGAGAATAACGCTGAGCGAGAGGAGCGTGGTGAGACCGAGCGTTGCCTGAGCGAAATAACCATATCGATTGCATCTACATTAATTTGTATTTTTCTCAACGCTAGCTCGCTCCCATCGTTTTGAATTCGAATCGTTGAGAATTGAGATGTTTGTGAAACATAACCGAACATGCTCGCGCAATCATAATCGCTGGCGAAATTACTTGACGATGAACTTAAATACAGTAATTAAAAATAAATAGGTACCCTCTCCGATCGATTGCCGAAGTTGTCCAGAGGCGTGAAGAGACCTGCGGTAGGATTCTGTGTGTTGATTAGAGAAGTAGCCTAAGGTTAACGATAGGTTGCAACCAATCGGGATGTACATTTACGGTATGAATATTCTAGTTCCCCTGCAGCTTACAATGCCCTACGTTCACTGTCAGACTGTTATCGATGATCGGCTACCGTACCTATAATGCACAACGTAGTGACAATAAATGTCGGCACGAGCAGCACAAAGACGTAGTAGGACGCGCGGCGATGCAGGGTGATGTAGTACCAGACTTCCTGAGGTGGAAGGATTACTGTAGTCTAAAAAAACTGAAAAGGAAAATAAGTTCGGTAACGAGCCAAAGAGTGTTGGTTTCAATCTCCGGTTAGTGAGTGTTTGAAACGAAGTGGAGATTATTCGTATTTCAAATTGCAGATGAAATGCCAGAAACACCACCTGGAAGTTCTCTCCCTGCTCGACCGATGCCTTGACTTCGGCGTGAATTCGCGTGACCTCCCACTCTGAGTTGCCCTCGTAGAGCTAAAAATGAGTAAATTTTTGAATTTTTGGTTGAATTACCTCGTTTTTATAGAAATGTCCAATATGACCAAAAACGGTGATTTCACGAAAGATCATGTTTAAATAGCTTTTTTTTTCGTCGATCGGGGTAACTCCATCATTAACATCTAATTTTTTTTAAAAAATGAAGTTGTGAAGCACATCTCACCGTGCCCGCAACATCCAGCTTGATCTCGCTCTGATTTCTTCTTATATTCCACTTACAGTATGGAACTTTATTATCCCATTACCCCAATCTAAAACAGATCCGCCTAAGATACAGCTTCCTCCTTTGACGATAAAAGAATGTATCTCACCGTGCCCGCTACATCCAGCTTGATCTCGCTCTGATTCGTCGTAATCTGCGTCTCGTTGGCAGTGTACACCCAACTGCCGATGTTCACCTGAATTTGGCATTATTTTATTTTTCTTATACAAGAAGTGAGTGATGGACTGAATAGTTAGGGAGCAATCTCCTTTGAACCGAATGTGAAACATAACTCAATCTCCCATCTCCGAAAAGCAATACAGATAATTCGAAAGAAAGAAAGTGGAAAAGTGAGAAAGATTACCTCGCACTCCTGGCTGTCGAACGGGAAGTTGTTCAACTGAAAAAGATTAATGCTGTTTCCAATTCAGATATATATCTAGATAAATCCAACAGCAACTGTCATTCAGCCAACACCACACCGCTAAATTTGCTTAGTTCTCACGATCCGAGTGGAAAATGGAAACAAAATTTCTCTCACATTCAATCTGCACCACGTATCGTACACGGAGGGATTCGTCGTGAACACGGTGCCATCCGCGAGGACCTTGATTAATTTCATAATTATTTATTTTATTTAAAAAAAATTTTTATTCGAGTGGCTGCACTATCGTCATCATTTCTACCTCAAACGATTGGTTTACATCGAGTCTATGAAACATATCCCAGATTGGAAAGAAAGTAGGGAATTTTAAATAACTTTAAAAAAAAATACATTTAAATTTAAATAAATAATTATTTAAACCTCCGCGAGTCGATCGTCCTCGGCGATGATTTGCTGCTGATCGAGACTGCAATGGTAAAGATTCAGAATTATTGCCCGACTCTCTCCATTTTACGTGCTCTCTCGTCGTCTCGGCACTAGGTCGGATGAGAACATTCGGATGATAACCTACTGGATGAGAATTAAATATATTTTTGAGCGTCATAGTATTTTGTCAGTACATTATAAATCGCACAATCGGAAGAAATCGAAAAATTTTGGTTCTCATCCAGTAGGTTATCATCCGATTGTTATCATCCGACCTAGTGCCGTCGTCTCGGACAGTCGATAGAGTACACAGCTGTACAGAATGAACCCTACTTTGAACAACTATTTTTCTCTACCCGGCCTTACCTGTGTCTACCACCAGGCGTGGTTGTCAGATGACAACTGTAAAACCGCCTTGATTGTGTTAGCAACTTTAACTACTTTTCTGACTCGAGTACAGATGGGATATGTTTCACGCCGCGTTGAACAGATAGCGCTTTCACGCACCTTCAATCAACCAGCCCCTAACGCAAATTGTCTCGTGTGGTGAATAAAAGTATAAGTATAAGTATAAGTATAAGCGATGGCGAATGAGAGAATGTCAAGTTACACGAGAGATAAATTATATTCTATTCTACTATTTCAGTAACAAGCCCGCCACGTCACCGTGAGAAAATCAAGTTACATCAAGAGTCAAGTTACACAAGTGCTGGGGCATGTTCGCACTGATGAATCAAAAACGTTATTCATCTAACCCTTTCTTACCCCTATTCTGATTGCTGACTCACTCCGGTTAGCAACGTTGAACGAAATATCAATGTTTCCTGAGCATTTTGGCCTTGCTGTGCTCATTTTGCTGGAAAATGACTCAACAGTTTACTAACTAGCCCACTTCTCTCATTCATATCTCATTAGTAACTCGACTGGCGCCGCCTTATAAAAATGGCGATTAGTGATTGATATCACATTCTTTTTTCACCCTACCAGGATGCATTATCTAATTCGTTGCCTCCTCCTGCTCTGCCTCGCCTACTCTTCAGTGGAGGCCAAGAGTAAGCGAATGGTGGATATCAGCGATAATGAGGTATGCTACTACTACTTTTATCAGTTTAAACGTTATTCTTTATAACTAGTGTTCACTAATATAGAATAGAATCAAATTACTGCGGGTTTCATAGCTTTTCTAGGCAGGATTTTCCCGCAATGGCAACCTAATGATTGACATTTGAGATATACAATCATTGTAGATCCTGCGAAAGACAATCTTTCTCTATACACACGGCCAGAAATCCACCGTTGCCAAAGCGATTGCTTTCGTTCTTCGAAACCGCGTCAGGTCTAACCGTGAAGATTTCGGAGGGAAGAATATAGTTGGTTAGTAATCCATGCTTATGAACAAACGGTCAAACGGGTTTCGGCACAGAAAATGAAAGAGAAAGTAAACAACAATACTTTCGCTTTCATTGAACCGACATTGCGCTTCTGCTTCATTAATATTCGCATTTATAACCAAAAATGGATTGTATTTTCAGACGTCTGTCTCCAATACTGGGAGCACGATATGCCTGAGCGCGTGGAACTCCCTGAGCACGAAGAGGTGGAAATGAACAAATGGCTGCCGAGGTTGTGGAGTGGAAGGATGCATGACATCACCAAAGGTACTAAATCTGTTCATCTATTAACACAGAAATTGCATAGCAAAATCTTGATATTCGGGATATATTGGTAAAAAAAGTAAATAAATGAACAAGTGGCTGCCCAAACTGTGGAACGGTCGCATGCTTGACATCACCAAAGGTAGGTAAATAGTGTTGCAGTACGAGTCGTTGTCTTTCCATTTTACTTTATTGTCACTATGAGCGATGACAACATTAGCATCATAGATTCTCTCACTCGACAGTAGCCTTCGAATGGTGGAGTAACTGCTCGTTACTGACTAGTAGCTTAGTAACTCAGTCTCCAGCGTCGATGTGATTACTAATGAGCGTTACTTATCGTGCGTTTTAAATGCTCAGCAAACTCAATGTGCTGGTTAGCGAGCTATTGATTGTCTGCGTGAGAGGAAAGGGGAAGGAAGGGAGGGGGAGTTTATCTACCGCCTCCTCCCGGCCTCTTCCCTTCTCCGCCTCTCGATCGTTCGTCAATGGTCAGCTACGAGTGGAACGGAAAATAATCTCACGATATTAATGCGTAATAAAATCTTCTCAGGCGCGCTCTACTTCAAATTCCCCGATGAGAACGGGGAATGGACTGAGGGAATGGAGAAAACCTACGAGATCAACGACATTGAGTTCTTCAAGGATTAGAGAGGCTTATCCTACAGATACAACATCAGCCTTAGTATTTCCCCAGGTCGCCCAAATGATTCTAAGTTATTCGATTGTTATCATATTGTTTATGGTGAATGTAGTAGCCAAGATTGAGTTCTTCAAAGGATTGAGCCCTGCGACGGGAAGCTCTCCTACATACTAGGGTTGGCTAAACGATACTCTAAACGTAGCAGGTTTAGCACCCCCTACGCTCCATGCCCCTGAGATCGGAAGCACTCTCTTCATACCGCATGCTCTCTCGCTCGCAACTAGGGAAGAGCTAGGGGAGAGGGAGCTAAACCTGCCACGTTTAGAGTATCGTTTAGATAGCCAATCCTACTACATACTATTATAGCTTCGTTTATATCATTACTGCACTTCGTTGTTAACTGTTGATCTACCACTCTTCGTGTTTTCATATTACTACTGCATCTCTACCTCATTCGAAAGTACAATACATATTTCTATAAAAAATACATCGATAATACCTGTTCAACACCGCAATGTCCGGTCTCCAAATAGTCGTTTCCTTCAGCAGTAGTCGCTGTGTGAACGAATCAGTCGCCGAGGGCACCCAAGAGATGATTGGGTCGTTCCAGGTCTGGAATTGGATGTTGTTGTTGTTATTGTTGTTTGTTATTGTTATTGTTGTTTTGGTCATGACAAAACATTTCTGAATGTAGACCCCTAGATTCAGATCTCTAGTTTTTCTATCAAGCTATTGAGAAATTCTCCACATCTTGAACATTATTCCATTGTGTAATATTACTGAATCACAATCATTGATAATGTGCTCTATTTCGGGAGAAAACCCGGGGAAACCCCACATCCTGAACATTTAAAACTGTACCAACAACGTCACTGATCTGAATGATCCTGTCTATTTCTGCTCCACGAAACCACACGGCAAAATGTTGAAAATCTCACATCCCGAACAATAATTTATTTTCAAAAGGCCACGGACTTGTGCAACGCTTTCTATTTCTATAGGTTAACATAAGAGGTTCTGAAAAACATGCTCACAACATAGCAACCCCCAGGAAACTCCCACATCGTGAGCATTTCAAAACCTTCACTGAACTGAGTGCACGATCTGTTCCTGTCCGATCAAGCACCGTTGATCAGCGGAAAGGTTAATGTTTTTAGCATTATCGCTCAAAAAATACGAGGGAACCCCCACATCCTGAACATTTCAACTTCTACCGACCACGTCAGATTCAAATACGTCACTGATCTGAATCACTCGATCTATTTCTGATAAGTAAACACACTAAAGTAGTGAGTTACGAGCCGCTTGCGCTTGTGAGAGAGAAGTGGTAAACATGAGAATTAGTTCCGGAAGATCAATAAAAAATCAGTTCAAGATCAACAAGAGCAGAGAAACAAGTCACTTGAGCACCTTTCTGACCGATGAGTGATATTATTAGTTTCAATAAAGCTAAAAATGGGTAGAATGGCTCAAAATTGTGAGCTAACACATAAAATGTTCCAAATTGCGTTGACCTCATGCCCTATTCATATCGGAAAACCCTTTTTAGAAAATGTGACGCATTACGTGAAGCCATGCACAAAGTTTCACTATTTTTGACACAGGAACACTTCTTTTCAACGTTCAGTAAAAAGTTTTTTCATCAAACAACAAGGAACAATCGATTTTCACAGGAAGTCAATAATTTCTGGCTATAGTGAAACATATTTGATTCGATTTGTTTTTTACACAGACAAAATCGGAAATAGGACAATCATCTGAGTCTCATTTCTCTATGCTCTCTTTCCGGCAAGATGATCCAGATAACAGGGAACCGGTTAGAAGATCGGATTATTCTATAGAATTCAAGAAAGATGAGACTCGCGCTGCTCCACGATTTTAAAGCTCTCTCGTTTAAAGTTAGAAAAAAAAACCAGAGAATGAATGGGCATATGATTGAGCTCACCAATCGGATGTCCGATCCGAACCGAATCCGCTCCTCTTGTTGTTCCTGCAATTAATCTCATTATTCATTATTTATTTTATTTTTTAAGATGAAATTATAATCCCCAAATTCGAACATCAAACAAAGAGATTCTGATTCAGTTATGTTTCATCGCTTATTGACATTTAGGTCCGTTTGTGAATGCCGATAGAATAGGGAACAAAGGTTCTAATGAAAAATAAAACCAACGAAATGACACTTTTCCCGAGAATTCTTACCATAGAGAGCAAGATGAAGTAGGAGAGTGTCACAGTAACGGTCGTTGGCTTGCTACTGCTGAAATATTGTTCATGTAAGAGAATTGTGAGATCCCTGTGAGCTGCCCGCCCTAAGACTAAGACCAAAACTAAGACCTAAGACAAAGCTAAGAGCTAAGACCAAAGCTGGAGCCCAGAGGATTGTCGAACAAAGCTCAATGGATAGAGTCAATTGATCGGAAGTTCGTGTGTTCGATTCCCCTAGTCCCCACTGAATTTTCTCACTCCTCTGAATTCTTGCATTCCTTGTTCCAAATTTCAGTCCTCACATTGAACTTGTGCAGAAAAAGGACTACTATTTCAACAACGAACAGTCGTAAATTTCGAGAAATTTCTATGATTTCGTTTTTTTACAAAATAATCTAACCGGGTTGGTCGAATCCTCTTGTCGTAGAAGGAGAACAGTTGGTTGATCAGGGCGGTCTCGCCCGAGGTCGCGGCTAAAATAATTCTTTTAATTTTTTTCAATAGATTTTTTATTATCTGAAAAGAAGTTTTGTCATTACTGAAACTGGTCAAGGGAACATTAACTTGAGGAGCACGTGAAACCTATTTCGTGGGCTTTCACATGAGAGCGATTGCACACTAAACTTTCAATCGTAACAAAACAACTAGTCGTGTATTATGGAAATTATATGGAAACAATGCACACACAGTGATTTCGAAAAAAATTGTAGAGAAAGTGAGTTAGCTAGCGTTCGAATGTGATTTAACTTTAAAATATGTCTGAACAAAACAATACCTGTGAGAGGCAGTAGGGCGAGTAACCATAGGAACGGCCTCATCAGAGAAGAAAGTTGATCGGTCTTGATTTTCCTGAGAGCTGGGATGAATGTATCTTCCTTCTCAGGCCTAGAAGTGACGCAAGAAGGTGAGGAAGGAAAGAGTGTGGACCTGAGGCCCCCTCCACCTACTGGTTAGATGAATCCTCTCATTTCGCATACACTCTCACTTCTATGACCGCCGAGAGAGTGCACGAAAGGAAGAGGCAATTGAAGCCATGGTAGCACTGTGTTTAGGATGTTTTGGCCTAGGAGTCGAGCCGCACACTCTCTCACCGGTCAGAGAAACGAGAGAGTACGCGAAATGAGGAGAGTGAGTCCATCCCTATTGTTCAGGCCGAGGAGTTGAGAAACGGAGGCGAAAGTGTCATTAGCAATTCCTCCGGTTGCGATACAAGGCCTCACGAGTGCGGTGACTACACTCTTGTCCGCTGGTTTCTCCCACCCACAGGGAAATCATAACCTCATCTTAAATTATGGTTTACAGTGGATGGGAGAAACCAAGGTCGATGATCTGTCTCTCTCATTTTGGAGCTCGTTATCTGATTGACTAGAGATAAGTCAGGTAGTCAGGATGTTATTAAGAAGACGGAAAATAAGTATGGTCGGAAAGAAACGATAATGAGAGAAACAACAGGTTAATTTGCTTACGCGAGCCCCTCGCAATCAGGAAAATAGTTTTCATTCTCATTCTCCCGAATTCGCCTCGAGTCGACTGGTTGGTTTTGATTTTCACTCTTGAATTTCACGAGTTTATTTTTCAGAGCGATGAAGTTTCTCCTTCTTCTTCTCTCCATCATATTCTTATCGTGTTCGATCAATGATAGTGGTAGAGCTGTTCCGCATACTCCCTTCATGAAGAGAATTGCATCGGTTACTCATTTTCATGATTTAATTGTATTTCATGATCTATTTGTTCTCTAATGCGTAATTAAATCCATTTATTGCAGATGATGTCTGATTATTGGGCGGAGAAATTTGACCCATTTTTGACGGAAAAAGAAGAGGACAGCGCGGATGTTTGGGATCGCCTCGCTCTTTCGTATTTTTTGCTTTTGTTTTTGTTTTTGTTTTTGTTTCATTTTTTTTTGAACGAGTAGTTCATTTTGAGGTGCATCTACGTCTACTGTCATTTTGAAGACCGAAACGCGTGCAAAAAAGAATGCGAAAAATTCGCAAAACAGTGGAATCCAGCCACTGAAATCTCCAAAATTGTCAGTAACTGCAGATATAAAGTTTTAAATATTGAATAATTTAATAATAATTTATTTTAGGTTCGTGCTCGAACTCCTTACTTTGAAGATTGTAACCTTTTGGAGATAAATACCGAGAAAAGTTGTGTGAATGAGTAAGCTACAAATTCTAATTAAATTTTTAGTGTAACTTTTCAGTTGTGTTAATTTTTCGTTCAAGACGGATCAATCTGGAAAAATATGCTCGGCTTTGTGCGCTACTCTATTTTCGTATTCGGAAAAGGAAAGAGAACAATACCGTAAAGAGTCGAAGATATATTGCTTCTATATGCCCGAATATTTCTGGCTTCCCTGGGTTTAAGCGATAAACCATCATAATTGAAAGAAACAGTTCACAACGAGTATGCATCTATGAACCATTGTACTCTAACTTCATGATTATTCCATTTTAACAGAACAGTGTTTAGCACTGTTGATGCAATCCTTGTGCGGGGTATATCGGATGTCTTTCTTTGCTTCAATCATTACATTCAGTAAGATAATCGCATTTATCTCACATTTGATTGCGAAAATACGAATTGGAAAGCAAAAACAAGTGAATGTATTGAAGGCGGTTACTCGTCACAGGGAATAATGCAGGACTGAATGAACGGGGATTCTCTCTCACTCTCTCATACTCTCTCGCCATCAGACGAGAAAAGTGAGAAATAGTGGGACATTGGGAGGACTAGATATTGCGCTACACATTGCCTATGGGTCTCAATTCAGGGTAAATCCAATAATACACGAAAAGTACAGATACGTGAGTAAAGCACACACAGCTCTCTTCGGGAAGGGAGCTTATTATGTCCGGGAACGTGATAAATTGCACGAGAAAGGCTGGAATTTGGGTTACCTCTCGCTCTAAATTTGAATGTCAATATTTACGTGCTGACTACAAGAACAGCTTAAGGATGGCCATCATGCCGGCGGAAATCAGTCCAGCTCCCGGAAGTGTGACCACCCAAGAGAGTGCAACGTTGCGGAAGATGCCCCACTTGACGCCATTTATGCCCGATTTGATCGACCCGACGGCGACGACTGAGCCCACCTGAAGGAGGGGAGAGTTATGGTTATGGTAATAATTGTAATTGGTAGGTTACGGTAGGCGGAGAATTTTCCCCATTTTTTTTATTTATTTTTCAATACTGTCAACTGTTCTCCGATTATTGATATTAACTTTGTTCGAGCATATTTACGAGATGGTTGAAACGTATTCATGAACTTCCTCTTTTCGAATTCTAAAATTCTAGTGAATAACTCTCAATTATCTTGCAAATCGATAACTAATGGGGATACAGTATTGTCAGATTGCTGTACTCACCAGACAATGCGTCGTGCTGATGGGCAGGCCGACCTTCGAGGCGATCAACCCGGTCATCGCTGCTCCGAATTCGATGCAGAAACCACTGCAAATTTATGGTTGATTATTGATTACCGAGACATAAACTGCCCAAAGAAATCGTTCCTGGTCAACCGTATTAAAATATATACACAAAACTACCGTAGGCATCCTTATGCTCAGAGTAATGAGCTGAGCCCTATCGTATCCAGTAGCATCAAGAAACAACCGTATCCGATCTTAAGTTACCGTACCTCGCAGGTGTCACGGAGCTCATGTGCGTGCCCACAGTTCGGATGACTTTGTGCCCGAGAATCCATAGACCAACGCAGATAGCAAATACTCCGAAGAGAAGCACGTAGATAGGCGTGCCTGGAATATTTTTATTATAATATAAATATGTTTAATAACACGAGCGGAATCGACCATTGATTGCAACAACTTTGCCGTGAATTGTGATGCGAGTGAAACGTATTTCAATGCTATGAACGATAACTTTTGAGTAACAAGAAAATATGCGCCAGTAGCATACCTCCCTCCTGTTGAAAGTCTCCAGAGTAAAGAGCAACGAGTGCGGTGAGAGGAGCGATTGCGTTACTGAAAATTATCATATTTAAAATAATATTTCGAGAAATATAGTTTTGTTTGTCCTGGACATTGTCCTGTAAGCTGATTGAGACCAGGATACGCAACTTTCCGCTTACTTTGTGTCTTTCGGTCAAAGTCCACCAATACCGGAGCAAATCCCTTTTATTGCCGCGGAATCGGCTTACGGGGGTTCATCCCTCTATGAAAGGGGCATTTTGTTCTACATGTACTTTACAAGTTACATTACTGCATAAGCTTGAAGCGTGTACCCAATTTCTAGTGAGCGCTTTGGGATGAGGCTCTTGCAAATGGAGAAATTCTCAAGTTTTTTTTAATGTTTTCAGGGAATTTCTCAGAAATGCCAATCGAATTACCTTATAGGTTATTGTTCGTAATTTTATCAAAGCGTGAAACATAGTTCTTGAACATTCGATTTGATAAAAATCGTCAAGGTAAAAATTTTCAGCCAGAGGTCAAACTATCAATTGCAGCCCCTCAAACATTAGCAAATTAGCCAATTTCCCTCTCATCTTTCGATTTCTCCCCAATCTTTGTAGACAGGAACGGTTGTTTGGTCTCCGCAATCTTTGCTTGATCTTTGCAATGATTTTCAGAGAATTGGTTCCAAAAGTGATGTCATACGCGCCTCTCCCCCTAATGTGACTGAACCATCGATCCTCTTCTCTATTCTATCGCGTGAAGAGTAAAGCGGAGCTAGGGAGTGCGAAATAGGGAGAGATAAATCGTTTCCTGTTCAGTAAATGCAATGCGAAAGTTCTAGACGCAAAATCGCATGATATCATCTCCATGCAAAAGTTCCTGTCTAATGCGAAGCTAACATGATGATGATAGGAAAATGCTTGAGGTAGATCCTAAGAAGATCTAAGGTATACCCTAAGGACTAATGAGTACTGTAGGTCACGCACCTGACATCATTGGCTCCATGCGCAAATCCGGCATAGCACGCGGTAAACAACTGCAGAGTAATGAACAACTGAAGCGTCTTCTCGTCCTCGACTCGGCTACGATCCGGCAGGATCATCCTGAAGAAAATAACTCAATTTGGAGAAAAAAGTGCGCGGCACGTGGCAAAAAGTGCGCAGATCCGGCTTACCAGATGATGCGCGTGCAGCCATTGTTCTTCTCCTCCTCGGGGATCACGGTGGGTCCGGGCACCTTGGCGACGCCCCCTTCTGCGTCGTCCCATGCCGACTTCTTGATTTCGGTGACGGACTCGGACGTTTGGGCGGCTGAATTATCGATCGGTTTGCTTTGATATTCGGTGTCAACCAGAGACTTATCGTAAAAATTCAAACAATTCCCAGATATGGAAGCAGTGAAACACATGCGAAAGTAGACAGACTTGAGAATGAGGACTCAGTTTTTTCCTTCCCAAAATTTGCAAATTAAACAGTTACTCACGACAGAGTCTGACTCTCATGCGCGGCTTGACGATGAATTGAATGATGATTGCGCCTGAAATTACTGGATTTATAAACAAAGCCGAAGGGCGCGCGCTTTTCGCGCCGTGCCGCGCACTTTTTTTCTAGAATTTGAGCAATTTTCAATGGGAAACTCACCGACTACTCCGATTGCGAGCGAGATCAGAACGCACACCCACCAAGAGAGGTCGTTGAAGTGAAGGACTGAAAATATTGATGATGATCCATGTGTAATCGTGTTCGTTTACGATATTTTCGCTTCAAAACCTTCTGATAAATCGAATTTCCTTGCAATTTTTGCTAATAAATTAGATGTGAAGCTCAATGTGTCAGATCAAGTTGGGTGAAAATGCACTCACTTTTTCGCTCGACCCCTCGCTATTTCTACTTTCTACAATCAATCTCTCAACGAGTTTCCATCTCTGAACGCGCGCGATAATTGCAAAGATGGAAATGGTGAAATGGTGTGACAACTCAATACATCTCTAACGCTCCTTGCGGAGGAATGGATTAGGTGAAACCGATTGGTAGTTTAATAGTTGGGAAGTGGTCACAGTTTTCGGGAAGTATGCGACCATTTCGAGTACACGAGTTCAATGCAAGACCCCGATCACATGGTTACGTTAAAAACAGTGGTTCCCTCACAAACGTTTCATATTATGCGTCCCAGACATCACTTCCTTACAAAATTTCACAGACAGAATAACAAATAAATATTCAGGTTCCTTATTTTCTACTACCTATTGCACGATTGTTGATCGTTGACTATAAATTATCTCTTTCTCTAACCCCTTTTGCAAAAAACATATCGAACATTTCATCAGCTCACTCAAAACAGAAATTTGGGTGGAACCACTTTCGCTCGCCAACCTTTACGCTCTAGAACCGATTACAACAATTCCTGCTACTGCAAATAACATGATTCTGAACAATTCCTTGAGCTCATCTAGTTAAACTCCCTTTAACCCCTGCACAATTGAAGAGCAACCATCACAGATTACTCTTCTTTTTCATATCATAGCCTATTTCTGTCACCGACAACAGCGGGCATTTCCCTGTGCGTGCCCTCACATATGATACCCTTTCTGCCTTTTCAATTCCCCTCCTCCCTGACTTTTCCCGAGTGAGAAATGTTATAGATCAAGAGAAAGCAAGAGTATTTGTACTCAATCGCCTCAATGTCATCGACACAAATAACCCGCGCTCGTAATATGTTTATGCCAAGTACCCCCCGTGTTGATCTATCGGATTGATCAGTATTGTGAATGTTATATTGCGCTTTCTGGTATGTTAGAGGGCAGGAAATAACAAGAGAATGACACTATGGGAGATCATGGAAATTGTGGAGAGCGCAGCATACGGTTCGGATTGTGAAATGGGGATTCCCCGGTCAGGAGGCAGCGGCAATTATATGACTAGGCAATAGCATTGAGAGAGCATCGAACGATCAAATTTAATTGTTTGGCATTGATAGGAAGATTCAACGCAAATGTTCAAGAACTGTCCTTTCGAAACTCTAAGAGTGACGCGATGCAATCTCAGTTCAGCTCACGTGCGGGATAACTTTTTAATCGCCCATTTTGCGTTCTTTGAAATGCAGAGAAGAAAGCAGATGGTGAGTTGACTCTTGTTTGCTAGTCACATGAACCGGCTGATCTTTCGTGTAGCCGTCATTTAGGATAGAACAGAGCCGGGAATTGCACATCCGGGAAATGCCAAAGCCGGAAAATGGACTCACGAGGTGAGCCTTCATATAGGATCATGAAGCAGTTGACGGCCAGGCAGACAAAGTAGAACGCCGGCAGCAGCAGAAAGCCCATCTCGAGCGGGTTTTCCTGCAAGGGCCGGGATTTACAGAGCCGGGAAATGCTGGAGCCGGGAATTGCTGGGACCGGAAATTTTGAAAACCGGGAATTAGCAAACCGTACCCGTCTGAGCACGAGATGGTCGGTGATGAGGTAGAGAATCGAGGAGATGGAGCCGGACAGTAGGGGCGACAGGAACCAGGAGATTACTGTAAGAGGTCGGTGGATCAGATCAAGTTCACTGTGTCAGGATCATAGTTCGCTGGGTCAGATCCAGTTTCTTGGGTCAGATCCAGAGTTCGGTGGGTCAGATTGAAAATTCTGTGGGTCAAACTCCTTACCGATCTGGATGATCTTGCTCCAGATGACGCCCTCGAAGCCCTTGCAGACGAGGGTGAATCCAAGGGTCGCGCCGACCTACAATTGTTGAAAATAGGACCTATTTTTGGACGTTCGATTGCCGGGGGTTGCCGTTGATATTGGCTTTTCTTGCACTGGAAATATCGGGCCGGTTGTAAAAAGTGTATTGCCCCAAGGGACTCGTTGTGGTCTCTTCATCCTTCTCACTCTTTCACCAATACAGAAGGCGTGAAATAAAGAGACAACTGCTCAAATTGGAAGTGATGACGTACCAGGGCATGAGTCGTCGATACGGGCAGCGAAAAGACGGTAGCGATAATGAGCCAGGAAGCACAGCCTGAGAGATTATTGATTAGCACCGTATCCATGTTATTGCATTGTGCAGACACATCACCTAGTAGTCTAATGTAAATTTGTGGCGCTACAATGTATCGAGTCAGGAAATGGGTTCGATGGGGACAAATCAAAGATGATGGTTATTACCTCCAAGCGTGGCCACCTGTCCATAAAGCAGTTCCTTCGGTGTATCGTTGTAGATGCTGACGTCGACGACGGATTTCCGCATTGTATCCGTTACAGAATAGCCTGGAATTTGATTAATTTTAGATTTTAGATTAATTTTAGAACACCTGAATTTTTTTTATTTCAGTTTAAGAATACCCTAAAATTACTTTGAGGTCGCATGAATTATGTATTTCCCTTTCGGGATATCCTGTTTTCCGTTCAAGAATATCCTGAAATTATTCTCCGGTCTCCTTAGTTCTCATCCTTTCCGTACAGTCGCTTTTTAGTACTTCGTTATGTTTTCGCACTAAATGTAAGCATGGGTCATTTTACGAGGTGCCATTTTGCCGGTGGAACATATATGGATGTTTGGTCCGGTCGCTTGATATTATTTCAATCTGACTGACAAGATAGCACGCAGAATGAGAGCGCCGACCCATTTCCTCTTCTAGCGCAAAAGTGACCACTGCGATAAGGCTTATCAGTTGATGATATCAGTGCCTTGGGGCAAGCTATTTGCCTGTTCGGTGATGTGTTTTATTTGAAATCTCGGGGGAAAAGTGTACGAAAGTGGAGGCAAAACGGACAAAGGGATTGACATCCGGTGATCCGAAGAGATGTCCGGATAAATCCCGAATCCGCTCACTGCACGAACTTATCCTATTTTGGAGTTTTTTTATCAAGAAAGTTCATGATTCACTACCGTACTCACCAACTAACACTGCTCCTAACGTCTCGAAGATCGATGCGAGGATGTATGCTTGAACGATGGTTACCGCCTGAAAAGTCAGTCCTCGATTGCGGTTGGTGCTACTGCACTCATTTTGAGACCTTCCTTGGCTTTCCGTGTCAACGTTTGCGATGTTAACTACACTTCGAGACAACAATGTGCGATCTATTTGATCAAAATGTTCTCCTATCATCCGAGTGAGCTCTTCCGATCTCGAATTGGTCTATGTGTATCGGGAAACCACCGGAATAGAAAACAGATGTCTGACTCTCTCAATTTCCCGTGCTCTCTCGCTCTGTCTGCCCGACTAGAGAGGAAAAGGGTGTTAATCTGCTCGTGAGTTGTGTGTCACACCACGCCTGTATTCTTCCGATGTCGTAACCTACCGTACCATAAGCGTATCTGGGTATGATCCACAGTACCCAGCTATCGCATTCTGGTACCATTTACCCATTTACCCAACCGAACCCTACCGTACCTTGGATCCGACACTGGTGCCGAACGCGTTCGCCACGTCATTGGCTCCCATGCCAAAGCCGAGAACGAACGCCAGGATGATTCCGACGATTAGCGCCCATAATGTTTGGGACTGAAAACTACCATTTTAACGTTGTTTTCATTGTTATTTTTCGAAAATAATAACAAAAACAAAGAAAAACATACCTGGAGGGACTGAAAAGGCAATTTGTACGTTGTTTGTATGTTTATTTTCGAAAAAAATAACAAAAAATAGCGAAAACACACCTGGAAATCGCCCAGATTGATCGAATCCAGCATTTGCAGCATGGCTCTGAAAAAGTATGAATTGAATTTTCGGTGAAAGCGGATCGGAACAATCGCGAAAATAGCGGCGAAATCGGGTTAAAACACATGGTATGCTCGCTTTGTGAACAAGGAAGGTGTCAACGCCGGAACTGAGCTCCTACATATGATAGGGCTATGGCCAAATTACTGTGGAGCCATGGAAAGGTAGTCAGAGCCGGGATTGGCAACCGGGCAATAGCAGGGTCCAGAGCAGCCGGGCCGTAGCTCGGCTGCTCCTCCCTTCTCGACGCTCTTTCCACGGCTATTATACGTGAGCCGTGGTGATGATCAAAGGGGGCGGGGCTTGGGGGTGGCGGGGAGAGGGGCAAAGGGAGGAGCAAGAGCATTCCCTCGCTCGAACCCTCTCCGAGACAGGCGAGGGACTCTCGTCTGACTCTCTCATTTCGCCGTGCTCTCTCACCGATCAGAGAAGCGAGAGATCAACTCTCCTCATTTTGCACACTCCCTCGCCGCCTGACGCGAGATAGTGTCCGGAATGGAGAGAATGGAGCATTTTGAATAACTTTTGTGCGAGCTTGCTATGATGCGAATGTCAACGATGCTGGAGGCAAAAGTTTTCTATTTTTGAAGCCGAGGAATTTAGAGTTTCCGGCGTCCGATTTCTTATCTTTGAAATGAGGATGATTGCGTTTTACAACATTCCGAGAGTAGAACAATAGGGAAAGGGCAGATGAATTCAACTTTGCTGATTCGTGACATTATTAAAATCGTTTAAAATTGAAAAAAAGAGCGTTCTATGGAAGCAGTGTTACGCTGATGCAACACCATTCTCGACCCAAATCCTCATAATCCGTTTTCTATTGACTGGAGTGTGCAAGTTGCCGAATCGTCAGTGACTCAGTCGAGCCATTCAGAAGTTTCTTATGGTATGAGTGCCCTAACAATAGGGTCGAGCGCTCTTTGAGCGGTCAAAGTCAGAATTATTTCAACAGAGATGACTTCGCAATATTCTTACCGGTCAGAGAGGCGAGAGAGTACGTGAAATCAGGAGAGTCATGACGAGCCAAGGCATCCCTTCTGCAATACAATAGTGACCAAGCAGATTTGCATGATCGCACTCCCCCGCGCTCAATGGAGAGACTGTGATGAGCACACGAAGTGAACCTGTGACGTAGATAAACAGGAGCTGATTCATCAGCCCCATATTTTGAAAATATCAATCGAGAATTATTTCATCGTTCGATTTCACAGAACTCACAATCAGATAAGACCCAAAAATCGCAGATAATCAATGAAAACAACATTGCTTGAAGCAGTATTGCCTCCATTCTTGTTCCAAAACAATAAACAAAATCACTGTGTTGAAAAATCTAATATTATGGCAATACCTTATTGAAGTTTCAGAAAATGATATTATTTTTAAAGCCTCAGTGATGTCACAGTAACATAACATCAGAATCGTAAACGGCGTTATTCGAGCATAAAAGCGAACGTGAACGGACTATCGCGGAAAGGGTTTTGATGGTGCGAGATTTGTCGAGCTTTGAAGAGCTTTTGGTGACTCATCAATCTCTCGCATCCATCGACTGGTCTATCTGTCTGTTCTATCCATAGGCTAGCTAGGTGGACAAAAGGTTCTCTTCACATCAGAACTATCACCGGCAGAGATGATTGACATCACGGAACGGGCATGCACAATGTCCATTTAGATTTGATTGGTCAGACAAGCGAACGGATGACGTGTACAGTGGCGAAAATCCCAAACATGGTTAGGTTAGGCGGGAACCAGAACCACGGTTTTAGGACCCGCTATTCAATAATATTATTTATGCCTTCCCTCGTTACTGAAAGTAGGTTCTACTACACACGAATAGGTTCTATTATGTTCTACTATTCAAGAAAACGCATTACTAGATGGTAAAGCTGGTCAGAGAATTGAGGAAAATGACGTGAACGCGTGAAGTATTCATAATCCGGAATGGGTTCAGGCAGGGAATGCCCTGGTGACTCAGCGAACTACTCTAGAATGAAAACAGTATTGCCCAAGAGGTTCTTTTCAGTTCATACAGTACCCTGTGAATGCTTGCCATTGAACCAAGTTCAAAACTAGTTGAACGAGGTGCTAGAGGTGATGCACATACAGACAATGGGTTCATGGGAATCACGAGTGTTAACGTACACGATCTCTTGGTGCAGTGATCAACCAAGTTGGTTTTCCATCGAAAGATCCATTTTCGGAGCTGCGAGTCCGAGTCATAATATTGTAAACAGCGAGAAGAGCGGTTCAAATAGCATCAATTATTATCACGAGAATTGCTTAAAAAGCGTCAAAATATGCAGGATGATCGAACTGTCGTCGAGGAAGAGAAAGATCTACGGGACCGATTTGTAAAAAGGTTCATCCATTCGAAACTCACTGATAAAATGTGCCAAATGATTACTGTTCGCCAGTTTCCGGGGCTCCAAATGAAATCATCAAATTACCGAGACAAACTGTTTTGCAGTCTCTTCATCCATTTCTGCATCTCTCCCTGGGAGATGTCTCTAATCGTTTTGCAAGACTCTCTAAGTGTACAGGCATAGAGATCCTGCGAATTACCCATCTCTGAGTTACATTCCATCATCCACTCCCTCACTAACATCATGTTAGTTAGAAGGCATGCACATCATGCGATAACTGTCCAGGAAACCGTCTCCGACCGAGGCGAATGCATAAAATGACGCTCGCTCGCAGAAATCTGTACAGATTCTCGTCTGCAGTGGGCTGAAAACGTGCGTTTGTGTTGGGCAGAGCGCATGTCTTCTCAGTGATCATAGAAATGAGAGAGATCACGCGAGATGAGGAGAGTCGAGAGTGTTTCCTCTGATCGCGGCTTTTCCCGGACAGCGATTCTTGCTGGGAACGATTCGTGCCGAGTCGCGAGTGTCAAACACCACACTAAACATCACACTTCGCTTTCGCAAAGGCGATTTCGGGGACAGACATGTGTGTAGTAGAATGTGCGAGGATGCTAGAGGGGAGAATGCACCATCAAAGGGTCTGCAGAGTATGGATGTCGGGATGAGGAGTGTGATTTTTCATTGCTTGTGCATTAGAGCTTCATCATTGCCCAACTTCAGGGACCCCTGCCTGAGGAAATTTTGGAAGTAAGAAATTAATCACATTTCTTGCTAACCCAAATAAAACGCGCTATAGATGAGATGACAGTCCGGAAAACAAATTTGAATTGCTTACATTTTCGTGAAATTTGGAAACGCACATGCATACACAGGCCATCCACTGAGCTTTATAACTAGATATTTTATTACTTGTTTTCTCCTTTTTTCAAAGACTTCTTCACAGTGAGATCACTGGGATTCATCGCGGACAGCAGAGTCTCTAAACGGCGATCTCTTCATTTATTACACTCTTTTGCTGACGGCAGGCTAGAGTTTGAGTGAAATGAAGAGATCCCGTCCTGTATTGCGCATTCTAGATCTCTGCGACCCATCGCCGACATGTGGTTATCTCTAGTCAAGTGTGTGCGATAAGGCACCCGCACATGGCGCTTCAACGAGATTGACAGGGCTTATCGAGGACAAAACATGAGGATTATCACAGGGAGATTGCGTGATACGTTTGTGAAAGGAGAAAACATGCGCCGACCCTAGCAACTTGGGAAGAATTATCAAGTTTACTTTATCTCGGACTTCCAGAACGTAGCTTGGCATTGCCACAATCCCTCCTTACAGCCAGCCAGCGCTGACGCAAATAAAAAATAAATATTCTTGGTGGAATAATCCTCAAAATTTCAAGTTAGCTCATCATCACAAAAAAGATGCACAAATTACCGATGGGCATTTCTTCGATCATTGGATCAGCCTTATTTCGCAGAGTATTCCCTCCCAACCATTCACATTCCCGATCCGTTCACATTCGGAGCTGTTGCTGCTGATTGGGCTAAAAGTCAAGTTCTGACCGCTTAAAGTTCTATTCGATGTTTTCAATGAAGCTGCTGATCTCTGATCATTGCCATCGTCGTTATGACTATCGTGGACATGATCCCTTTCTCTAGTCATTTATGTGCGACCATGTGGGTGTTATTGCCTTTTAGCATTCCTTATAGTCGCACTGGGGTTTCCCGGACAGCCTTTACTGAAGAACCGCTGCTTGCGGAGCTATCGAAGACAGATGACTACGGTTGAGAACGTGAATCTCCGCCTTCAAAGGAGAGCGACGTCGCCATTTCTAAATATGGCATTCATGTCTTCCACCTCTACACACATCCGATGCTTATCTGACAAGATAGTGTGCAATACGGGTCGCCGTCTCTTAATTTCGCACACTATCTCGTATGCCTGACTCCACCTTCCGATGCTTCTCTGACAAGGACGATTGTCACGTTTATCAGGTTCGATCAGATCATATCTCTAATAGGGTCTCATTCCAAAGGGCTCTCTCGGACAACCCTCGGAGATGGCTCGCTCCATATGGTGGTTATCGAGGACAGATCGTGACAGGTGCAGAGGCAGCAAGTCGAGTCTCCGCCTAGGTTCAAAGGAGAGCGCCGAAAGTGTTTATAAGCGCGGGCGGATGACCAGAATCTTTTCGCTTGGCGCTCTGAGCACAACGTATCCCGGACATCTCTGACAATGTGGAGGGTGGAGGCAACGTGCGCAAAGGTGAGCGAATAATCAGATCATAACTATTAGTATACGAGGGCGCTTCACAATCGTCTACGGATGGAGATGCACGGTCGATCTCCTGGACAAACTAGTATATTTCAATGAATTTGTGATGGCAACGTGCAGATAGGGCTAGCAACTAATAGGATAACTTTTGGAGTGTGGGAATGGTGCTTTGATGTAGCCTTGTAGCATTCATCAAAGGGTTTCCCGGACAGTCTCTAGAGGAGGATCGCGGCATGTGGAGCTCTCGTGGACAGCTGATGAAATCAGTGAAGGTTACAAGGTGAATCTCTGTCAAGGGGGGAGGGGGAGGGTGGAGGCAACGTGCATGAGGTGAGACACTTATCACATAGCTTGTGGAGTGTACAGAATTCTAGTAGAATCAGGACGGTGCGCACCATGGCTTACGTAACGTGAACAGACTTGTACGTGTTATTTCTTCCGATAGTCTCATCAAGGACATGTAAGCTCTGCAATGCAAAGTCCCTGCTATTCACATGCAAACCTCACTGATCCATTCATGTACGATCAATCGAGGGTAGGTTTGCACAATGTTATGACTCGTTGGTAACCTCAGAAGGGCAAAAATAAATCCAAAATTATATTGTTTCTTCGTAGTCAAGTTTGCTTATTGACACCTATCCAAGTGGAGTTCGTCGGGACACACTAATGAACAAGCAGTATGTGATTACTTCTTCATCGTGAGACTAATGAAGACTCTGTTGACTCCATTATTTTTCATGGACAAACTAGACTGTCACTTGGTTTCATGAGGATTCTGTCGGGGACATTCCAGCTTCGCAAGAGGGGGGTCCAACTCAGCGGCTTCATCAGAGAACATGGTCTCTTCGATCCGGCCCAGCTGGCTCTCCATCTTTCATGGACAAGATGGAATGAGGCCAAGCCACGCATGGGATCTATCTAGGACATGCTTGCTCTTCCTCAAAATATCTTATCGTCGCTATTCATGAAACAGTTTGTAAATATTGCAGACTCTATTTCCAGAACATTTTTAACGATCCAACGTCAGGCGAGTTCTGTAGAGATATGACCTCCACATTCTGGGAGTTCGTAGCGAACTCGCTGGTCTACTCATCCTTAATGGACCACGCTTCCTTCATGGACAAGGTGGAGCGAGGCCGAGCCACACATGACATCTATCCAGGACATGTGTCGATTTGCAAGTTGAGAGATTCAAAATAGATATTGGACGAGTGAATGGCATGATCATTACAGTAAGGTATCGATGACATGGGCGTTACTCAAGTGCTAGCAAGGTATTTGCATTCCTTAGCGGGCCCTGTGCAAAGTATTATGTACATGACGTCCTGCTACCATCTTGATCAAAGAATATTGCACAATTTTGGAACACTATTGTTGACGGGGCACAGGATCGAAACATCTTTACAAACCTGCATGAGACAGGGATCTCGTGCATAGAAGGTAATTACTGTTCAGGAAAGGGCGGCCCCTTCCAGAAATAGTAGCTAGACTTTGGGAACAATTCTTTCATTGGTCCGGGCAGTCCAACAAGACTCAAAATGAGCACTATTGCCAATTCTTCAGTCCCAAATTCAGGATATGTTTCAGGTAGATGATATCCGCAGATCGACGCAATTGTGAATGATGGTTTTCCATTATCGCCTATAAGAATTTTTTTTAAATATTATTTTTGCGCAGGTTTGACCCAGCAAGCGCGAATCGTGACGCAGAACAACAGTGGCAAAGGGTGCAATTATATTCATGACACAACCATTCTCGCGTATGACTCTCTCCCCTATGCACACTCTCTCGCGCTCTCTGATCGATGAGAGAAAAGGGGGAATACCAATATCCCTCACACAATGTGCTGATGCGGTTAGTGGCTCGGTGTTATTGCGTTTGCTCGCACAATGGATTTTGAAGGAAGGGAACAAGTGGTGAATCGCTGAACGGGATAGACATCGGACAACTTGATCTTATCGTGCGTTTGAAATACTCAATGTCAGCAAATGAGATGTGCTGTTTAGCGAGCTATCGATTGTCTAGGAGAGAGGAAACTTGATCTACCGCCTCCTCCCGGCCTCTTCCTTTTTCCGCCCCTCGAACGTTCGTCAAAGGTCAGCTACGAGAAGAATGGAAAATAGTCTCACGATAAGAACGAGTACCCACTTTTAACAGTCATGAATGCTTAGAGTGCGCCTGAAACGGTGAAGCTGTACAGAGAGATTTAATCAGAATACAATTAAGTTGAGCTACCTTCTTTGGTAGTGACCTCGGTCGCGAAAAGTAAGGCTACCCTAGAAAGCATTGGACAGCAGGGTATGTAGTCCGTCTAACAGCTGGCTTTACCAGCGGGTCCCACCTAGCGTAGTCCTATGACTGTAAAATCGCTTGACGTGGATACAACTTTACTTTACTTTACTTTTATCTTCTTTCTTACAATCTAGAAAGATGGCATGATTCGTTTAGAAACTTCTTCCTAGCTGATTTTTTTGTATTCCATCTGCACAGAGGCTATCAATAGCATCTCGATAACCACAGATGTGTGCATAAGGGCAGAAACTTTCAAATCAGCACATTGAGGAGTCTAAGACAATCAAGTGGTTCGGTTCCGACAGTCTCTTTCTGCATCTATAGATAGATGCTATCAATAGCATCTCAATCACTATCATAACAGCTTACGACCACCATCGGAGTCAGAACCACCACTTGTTTACTGCAAAAATCACGAGCCGCACTCTCCAAAGGGCCTTCTCTCTCGTCCTTCACAGCAATATCATCGCTAAATGCGCCCAGCCGGGTACAAAGGGAAGTTTGCGCATAACATGTGCTGAATCACTAGGGTTTGAAAGGAAGGATGGAAAGTATGAAAACATGGCATCCCTATTGGTGTCAAAGCAATTTCAGAGGGAATGATGAAGAATGGGATGAGTCAAAACGGAAGGAGAAGGTTGAAGCAGCAAGGAACCAGAGAACCGGGAGGGAAAAATATTTGAATTGGAAAAAACTGAAGTCGAGCCAGAAAATTATGTAAATTAGCCTTCAAAGGAACCGAAAATGGAATGACAACGAGGCTATAGCATTTGGGTTCGAGTGCTTCTAAGGAGTGGTCAGCGCGTTGTTTGCATAGCGATAACGAAAAGCGAACAGAGGAGTTCCTCGAAAGAAATCAAAGATTGCGCCCAATGTTGCAACTTTCTCTTCGAACGCCCTAAGTACCACTAATCACTTACTAACCTATGTATAATCACAACACAAATGGAATAAATAATTCAGGAAAACGTTGAGGAAAAATTCTGAGACACACTCATCGGTCAACTGTTTCGATAGTAGTGCAGGGTGAAGCTTATTTCAGAACGATAATCGAAAAAGCATCGAAAGATGTTGGTGAAATTTACTACCCCCATACTACCGCCATACACACAGGGGTCAGTAAGAGGTGAATGGTCAACTGTTTGCACATGGCGAGAGTAAAGAGACGAAAATGGAGCTCTACTTGAGAAACACCGGAGAGACTTCTGTAAATAGAGTATGGATGGCTTGCCAAGAAATGGCTTTCCTCAATTCGCTTGCCCTCTCGCCTGTCTGACGGGTGAGAGAGCACGTGAGGTCAAGAGACCATTTCTTGCCAATCCATCGCTAAAACAGAGCTGATCGTGCGCTGAAGACCTCAGTATAGAGAGGATAGAGTTCATGGATGAGCTGATCGAAAATACAGTCGTTCAATGAACTCGATAGCGCACAACTTAGGGGGATGAGTTGTGATTATATACAAGATGAGCAAGTACGCAAGAAAAAATGAGATATTCTAAGCCAACAAAGAATGTGGAATATCATTGTATTATGAATTCTCACCGTGCGCCTTGTTTTTTAAGCTTTTGTTCTGAGGGGGCGGCAGTAGACAAAATTCGCTAGTAAAAGCTAAGCGAACGGCGATTTATGGATCAAAAGATGGAACGTGAATGGAAAAGTGTCTCGGATAGAAAATGGGGACATGCACTAACTACATAAATCAGCCACTGACTCCTAATGGCTAGGTTATGAACAGGAAACTGCTTCGGAAAGAGGAACTTCATCAACAATCACAACGCGTAAAAAGTAAAGGCGAGGAAACAAACATCAAGGATAGCACCAAGGGAAATGGAACGGTTGTTCTCTGTAACAAAGAAACGAGTTCGCGCCTTTCCTCAACTATGAATAGGTAGGGATGGATTGGCATGACTCTCCTCTTTTCGCCTGCTCTTTCGCCTCTCTAACCAGTGATAGAATATGTGAAATGAAAAGAATAGCCAAGCGTTGCCTATCCAATCCAACCATCTCTAAATCTCTCCATTAGCGACGTATCGCGAATGTTCGAGAGCGTTCCTCTCACTGTCAAGCGATCAAACGACCAAGCAATAGCTGGCCAAGGGGTATATGAAGTTCAGCGAATGGCGGAGCGTCCTTTAGCCTAGGGGAAATGGCAGCAATATTGACCATTCCAGAACGATTAGCAGTGAAAGAAACACGAAGGAATGTTCACGTCTCCTCTTGTTGCCTTATCTATCGTTAGCCAGAGAAACTAGAGAGCACCAGAGAGCAGAGAGACCATGATGGAAACATTCAAGAAAATGTATCATCCATTCGCATTTTCCCGAGTTTCTATGAAGAATTCGAAGGCGATTGAAGGAGTGCTTATCAATTCGTTGTAATGCCACTTGCTATCACTCTTAGTGGAACGGCAAGATTGTGTGATGCACGAAAAGCCTGTGACAACAAAATATAAGGTTTGCTAGAATTCGTAAAGTACTTGCTCCTGCAAATTGACGTGTTATCGCATACAGAACAACTATTCCCATGAGTGAATTGTAGGGTTGCGAAAAGAAAATCATTGAGCAATCAATGGCTGAAAATACAGAAAAGATAGATCGCAATTTCCATTCAACAGAGAAACACAAATGATTCAGCATTTTCTCTCTCTTATGTTAGATGACGAGGAATTGTTACTCTCGCATAAATTCTTCTCTTTTCTTACGTGATTGTTTCCAGAAACGTGATTGGTGATCGAACACTCACTGGACGCAAAATGTTACGTGGAAAAAGAGACAATCCAAGAACATCACGCTTTTATTAAATGGGTTATTATTGTTTATCTTGGATAGACATCCATTTTTCTCGCCTGATTTTTGTAAAGGTCCTTAAGTAGGTCAAACGTCGTATTGGGCACCCACTCAATTGTGTAATGATATATCACGAAGTTAATTTTACCAAATAGTTTATACTGTTATTTTTTATACCCAGGGAAGAATGAAATGTTCGGGCATATTGAAACAATGAAACTCTGCTTCATTACGATATCGCTCTCTTTCCTTTTCCGAATACGAAAAAAGAGTAGCGCACAAAGCCGAACACACTTTTCCAGCTTTATCTGCCTTGAACGATGAGTTGACGCAACTGAAAAGTTTAAAGGTGAATTATTTTATTTATTTATTCATAAAAACTTACTCATTCACGCAATTATTCTCGTTTTTTATCACCAAAAGATTACAGTCTTCAAAGTAGGGAGTTCTGATACGAATCTAAACCATTTAATTGAGAACAAATGTGTAAAAAAATACAGAAAAAAGCTAGGCTATTTCTGCTATTTCCCAAAGTATCGTCCTAGCCTCTCTCCCATCTTTGTATTGAATTGGATGATGCGATTGATGGGAGTTGACTAAGAGGTCTCACCACCCCATGTCAACATCCAATTCCTCTGTTCAAATTGAAGAGCTTACATTAGCTGGATTCCACTGTTTTGCGAAATTTTCGCATTCTTTTCTGCACGCGTTTCGGTATTCAAAATGACAGTAGACGTAAATGCATCTCAAAAAGTGTGATTATTTTTTCTCAATTTATTTCTGTTCTGTTACCTTTTTTCTTGGGTTAATAATATAAATAAGAAACCTTTTTGTTTAAATATTGTAAAAGTGAAGATATACAATTTCTCTGCTAAAACAACAACAGCAAAATGACATACGATGTTGCTATACGATTCTGCAAATCCACAATATCCCGTTCTTCTATTGGCAAAGTGTGCCGCATTTCGTACCCTTCCATCGAATAGCTCGTCATCATCTGCACAAATTAATATTAAAATTAATTTTTCAGAAATCAAAAAAAATTGAAAAAAATTCCAACCTGAATAAGTTTCTCTATGAAGGGAGTAAACATCACAGATCTCCCGCCATCATTATCGACGTTGTTGATGGAAATGGATAAGAATAGGATAGTCAGAAGAAGAAGGAGCAACTTCATCGCTCTGAAAATGAACCATTGCTCGTGTAGTTCGATAATTTTTCGAAAGTAATGTTCATAAGAGCAAAGGAGAGTAAATATAAGGATGAATCGAGAAAAATAGCGCGAAAATCAGAACCAACCAGTCGGCTCGACGCGAATGCGGAAGAATAAGAATGAAAATTCATTTGGAGAGTGCGAATGACTCGCGTAAACTCTGTTTTCCTATTTATCATTTCAATCTACACGTTCAACTTATTGTTGTTATTTGAGACTTATTTGAGAAATCAAAAGATTATCATTACGTTGGATTGCCAAAATTCAATGTTACTCGTAGAGAAACGACCCGTGCAATTATAAATCTTTATTGTTTAAACCCAAGGGAGATAGAAATATTCGGGCATATGGAAGCAATATAACTCCGATTCTTTGCGGTATTCCGCTCTTTCCTTTTCCGAATACGGAAAAAGAGTAGCGCACAAAGCCGAACATACTTTTCCAGATTGTTCGGAATTGATCGAAGAATTAACACAACTGAAAATCGTAAATATTATACTTTTTTTAAAGAAAAAACTTACTCATTCACACAGTTCTTCTCGTTGTTTATTTCCAAAAGGTTGCAATCTTCGAAGTCAGGAGTTCTAGTACGAATCTGATCGAAACAGTTATTTAATGACGTTCATTCCCACGTAACTGGGAGCTTACATTAGCAAGATTCCATTGTTTTGCGAAAATTTTGCACTCGTTTCTGCACGCGTTTCGGTCTTCAAAATGGCAATAGACGTAGATGCACCTCAAATGGAAGGTTGTAAAGAATGCCTATCAGCGGTGTTATTTTGCATGTTTAACTACCTCGAAAGGTTTGACAGCATTATAAAATCAATGATCCATGAAAATGACACATTCAATTTTTTTCAGTGAGTGTTCTGCCCACTTTTGCATTTTAATTTAAATTCGTACAACAATATGAATATTGTTACATGCGAGAGAGCGACGCGATGTTGACGATTAATGATTCGTCTTTCTTCTCTTGAATCAGATGGGTAATTGCGGGGGTTTTCCGCCGAATAGTCGGACATCATCTATAAATAGATTGTGAATATATAAAAAATAGTCTAAAATAGCACAATTATAAAGACAATTCAAAGAACAAAAAAATGAATAACCGAAGCAATTCTCTTCATGAAGGGAGTAGGTAGAACAGCACTGATGGCATAGGATAAGGATAGAACGAAGAACAGAAGAAGATAATGAAACTTCATGTCTCTGAAAAAAACTTTTTAGCTATTGAAGGGTGGAAAAAATAAGAAAAAATCAAAACCAACCAGTCGGCTCGAAGCGAATGCGGAAGAATGAGAATGAAAAATTACTTTTACGAGTGTGATAGACTTTCGTAAACAAAATAAATAATTGTTGTTTTTTGGTTCCAATCGACAATCCATATTTATCGATACTTTATAGAACCTTCTGGCAATACTTCTTTGATTACACAATAAGTCGCACCAAGTTTACACAGTCTGAGCGTTCTCTGATTGTCTGCATTATTGTTTACAATCTTTTTAAAATTTTGTTATTTCTCTTGTCACAATCTCAAAGTTTATATTACAGCAATGACTTCTTGCTCGGAAGTGCTTGCTAACTCAAATGTATCGCAATTCAAGATCGTAGCCAAGATCGGAAATGAGGCTAGTTTCTTCACTTTATTTGATTACAAAACGGTGATAAATACAAATAAATTCAGGACATCATATCCACTCTATCGGATGACTGCTTAATCTCTATCCTTTCCTTACTCGATCCGTTCGTTTTATTGAAATTCGGTATCTTACACACCTTAAATTTGCAGAAAAAGTTTGGATGTTGTAGAAGAAGTGAACCAGAAGTTGCATAATCTTGCAATCCACAGAGGATGGAAACGCCCGAAAAGAGCGAAGAATGAATTCATTATTCAACAGGTATGTTATCCCTTGCTGCTTCTATATTTCGAGCCGGAGCCGATATCGAGCCTACAACCCTACGAAACCATCGTAAATAGTCAATTTAAGGTCCAAAATCGACAAGTTTTGTTTGTCACTTCTCCAGATAAAGACTATTCTTTGATTTGGGACCCAATGATACCAATGAATTTTGAAGTAAGCATTTATAACAATCCTGAAAAAACTTAAATTTAGGGATAATTTAAAAAAAATAAATTTAATCTAATCTCATTCTTTAATTTTTAGAATAATAAATCAACGTTTGTGCACATCCCTGGAAATCTGTTCAGAGCAATAGAAAAAATGTCGCTTAAATTCGGGTTCAAGAATTTAAAATTGATGGAGGTATAATCGCTATGAATTTTTTTGGTAAAATTGAATTTCAGGTTCATTTAGACAATTCGTTTGCTGGAATCCTTCAAGCAGCATTCCATGGAGAACTACCGCGTTCGTTGGAACTAGTTAGAACCACGATTACTGATACTTTCAAGTAAGCATTAAATCAAAAACTGACGTTTTTCAACTTTTATGCAATCCGAGATTTTAGTCTGGCTGATTTGTTGATCGATACGAAAATCAGCACATTCTCATTCTATGGAGCGAAATCGTATGAAGTATCGCTTTTCAATGAGGACTTTGTACGCAAATTCAGTGCTGTTGGAACTCGGTTAGCCATCTACCGGTACTTCAAACAAACGGTAAATACACGTATTTATGTTAAGCAATATACTATAAATTCTGTCAAGGAATACTGTTGGACACCATCCAGAAATTTATTGCCTGTGATTTGTCGCTACACGTCTTTGTACCTGGAGCATATGATAATGACAAAGGAAATGCTGAAGGAATTGATTCCGGTATTCAAGATCTATCGATTTTTAATATTTTCAAAATTGAAGATGGCTTTCGAGCTCGTTGAAAAGGACGTTAATTGGTATTTTTCTCTAGAGTCACAACTTCATGAAAACGATCTTGAAATCTTTAAAAATGGAAAGGTTGGTATTCACAATTCTTTTTTGCTTTCTTGAATATAAATTGCTATTATATGACAGTACTCTATGAATCCATCTGGTCGGAATCAGTTCGTTATCAAGAAGGAAAAATGTCAGAAAAGCTGTGAAATCACAATGAGCGATAATAATTTTCTTATCCTCAAGTTCTATTCTAATCCAAATTCCGATGCTCCCAATTCAAAAAAATGTTCATTAATGTGAATTATCGTTTCGTTTCATGAGTGTTATTCCTGACTGATGATGCGCCGTTGGCGCGAAACGTCTCACCGATGATAAATTAACATCATCTCGCGCGGACACTTGCTCTACTAAGCAGATAAAGCAATGTACACTTTTTTTTACTTTCGTTTGCCGAGCTCAAAACTTTCAGAGTGTCTAGATGTCACAACAATATGCTAAAAAATTCAATCGATATTTTTTCGTTCTCCAATTCAATTTTTTTTCTGATCTTCTTCTGCAAGCATCTATTCTCGATATCATTCCCACGCCCTCCTCTTCCTGCACAGTTTCACATTAAACTAATCTCAAAAGTGTAACGCTCTCTCTTTTTCCTGACCGGCGAGAGAGCACTGAGGCGCGTGTCGAATCATTAGCAACACTCGCTATAAATACAATGGTTGAATCCGGAGCAGCCAGTTGGAAAGATGTTCCTTCCCTACGCCCTCCTCTTCGCCTTTCCTCTACTCGTTGACACTATACATCCCGATCTCTCCAAAAGATGTAATGAGTACAAACCTGAAGAAGATGAGTATGAAAGAAGTAGAAAAACTGTGAGTTTCACTCTACAATTACACTTCGTTCTTAGACACGCCTGATCGGAAACCTGTAAGTTTTAGTGAGTCCCCAAACCTGTTTGGTTCTCAGAATTGTAAAATAATGCACAAAATAGCCAAGAAGTTCAGGTTCTCAACGTGTGCAAAGGCTTTGCCTATGATAGCGCCTGCCTCACTCGCAATAGAACGCGTATTCCGGTCGGCGATACCCTCGTTGAGGTACATATTTTCAATTCAATATTTATTCCGTTTCGGTATAACAAGAAAATCGACATAATGGATGAGCGACTAAACGGAGGTCCGAATCTCTAACGGATTTATGGAACTATGTATTTATGGAAGCTCAGCGGAATAGTTCCACAAGCCCCACCACCAACCTAGGTCATACTTCCGAAGTTGAAGTAGAGATGAAACTTATTCGACTTCTTCATTCGCCCCCCCCCCTCTCTCTCGATTCACTCATTTCTGTCGGCGTTGTGCGACATTGTGTGCTTCCTATTTGCCTTCACGATAATCTGGGTTTGTTCCAGAATGGCATCGAGTATTCGTGCATCAGCATCGATGGCATCAACGCAAGGCTGGAGGAGAAGGAGATCAAGATAATAAAACTTCGTTCCAAGAGAAATTCCGCTCCCGAGGACCTTCTCTGCAAGGGGCAATACAAAAACGGAGAACGATTCGTAAGTTGATCTTTGATCTTCCGCTGAACTAATTGCCATCGTTAGAACTCCGGAAACTTCATCAAGGAGTGCAAATCGACTCCTAACAGTTGGAGTATTTCCATAACTGCTTGTCTCACTCCGGGAGGAAAGAACGAGATTGCAGTGGGATCCTCTGCAACTCATGTATCTTGTGTTTATTTTTTTGTAGACCTGAATTTTGATAAGCTCGGACTGTTTTTTCTTAAGACTATTCTAAATGATGGAACGCAGAGACAAGCTGATATCCATATTGACCTATATCAATATATTGATTACAGTACGAATTGGAATGGAGATGCCTCCGGAATGAAGATGGAGCCAGGCTTGTGGCCGCGGACCCGCGGTTTGTCAGCAGCAACACCGAAAATCTGCTGTGCGATAAAAAATACCAGAACGGAGAAAGATTCGTGAGTTGGCCTAATCCCTCGGGAAATTGCCATTTTTGACGGCAATACAAAAGGCGAAAAAAAATGTAATTTGATCTTTGATCTCTCTGATATTTTCTCGGACACAATATTTGCTCCTTCAGACCTCCGGAAACTTCATCAAAGAATGCACTTCCACACCTACCAGTTGGGAAATCACCCTCTTAGCCTGTCTAACTCCAAAGAAGAATGTAATTGCAGTAGGAAAGTCTGATACTGAGGTGAAGTGCATAGTGGTGTTGCCCATTCGGTGTTTCGAAATCAGCGCCGTCAATGGTTTATCAATTTCATCGCAAAGATCTTCCCAAAGTTTTCTTTCGATTACATCGGAAGGAAAGGGAATGCGATTAAATCTAACATGTTCCCAACAGATTGCAACATTTATTGCACATTTAACATTATTTATTGCAGGATGGATTCGAATTATCTTGCGTCAAGACTGACAATGGAGCTAGACTTCAGGCTCACCCGTCCCGCAATTAGAAAGATTACGATTTTGTAAAAGGGCTAACGATGTTTCAGTTTGAACTCTCGCTTCCCCTCATATAATTATTTAGCTTGGATAATATGCTCATAAATGGGATTATACATTATTACGATGCTAGTATAGTAATGCAGTAATTGTGTTTACTGGGCAAATACTGGGCAATGACTTCGCATCCTAACATTTATTCCAATAACATAAATCAACAAAATACTAAAGACAGAAATTTATGTTGCACACTTGAGATGGAATTATTAACAAGAATTGTTTGAAGAATTCCGCGGTATTGTGAAAATATATTGCAAACATGGGGTTATACATAATTTATCCATTTATAGGAAAATCTTTTGAAAAGGTCGAGATCAAAAGAAATGTGTAAATTGCGCGAATCTCAAAAAATATTCAATCGATATTCTTTCCTTTCGTCAATTCATTCTTCTCTTCTTCGAAGCCTCTGCAAGAATACGTTTTCGATGACACTAACACTCTTCACAATTACAATAGTAGTCATTACGTATCCTATTTCACTACACTGATTGGTTACATACTATGCGAAATGAAGAAATCAACCCTTGCGAAATTTCAGCTTCCGAATTGAGAGGAATTGCACCCTCGATTTTGCAATGCTTTCTCGTTTTTCTAACCGGAGAGAGCACGTGTCGAATCGTTAACAATAACTACGTTAACATGTACTTGAAAATAAATGCAATCGTTGAGGCATTCAGTTGGAAAGAATGTTCATTTCCCCAGTCATCTTCTCTGCTACCGAGGACCTTCTCTGCAACGGAGAATACAAGAATGGAGAGCGATTCGTGAGTTGATCCTTGATCTCCCCATAATTTACCCAATATTTTCGTCTTCAGACCTCCGGAAACTTCATCAAGGAGTGCAAATCGACTCTCACCAGTTCTAATGTCGACCTCGTTGCATGCCTAACTCCAAAGATATTGAAACTGCCAGGGGTGCGTTCTTTCCATTATCCACATTTTCCCTGATCTATCCCGTTTTTCGATAGGATCGAAAGGGGAAGGAGTGCGATGAAATCGAATTCGAATATGCACTAATCACTAACGTTTTTGTAGTGCTACAAAATAGAATATATTGGCTTCGAGTTGTAACATCTATATTACTAACAGGAAGGATTCGAATTCACATGCATCAAGACCCGCAGTGGAGCTAGGGTTCAAGCTCTACCGATCCGCCACTGAGGAAAAAAGATTTTGGGCAATTATTCATGAAATTATGCAATCAGGTTGGGAAAGAAAACACTTATTTGAAGGAAAATCGATGTTTCAGAATACTACCACTCCTCACTTTACCCATTACTATGCAACTATAGTAATGCAGATATTATGTTTTGTGTGCGAATAAAGCAATGTAAATACAAATCCTATCGAATACTTTGATAAACTTACATAAATTAACAATCTGAAATTACGTAATGAATTTGTGCTCAAAATGATACGAAGAATGGGTACTCTAATAGTGCATTTCATGAATGGGACTATACATAATTTCCGGGATATTCTTTATTAATGAATTTTTTGTGTTTATTGCATTCTTCACTGACGTGTAGGGTGAGCAATTATGTACATGGATTTTTTTGTTATATCACGCTTGTCAACTGCATCATGATTTTAGAGAAGAATAGGTAAGGTACTCCGATACAGTCTTTCAAACATCGCAATAGCTGCACACAATCAGAACAGATAAAGAATCCACATTGAAGTCACACGCGGAATTACAATTACCAGCGAAAGATTGGTTCAATTAGGACTTTGGTTTCGACCTTTTCAGTCCGGTAGTTACCAGGGGCAAAACATACTCCAGAATTGTCACTAGTTCAATACAATCCCTTTCTGTTGACTTCCCCACTCAAAACCATCGGAGTCTCGATATCACAATAAATTGCAAAATTTTACAAATTTCAAAAATGCTCTTCAATCGATATTCTTTCCTTTCTGCCTTTCAATTTTCCTTTCTTTTCGGCTTCTGAAAGAATTCCTTCTCGATGACACTAAGCATCTCTTCAATTGCAATTTCACCGAATACCTGAGAGTGCCCTCTTCATTCCATACCATATTTCACAACGCTGTTCGGATATAGAGAATGCGGATTGAAGAGACCAAATCTTGCGAAATTTTTGCTTCCGGATAAGAAAGATCTTTTTTCGAGGCTGCAACACTCCCTCGTATTTCTGAATAGTGAGAGAGCATGGAGGCACGTGTCGTTTCCTCATCCACACTTGCTATAAATACCATCGTTTAGGCCTCAGGATTCAGTCGGAAAGGATGTTCCTTCCCTACGCCCTCCTCTTCACCTGCCCTCTACTCGTCTCTGCTTTGTCTCCACCTATACCCGATAAATGCGTCGAGGGAGGTTATCGACTCGGAGATGAATATGTGAGTTGGCCTTTGCAGTTCGACCTTCTGGTATGTATTATCTAAAAGTACGCTGATCTCGGGTCTGGATAATCGGCTAACATCTAAAAGGCTTTTGGAAAGAAAATATGTTTAAAGAAGGGCTTAACTTCATATTAGGAAAAAAACTTCATCTGACCGATCAGAATTTGACGCAGGCTTTCGAAATGTTGTTGAGCGTAGACTCGGAATTATACTTGTCGATTGTATTTCATTTACGATATTTGGAACATAATCCTCAAATTAGTGAATAAATTCAGGTAGTCGAAGTATGCAGGAAGTATGCCGTAGACGGGAACCACAAGGAATGGACCAACGTGAAAGCCTGCCTCACTCCCCAGAAAACGAGAATTCCGATCGGCAAAAGCGTTACGGAGGTATGTTCATACACCTCCACACCGTTATGTTCTCTGTTTTGTTATTGTTGATCATGCATATCGTAATGTTTTAATAGCAATAACTTAATTTATATGATCGGTTTTTCAGAATGGACTCAAATACTCATGCGTCAAGAATGGCCACAAAGCAAAATTGGTGAAGAAAGAAGACAAGGCTACACCCCTTCGCAGCAAGAGAGCATCAAGCGAGAATCTTCTATGCAAGGGAGAATACAAGAATGGAGAGCGATTCGTGAGATGATCTTTGATCTCCCGCTGATCTCCCCCCAATATTAATTTGTCTTCAGAACTCCGGAAACTTCATCAAGGAGTGCAAATCGACTCCTACCAGTTGGAGCATCGTTATCGTTGCGTGTGTCACACCGGGAAAGAAAGAGATTGCAATTGGATCTTCTGCTGTTGAGGTGCACTTCCTATTATATTTTGTATTACAGCATTAGTATTGACAATTCGGTTCTAACATCTCATCAAATGTAGAACAGGTTCTCGAATTTGCAGTCGAATACAAAGTCCTTGAACATTGGATCGAGATTATTTTTATTGCAGGAAGGGTTTGAATACAAGTGCATCAAGACTGAAAATGGAGCAAGAATTGAGACTACCCCTTGCCCCACTGAGCCAAAAGGAAACACTGGAGAGAATCAGCTCTGTGATGGAAAATACAAGAATGGAGAGAGATTTGTAAGCCCCGTATCCTTGGTGAAAAGTCAAAGGATTCTCTTCAGAATTCCGGAAACTTCATCAAGGAATGCAAATCAACAACTACCACTTGGAGCATTGTCATTGTGGCTTGCGTAACTCCGGGCAAGAAAGAAATCGCCATTGGATCTTCGGCTATTGAGGTGCGTATCCTACTACATTTTGTATTTCGGTTTTAGTATTTTCATTAGGTCAGTTCGGTCACAAAATAGGCCTTGAATATTGGATCGTGAATATTTTATTGCAGGAAGGGTTTGAATACAAGTGCATCAAGACTGAAAATGGAGCACGAATTGAGACTACCCCTTGCCCCACTGAGCCAAAAGGAAACACTGGAGAGAATCAGCTCTGTGATGGTAAATACAAGAACGAAGAACGATTCGTAAGTTGATCTTTGATCTTTAGTTGATCTCCCCGCAATATTTGCCTCTCAGACCTCCGGAAACTTCATCAAGGAGTGTAAATCAACAACTACCACTTGGAGCATTGTCATTGTGGCTTGCGTAACTCCGGGCAAGAAAGAAATCGCCATTGGATCTTCGGCTATTGAGGTGTGCGACTAGCCCTATTTTGCAAAATATTTGATCTCGTACAACGAATAATAGGCCATAAAAATTCTTTTTTTTATAAGTGAATGTAAACTTTGCAGGAAGGGTTTGAATACAAGTGCATCAAGACTGAAAATGGAGCACGAATTGAGACTACCCCTTGCCCCACTGAGCCAAAAGGAAACACTGGAGAGAATCAGCTCTGTGATGGTAAATACAAGAACGAAGAACGATTCGTAAGTTGATCTTGGTCCTAGGCAAATTTAAATTATTGCTTCTTCAGAACTCTGGAAACTTCATCAAGGAGTGTAAATCGACACCTGCCACTTGGAGCATTGTCATTGTGGCTTGCGTAACTCCGGGAAAAAAGGAAATCGCCATTGGATCTTCTGCTGTTGAGGTGTGCAGCATATATTTGTGGAGACGTTGACTTGAGTCGCCTCATTTCGCGTGAACTCTCGATTTTAAATGACAAGCGGAAATGAATCCATTTCTTGAAGTAAGAAACAATTTTCAGAATGATCGGAAATTCTCGTGCATCAAAACTGAAAATGGAGCTAGAATTGAGACTACCCCTTGCCCCACCGAGAATAAAGAGAATATGCTATGCGATGGACAATACAAAAACGGCGAAAAAATTGTAAGTTGATCTTTTATCTTTCACATACACAATATTTGCCCTTCAGACCTCCGGTAACTTCGTAAAGCAGTGCACTTCCACTGCTACCACCTGGAGCATTGAGATTGTTGCCTGTCTCACGCCGGAGAAGAAGGAGATTCTGTTGGGAGAGTCCGTTGTTGAGGTGCGGTTTTATGCCTCTCATTTGTATATTTTTAACATAAAATAATATTGGTTTAGGGGGAAATCAAATACTCATGCATCAAAACTGAGGCCGGAGCTACCATGAAGAGAGAGCACGAGACCTTTGGATAAGGATACCTAACGACTAATAATATTATTTAATAAGTGTATTGTGAACCAATTAATTTTTATTACTGGGATTGGTACTGAACAAATATTCACTTATCGCATCGCAAGCTATTACTATGACAGTATAGTAGCGCTACAATTATTCTTTATTGTGGAAATAAAGCAACATGCATTGATCCGTTCATTCTTACACAAATCCAAGTCGTATAATGTAAACCATGAAAATTTTTATGTGTCATCATAATGATTTGAGATTCCATTTGATTGAAATCCAGTATTTAGGAAGAAGCATACAAATTCATGTATTGTTTCTCACAAGCAATCCCAGACAAAGAATCAAAAACATCATTGATTCTTGTCTTGCGATCCCGGAATTGAATTTTTTTTCACGGAGCCTTGTTTTTTTTATGGTACCATCACCACATGACTGAATTTGAATAAGCTACTGTTTTCCCTGTTCCCACACACTTTTGATCTGTGAACAAAATTTAAAAGCAATTCATTCCTTTCATTTATGCTATTAACTAATTTTTTACCTTTGAATATTGAAGACATCATTGAATAACATTGTTTTCAGTTTGCCATGCTCGGAATTTGAATAATTTTAAGACAATATAGATAAATGATCAGCGGAGAACTAAACCAGTGAAGCCAAAGATGCCACTGATTTTTCGTATCTGTTTCCGGAATAGTAGCTCATGTTCCCTCTCGAATTCTTGTTTTGGCACCACCACCTCGTGACTGAATTTGAATAATTTTTTGTGCACCTACGCACCAAGCGATCTGTGAAAACGGAACCGAACCTTTTATTTAATTTTAATTGAACATTATCTATCATGTTGGCTTGGCTATTTTTTTTCCTTTGGGAAAAAATGAATAAAGTAATCAGTGAACATCGAATGTTTTGTCATGCTTGTTATTGAAACATGGCAGGTTCTCCATCCGACAGTATACCCGCCCACATCGAAAACAGTCCGAAATCTCTTAATTCAACATGCTCTACCTCTCGTCAGAGAGCCGAGAAATCACGCATAATGAAGAGGCCAAAAGCTCGTTTTGATAAACAATTGTGAAACAGTAATCACTACCCGGCAGCCGTATAAAAGGTCCAGCTCTCGCAACTTTAACCATGTTCCTTAGTATTCTAATATTAAGATGTCACTTCGTCTCTCCATCTTTCTTCTATCGGCCGCTCTCGCTCTATCATTCGTTAATTCGAGAGGAGAAGCCTCGGTCAGTGATTAGGGTAGTCATAATGAAGAGCCGGTTCAATTTCTAACAATTAATTGAATGAGTGTTCCCCGTTCCGCTCCTTACGACGACTAACAATTTCAGCCTACCACTGGCCACGATGATAGCTCCAAGAAAGAGGAGAACGTGCACTGTATGTACGACGGTAAACAATACAAGCCCGGAGAGAAATACGTAAGTTAATTAATTTGAGGCCGTCCCTCAATATATCGGAGTTGCATTATAGATGGTATCAATCTTCGTCGTCCAGTGCGATTCCACAGGATCTGTCCATATTGTTGCCTGCAGTTACAAGGGTCAAGAGATCGCAGTGGGAAATACTATTGTTAAAGTAAGTTTCAAAAAAACAAGTATTATTGCCAAAAAGTACCTTAATTTAAAATTCTAGTTTTTGCCAAATTCAGGGAGACACGACTATTTCATGCTCCGATCACGGTATTGCCATCAAAAAATCTGCATAAGAACACCTGTCGACTGAGGTTAAAAAAAGAGAAAAATAAACATTTAAAAATAAATTTCAGAAGAATAACTTCTTCACTATCGGGCTTGGTACTGAACAAATATTCGTTATCACACTTTATCTACTCTGTTCTTCATTGTGGAAATAAAGCTATGTACATCGATCCGCACACACTTTCCAAATCGTAATAAGAATTTGTTTCTTCAAAATTTTCCCTTCGCCAAAGCTGCACCACGCTGTGAGCGAAATTCAATATCCCCCGCATTCAACGCTTCATAATTGAGTGTGAAGCGCACTCTGTGAGCGATATTGTCAAAGAGATGTTTGATGGCACTCTTGCAATCAGTCTCTTCTAGAGATGGCTTGGTACGAAAGAACTCTCCTCATGTCACCTGTTCTCTCGCCACCGGTGAGAGAGTGTGTGAAATGAAGAGACGATGTTTGCCAAACCATCCCTAGTCCCTTCCCTCTGCATTCCCTTGTATTATTGTATGTGATCTTCTTTGCTCATCCACGTGGCCTTTGCGCAAAGATTTCGAAAGGGATGATAACTTGTGCAAGCACATATCCCGAGCACGATTTTCATTGCCTTTAATTTACAAAAAAGTGCAGAATATTTTGTACTAATAACATACAATTTGTCATTCATTTTACAATAAAAGTTGTAGAAAAGTGGGAAAATGTCAGATTCATTTCGATGGCTGGCGTCCATACACGTCCAGTGAGAAGAAATGTCCCTCGAATGCGACATGCCCTTCCGAAACTTCGTCTTTCTTGAATAATTGATATGGAATGTTCACAGAAGGACATTATAAGCTCTCATTAATACAAATAGTCATGGTGTTGTTCGGTTGTTTCTCGAGAAACCAATCGTCCGAGTGTAGGTCGGATAATCTACAATATAATTGCAAGTTGCTGAAAAAAATCAAACTACCTATTCAAATCGAAAACGAATCTAAAGCAACAATTATGACAACAGAAAATACGAGAAGAAGTAACGAGTGACTAAATTCTTACTTTCCACCTCTTTTCACCCGTTGTTTACTCAGTAAGGCCTCGCTTGGTGAGGATCCGGTTACTCTCTTCAATACAGGAATTACGAGGATTATTTCAATCATATTATCGATTCTTATCATAACACGCTTTACATAGAAATCGACCAAGGCCAAGTCCAGTAAGGTTCTCTCCCTCACGACTGAATCATTTAGTCTGATCATTGACCACTGCGGTTTTAATGCTCGGAGCAGTCGTCCGAGTGTAGACCGGACGCTCTATAATAAATATTTTGATTTTAGGGCATGCGGCGGGAAACGAACATCGAAATAGCAGCAACATTGAATCTATCTACTAAAAATCAGAGAAAATAACGAAATGAAGGTAAGCCGAAGAAGGTAAGACTGAATAACTACTTCCCCGCGGGTGTTTGCTCTGATAGGAGTGTCGAATTACATACCACCTCGCAAATGGAGTTATCGAGATCAAATGATTCTTTTACTAATTTTTTTCGAACAAGAATATGCCTTCGGCAATCAAAACGGACTTTAAATCCAATTCTTGCTCGACCGGGCAGTCTGCAAATATCAAAATTGAGTAATTGAGTAAATTGAGTTCGAGCTATAAGTTGAAAGCAGTGTGTCAACGAAGAAGGCGGGTGAGTGAATGATTTGGGGCCACTATTTATAAGTGGGGCCACAATTTCTCCTTGGGTGCACTATTTTACACTTCAACCTGAATTTCTCCCATCTCTTCTGTTTTCCGTCCACTCCGATGTAGGCAAACACTCATTTCGACGACTATAGAGCAAGGACATATCTGTCTTTATGTAGAAGTGATTTGCAAGCAGTTTGAATCATTATTTATTTATTTATTTTGTTTCAACATGCAAAATGTGCTGGAAATTACTCTGGAAAAGTTCTTCAGAAGGAAGTTGACTCGGATGTGCATATCTTGGCGTTGTATGCTGAAGCTGCACACGTAAGGATCTCGTAGATACTTCCAATGTGCCGAATAGCTCAAGTTGTTATTTCGGCTTCATTCCTGGAAACAACGTGGTTTTTGACAGGATTAGAATATATTTACCTTTCCGATAATCTATTAGATTAGATGTTTGACTTGCCTGCTTTGAGGCACTTGTAGACGAAAATCGTCGTCCGAGTGTAGATCGGAGAATCTGAAAAAAAGAGAAAGATTATCAGAAAGAGTTCAAAAAATTCTCGCAAAAAGAAAAAAAAGCTTATCGCAAGGAACCAGCGTGTCAACGGAAAGAGAAAAGGAGCGAGCAACTGAATTCCTTTTCCGCTTTTCCGACATTGTTTGCTCATATTGAGTCAGGTCTCACGAGGAGATCCTGAGGCAAGTTGTTTCAGTATTCCATAATGAAGTGTCATTTCTTTCCGTTTCTTGATCATCTTCATATACATGTTAAGGTCGACAGGGAAACAGTTAATACTGATCAGTATTTCAACGAGAATGGTTTTAACCATTCTCTAATTAAAATTGCTGAAGGGAGTAAGATGAGAGACAGGTTGCGAACGGCGAAATTGGCTTACGTATATCACGCGCGTCGCCTAAGAATCACATAAGCCCAGGTACATAGAAAAAGTGGAAAATATGAAGAAGGCAGTTTTTGATGGTCCATAGGGTCCCTAACAAGATGGCATCGAGCTTTGTACGAAATATTCGATTTTAGCTTCAGGGCAGAGCCTCAAACTTTTGAGAAGCTGAAAAATGCCCACTTTGCTGTTCTATATCTCTGTTCGCAGTGAATTTGGCGACTACTTCTCAAAAAGCAAAATGTTCCTCAAATTGTGGAGAATACGCCTGTTCTTTTGGGCTGATCATTTTCTTATCAGTATTCATGCAAATCGAATAAAACGTTTTGCACGGAACACAGATCGAAGCCCATGGTTTTTAAGAGCTCATTGGAAAGAGCTCAACGAGACGAATCGAATGATATGCTGAACGTATACATTATTTAGATGCGGAACTGAGATAATTGCGTTTAAGTGATTATTTTCTTCTCATTTCGTGATTTTTATCTCCATTTCCCTCTCATTTCGCACGTTCATTTCTCATTTCGCGCCACTCCGATCGGCGGATCGGCCGCGCTCGTTTTATTTTCTAATGAGTTTAATCTTTCTCGCGTTTCACAGTAGTTCATCATCATAATTTCAAATTGTCCTTGCATGTAATGCATTTAATGCATGTTCATCATGATACTTATTCAAAGACAATTTCTTCAGAAGTAATTGATATCGCTAGTACTGAATAAGGGGAATCGATGAAGGAGAAGGTCCTCAGCGGAACAAGTGATCGTTGAGAATAAAAGTACTCTTCTTCGTGAGCCTTTATAATCTCTTTTGTCGAGACTCTTGAGCTGATTTGAGGGCCCATCCCTGCTTGTACCTTGAACGCATTCACAATTAAAAAATGTCTTCATTTTCGTAAACGGCTTTTCAAAACAGCTAACCATCTTTTGTAGCCTTCTCCTTCATCGATTCCCCTTATTCAGTACTAGCGATTTCAATTACTTCTGAAGAAAGTGTCTTTGAATAAGTATCATGATGAACATGCATTAAATGCATTACATGCAAGGACAATTTGAAATTATGATGATGAACTACTGTGAAACGAGAGAAAGATTAAATTCATTAGAAAATAAAACGAGCGCGGCCGATCCGCCGATCGGAGTGGCACGAAATGAGAAATGAACGTGCGAAATGAGAGAGAAATGGAGATAAAAATCACGAATTGAGAAGAAAATAATCACTTAAACGCAATTATCTCAGTTCCGCATCTAAATAATGTATACGTTCAGCATATCATTCGATTCGTCTCGTTGAGCTCTTTCCAATGAGCTCTTAAAAACCATGGGCTTCGATCTGTGTTCCGTGCAAAACGTTTTATTCGATTTGCATGAATACTGATAAGAAAATGATCAGCCCAAAAGAACAGGCGTATTCTCCACAATTTGAGGAACATTTTTCTTTTTGAGAAGTAGTCACCAAATTCACTGCGAACAGAGATATAGAACAGCAAAGTGGGCATTTTTCAGCTTCTCAAAAGTTTGAGGCTCTGCCCTGAGGCTAAAATCGAATATTTCGTACAAAGCTCGATGCCATCTTGTTAGGGACCCAATGGACCATCAAAAACTGCATTTAGATGCATGTGTCAAATTTTGTACCTACCACCCCCTGAATCTATTCAATTCTTAGGCGACGCGCGTGATATCCTGGCTGAAGGAATTGGGAATCTTGCTTCTGGAGCCTTGCTTACTCATTTTCTAAATATCATAATAAATGTTAGTGAAATCAAGTAATCGAAGTACGTCGGAATAAAGACCCCCTATGTAAAACTTGTATGTGTTCTGACAAGATTATCTGTTGAGAAAAAAAAATCAATATTTATTCGGTTTCAGATACAAAACAACTATAAATTGACAGGATGGGTGTGCGTAGGAAAGCCCGGAAATGCGAGAAGAGAGAACCAGAGAAGAAAGGTACGTAGAGCAATTCAGAGTGCAACACCATTGCTGCAATTATTTATGCTTTTTTTATCAATTTCGAAAATTGGTACTCGACGTTCGGCTCTTTTTTCTAAACTCTTGAAAATATCCGAAAAAACGAACGCATAACAAGAGCTTGCTCGATGAGTCTGGGTGATACTCCAGACAATCCTACTCATCGGGGATCCAGCCCAGCTCTTCGTTCGTAGCCGTCTGCAGAATTATTTCTTATTTATTTGAAAAAAGAAAGAAAGCCAGTTCTCGATTTCATGCCAAAATGAGTAGTTAACTATGTAAATGATTCATGTTCGGGCTTCTCCAAAGAAGTTCGGATTTCCCATTTCCCATTTAAAGAAAAAATTCTTTCATTCCTGATGCTAATTCTATAAAACTGCTCACGTATCATTCCTTGGCACTTTTTTACATCCGTGCTGGGCCCCGCCCCCTCACGCCCTCAACGCCCCCTTCCCTACCCCTTCTCCTCCCCCCTACTTACCTGGCTGGGAGTGCTACGCTCCCCCCGCCAGGTAAGTAAAAAGGGAAGGGCAGGGGCGTGGCCAATTCCTCCGCCTCTCCCTCTTGTTTCTACCCCGTCGCGACTAGCGCACACTCTCACTTCAAAGTCCCTTCTCTCCTCCCTCTTAAGAGCGCCTCGCTGCTGCTCTGTCCGAGGGGGAAACCTCTTGGCAAATTTTTGGAAGGTCCTCCCCACTTTCTCAAGGGGGTGGAGGGAAGACCCGCCCCTCCCACCCTCCCGGAGGGGGTGGATCCAAGGGGGCGGGGCCCAGCACGGAAGTAAAAAAGTCCCCATTCCTTTGACGGGTGAACTACGTCGATGTGTTAGACCTCGAACATGTAATGATTATTTGGAGAAGAATAGAGATTTCGCTTGGTAGTCGGTATAATGAAATCGAGGCATTTCTTACTAAGCTTAAACCAAACCCGACTTACCGTTTATTGAATAAAAAATAATGAAAATCCAACTATTGCTCGATTTAAGCCGTTGTCCGAATATAGGCCGGACAGTCTGCAAATTACAATATTAGTACGATGTGAAATAGATGAGAGCAACGCATCAACGAAGAAGGCGAGTGAGTGAGTGAGTGAAATTCCCCTTTCGCTTCTATTTGTCTTTCTTTCCGTGTCTCTGAGCTCGTGACTGAGGGATAATGAATAATGAAAAAAGTTGGAAAAGAACACCAACGTGCTCTTCAAGATTGATATAGGCGGAATTTGTTGTACAAGTCTGTCGCAAGTCGATAGTCATCACGAAGCACACAGCCGTCTAGGTTCCATCTTTATCATATTTTCACAATAAATTTCGAAAAAAGATGGGTATGATTTTCCCGATCACTCCGTTGCGCGCTGTCCACTCACGGCGACTGACGGTATACGAATGACGAATCCGATCCTCTTTTCGTAGACTACGACCGTTTCCATTAGATATAGGATACGTGCATCGCGACAATTGATTCTGCTGATCTTTTATTTCTTTCTAGATGTAGTGTTTCTTCTTCTATATCCTTGCTTCTCGTACAACTGAGCGTCCGCGAGTAGATCGGACAATCTGCAATGCGAAATTTGCAGTGAGAACAATAGCAATTCATCGAAGCGAAAAATGTGTAGACAGGGAATGAATTCACAACTAGTAAGCCATAAAGCGAATGAATGAGAAGAAGTAAGGAATTTAACTCTCCCTTCAGGCATTGTTTGCCTAGCTAGGCCTCACTTGGAGATCCGGTGACAATTTCTCCCATTCTGAATTAAGAACAGAAGCATCTCTGAATAGATGTATCGATTCGTTTCATAATATGCACATTGGCGATCTGTGTCATGCTGTTACGGAATTTAAAAAAAGTGTTTTTGTTCAGTTTGCTTTATCTTTCACATAAAATGTTTCGGAACAGACTCCACAACTGTGTGGAGGGGAAGAATCAACAATTTGATCAGATCGAGCGAGCCGAATGGTGTTCCGAGATCATTGACAGTGCAAGGGAGGAGTGCGTGGAAGCTGTCCTGATGAAGGAGATAGTAATCCGGCCTTTTCATTTCCTCACATGCTCACGTAATCGACACGGCTCTTTCATCGTCAAAAATAATCATTTTGAAATCCAAGACGCTCCAGACAAGATGGCAGTCCGAGTGTAGGTCGGACAAACTGAAAAAAGAGGCTCTGATTGGAAGCGAACGGCAACACGAATAGCTCGAAATACAGCCAGCAGCTAATTTCGAGCTATACAAGCAATTACTCGCAATCACAATGCAGAAATATAGACAGTATGTCATCGAAGAAGGAGAGGGTGAAGGCCTTCCTCCCTCTCAATGTTTGTCTTTCCATGCCTCTGTGGGAATTTCGTGCCATGTCTCTTCAGGATGTGTTTCGGAAGAAGAATAAAATTCCCTTTATCGACTTTTACAATACATTAGAGTGTGGTGAATAGAGATTGATTTGGGCCAAGTGAGAGAAATGATGCTGAAAAAGTCGCTAGTGAGCAGAATTTGGTCAGGTTGTATTGACATGCCGTGATCATTCGGCGACGAATTCCACGTTTTTGATGCTCCATTCAACTTCGGATCGAACTGTGATATCTTGATGTAATCATTATTTATGCTCAATAAAAGTCACTGTCCAGGTGTAGACTGGACAGACTGCAAAGCTTTTACAATACATTAGAGTGTGGTGAATAGAGATTGATTCGGGCCAAGTGAGAGAAAAGGATACTGGAAAAGTGCTAAAAGTGTGCAGAATTTCGTTCGGTTGTATTGACATGCCGTGATCATTCGGCGACGAATTCCACGTTTTTGATGCTCCATTGAACTTCGGATCGAACTGTGATATCTTGATGTAATCATTATTTTTTCTCAATAAAAGTCACTGTCCATGTGTAGAATGGACAGACTGCAAAGCTTTTACAATACATTAGAGTGTGGTGAATAGAGATTGATTCGGGCCAAGTGAGAGAAAAGGATGCTGGAAAAGTGCTAAAAGTGTGCAGAATTTCGTTCGGTTGTATTGACGAGCCGTGATCATTCGGCGACGAATTCCACGTTTTTGATGCTCCATTGAACTTCGGATTGAACTGTGATATCTTGATGTAATCATTATTTATGCAGTACCTCCTCAATAGAAGTCACTGACCAGGTGTAGGCTGGGCAGACTGAAAATGGAATACGATATTTCAAAGAGTAAGCGCTATCTGAAGGCAGTAAAACAAAAAGTAGCGGCAGCAGATAAGCTATGAGGAGGATTGTGGAGTGGGTGAAGCCCCTTCCTTCTTCTAGCAATTCTCGTTGCGGATGGAATTTGGATGTGGCATCTCTTCAGGATATAAAACGGTCTGAATCCCAGTATTCCAATCCGGAAAGGTCTTCGTCGATTTAAGAGTTGAAGAATCTTCAACTATAGCGTTAAAAAAAAATTTTTCCTTGTTTTCTTGCGGTTCAAGCCCTAACCCATGAGAATAATAACAAAAAAATATTTTTTATGCAATAGTTGACGATTCTTCAACTCTTAAATCGATGAAGACCTTTCCGAATTGGAAAACTGGGATTCACACCGTCTTATATCCTCAGAAAAAATATGTTTATTGACCGTTTTACAACACGTTTATCATACAATAAATTTGGCAGCAAATACATCTCGTCGAAATCGAGCCGGGGCATTTGATCACTTTAGGATCTTTGCTAGCCAAAGCGAAGATTCCAAATACCAATACAGAGATTGTCATAAGAGATGAAATTCCACAGGCGTCTCTAACTGACATTGAGTCTTCATTTGGTGATAAAATAATTGTTCAAGCTCGATTAAGAGCTACAGTCCGAGTGTAGGTCGGACAGACTGAAAAAAATGCATTTGGAACGAATCAGCGGAAGGAATGGATCGGAATACAATTAGGGTTCCCCCAATTGGGCCATTCCACCCAACTGGGCGCCGCACATACGCCCAGTTGGGCGCGTAGAATGTAGTTGGAAATCGAACATTCTGCGCGCCCAACTGGGCATACGACCGGTGTGCGGCGCCCAGTTGGGCGGAATGGCCCAATTGGGGGGAACCCTAAATACAATCAAATAACAAAGGGTTTGCAAGAAAATTTTATTCGAAAATTTGAATAGGTAAAACAGGAAAGGAAAAATACGTGAGTAGTATGACAGTAAAGGAGGTGAGAAAGTGGGCTCTGAACGGATAAGTTGGCCCTTAAAGATTAAGTTGACCCTTAAAAGATTAGGTTGGCCCTTAAAATGTTTCGTTGGCCCTTAACAATTTTCGTTGGCCCGTCAGATTATGTTGGCCCTTAAAATGTTTTGTTGGCCCGTAAAAGTTTTCGTTGGCCCTTGAATTTTTTCGTTGGCCCTTGAAATTTTTCTTTTGCTTTTTTGAGTTTTTCAAAATTTGGTGAGATAACACCGATGACCCAATAATGAGCTCTTTTCGTGAAACTCACATCAGACGGATGGGACACGGCTCACAGAGGTACCAGTTGGTAGATTTCTTGTGAGGTCTCTATTTTTAGTTGGTCTTTCAGACACTGTTGGCTCCATGCCCCCGAGGTTAGAGAGCGGAAGCTTCTTATACAAAACGTGAAGTTGCTGATGTCGTGAAGAATCACCAAAGGGAGAGCTCGAATAATACACGGGATTATGAAATCTCCCAAGAAGTCTATCAACTGAAACCTATGTGAGCGGTGTCCGATCAGTCTGAAGTGAGTTTCACGAAAATAGCTCATTACAGGGTCATCAGTGTTATCTCACCAAATTTTGAAAAATAAAAAATAAAAATTACAAGGGCCAACGAAAAAATTTAAGGGCCAACGAAAACTTTTACGGGCCAACAAAACATTTTAAGGGCCAACATAATCTGACGGGCCAACGAAAATTGTTAAGGGCCAACGAAACATTTTAAGGGCCAACCTAATCTTTTAAGGGCCAACCTAATCTTTAAGGGCCAACTTATCCGTACAGAGCCAGAAAGTGTCTCCCTTCACATGTTTCTTCCCTCTTGTCAGCGAGTATCATGTTTCGAGGCGAGGCCTGACTCTATGTCTCTTCTCTCCCCATGCGCTCTAGCCCCACTGACGATAAAGGAGTATTGCGAAATCGGAGGGCTAGCTAGTGGCAGATGAAGTAGATAACGGATAATTCTCTCAGGGAGTATCATGTTACAAGACTCTCTCTCTCTGACTCTCTCATTTACCCATGCTCTCTCGCTCCTCTGATCGACAAAGAAGTATTGCGAGATGACAAGGCCTGACGATTGTTCCAAGCTTTACAAGTACTTGCTTCATTTGGAGATTAACGCAGACTTTCGAATATCACTTTATCTTTATTCAAACGATATACTCCACATTTTTTTTCCAGGCACATTTGCGAGCTCAGTAGGGTGTCCTATGACACACGCGTTGCGAGGAGGTCTCTAATGGGCTTTCCACCCATTCTCATTGTCGGGCTGGCGACATCATTCCAGCGTCTTGTATGATTGTGGCACCGATCGAACCTAGAATTGGTCATTAGAAGTAGGGTTGGCTAAACGATATAACGGGCCCGTTTAGAACGCGCGCATTCTAAACGTGCGTGGCAAGTATTCCCTAAACCGCTTACTAAAAGGGCCATGTTTACTCCTCCCGAGAGGTAAAGCCATTACGGGCCCGATTAGCTCGTATTGCCAGCTCTAATTAGTAGGAGTTAATCGACTGCCAGAATTTACGTAAATATCAAAATCACAAACCCTCGTTGAATTGCGCCTAGTGTAGTACAGAATTCAATAATACATTCGTTTACGAATTGGCGAAAGCCGGATTGTCCGAGTGTAGGTAGGACATTCTGAAAATAGAGTGAGTTGGAATGGCTATAAAAGGAAGTAAACGACAGTAAACGAGGCAAAATCAGACAAAAATGCGATAAAAGTGATCCGGCAACAATTGCGTTGGTGGCTAGAGCAGAAGTAGAGAGAAATGATACCACCGTCTCTTCATTTCACTCTTTCTCCGAGCGGGCGAGAGAGTGAAGAGACGTATCACTTCTCTAGGCAGAAGTGAAGACTGAGAGAAGGGAGGAAGAGAGTCTCCCTTACACTCTGTGTGAGTGTATTTCTCTGACCGGGAGTATCCAATTTCACCTCTCAGTATCTAGATGTCAGGCTCGGAAACCTGACACATTGCCAATCTCCCTTCAGTAAAAGGGGTCTAAATAAAGTCTTGGATAAGGGAAAGAAAAGGGTTTCATGATCTCTCCCTAATGATAAGTTTATCAATTAGCACATCTTTTCTGGCCAATTCACTCCCATCCTCGCAATACCCGATGCGTCGTTTATCTGGCGCAGGTCCGCTCCATCCATTTCGTGTTAATTCAAAGCTTTGGACATAGAGTATGCACTACTTTATTAGGGGATATAACTCGTAAATGTACAAAAAATCTAAACTATTTCATGTGGCATTTACGATATCGGCATTGATGAATGGAGAGCGATTTTCGGTCCGACCATGAGACTCTTCATTGCGCTTGAGACAGAACGGTGCATTATCACGAATGAATCCTTTTGTGTATTCACGACTGTTCATCAGATTATTCTGAAATTAACGATTATGAGCAATAGACGAGAGAAATTTTACGAAAAAATCTACAAAAAATGCTCTAACCTTGATTTTTTTAATCATTTATTACACTTCTTCATAAATTACAATTCGAGCGAGCGTCCCAGTGTAGAAAGGACAATCTGGAAATGTCAGTAACAAAATGGAAAAGATAATAATAATAATATTTATGCTATTTAGATAAAATAACGGTGAAACAAAGCAAAAATAGTATTAGAATGGAACAGGAGTACAATAATTCATTACAGTTGAGGCAATAACGGGAACTCTATACGAAGAAACAAAAAATAAAGTATAACTGGGAGTAAGAACAATCGCGAGAAGAAAGAGTGTTATTCGTATAGCTGCTCCTCCTCTCCCCTCCCCCTTCACTCATCACGAGATATCGTCAAGGAAACGAAAGATTATCCGGATGCTGTGGTGAAACAGATACATGTATCTCTCCTTTCGCTTAGGACCTTACCATCCCACGCCTATCTTTCCATGTTCAGGAAATAAATGAACAGTAACAGTATCTGCCTCTTATCGATGAGGTGTGAGTCAGATTATACAAGATTTGAAGTATTGCTACTGAGATCTCGTGGATGATAATTACTTTATTTCTACTTATTGACTCGGTTTACCACTATATCAGGCAAAATTTGAATTCGTACATAAAGAACGGAATGCACGTGAATAGGTACGTCTGAGCTTGTTATTGGACGAATTCAGCATCATCTTTACGAAGAATCAGCCTTATCGTTGCATGAAGAGTCTGTAGCAATACTTTGAGACAACGGAGTCTGCAAAAGATTGAACAGCTGAATAGTTATGAACCTGTGAACGATTACTGCTGTGAACATGCAGCGTCCCAATGTAGATAGGACAATCTGAAATCATGGTATCAATAATCATGGGAAAATACAAGTTAAGAAGAAAGTGGGAGTGAATGCGAGAAGGAGGAGTGAGGCAAGATATTAGAATAGCTATCATTTCAGATATCAATAATCAGGGGAAAATACAAGTTAAGAAGAAAGTGGGAGTGAATGCGAGAAGGAGGAGAGAGGCAAGATATTCGAATAGCTATCATTTCAGATTTTTGAGTTTCGAAAGCAAACCTAAACTCGAGTATTCAAGCTAGTATTAGGGTTATGAGCGAGATGCGGGGGATAAGGAAGTCGACTAGTATCGTTAGATTATTTTCCATTCCACTCGTATCTGACCTTTGACGAACGTTCGAGGGGGCGGAGAAGGGAAGAGGCCGGGAGGAGGCGGTAGATCAAGCGTCCTCCTCCCCCCTTCCTCTTCCCTTCCTCTCTCCCAGACAATCAATAGCTCGCTAACCAGCAGATTGAGTTTGCTGAGCATTTCAAACGTACGATAACTCCTCCTCCTCACTCATCACTATATTTTGTCATGGAAACGACACCAATCTCGTGCGAGAGATTATCCCGGTGATATTGCACTACTGAGATACGTGTATATCTCCTTTCAGCGTGAATCTCTCGTCTCTCTGACCATCAGAGAGTTCTCCGTATGTTGTGGGGGTAACCTTTCCTTTCGAATCATTAGATATGTATTTCAAAAATACACGAATGAATGTAGAAGCATATAGTAAAATCCAGTAGTGTTATTGATTCCTGGGTTGCAATCCAGAATAGAATCTCATATTTTCCAGTCGGGTTCTTGTTTTTGGCAACTCCACCAGGTGACTGAATTATCATAATCTATTGTGTTCCTCTTCCACCCACAATGATCAGTGAATACGGAACTGAGAGAGTATTCTGACATCCCATCTAACAATGAGTCGAAATAATTTCTCAAATAGTTGTCCATTCTTGGTACGCATATGGACCACGAAGATCACCATGCGCAGATACAGATATTTGAAATCTGAACTGATAACACTCGTATTCAGAGATCATGGAATGTTTGCCGAAGCTGTTGTTGAAACATGCTAGGCTTCCCGAGCGGTAACACATCACATCGAAAACAGTCCAAAATCTCTTCACTCGGCATGCTCTCTCTTAGGTCAGAGAGGCGAAATATCATGCATTTTGAAGAGTCGGCAAGCTCGCTCGGATGAGTAACTGTGATACAGTGATCACTATCCAGGCGCCGTATAAAATGTGCAGCTAGCTCCATATGAGCCATTGGCGATGCATTCAGTGTTCCGAGTAAAGTAGGCGGAAACATTCGTCCCTCGGGTACAGTAAAAATAGGAGTGATCTATAGGTCCGCGACCCTTGGCGGTAAACGAATATTACGGAGCAAAAATAGTTTTTTTTTTCCAGTGCCACCAACCGATTGAGGTGCGAACAAGACTATGGAGCAACGGAGAAGCTCTGTTAATTCTTCGCCGATTTTTTTTCAAAACAAATGATTTGATGCATCATGTGTTGCGAACCATTTTTTTCGCTATTCAAGGCAAGGACCGGGTGAACAATACCAACAAAGCAAGTCGCCAGCTGTCGCACCGATAAGGCAACTTGTTCTCAAGTGCGTATTTGTAAGGATCTATCAGCAATCTGTTTATATTTCAATACGGTATAGAAAAAGTGTTCGAAAAGTTTCTTTTATCAACTCCTTCATGAAAGAACACTACTATTCACTTGCAAAAAATAATCTCAGCAACAGTAACACGTCTTGAAATGTAAGTCTTCAATTCACATCGATAGAGACAATCCTTCTTGCGAGTAATGAAGTGCGTTTTGTAGTCGCGTCGACGATTATCTCGCGATATGGCCTTCTCTTCGATCGAATACTTAAAAAAGTATTTTACTATTTTTATTTTTTATTTCTAAATTTTCAAAAAAATCTTATAGGAAATTAGCTCACTGTGTCATCATTCAAATTTTGGAGCATGGTGATATTAATAAGGGAATCCAGAGTAAAAGTCCAGCGAGCGTCAGTAGCTGAGGTTGAGTGGATGGTTGTGAAATACATCTGAAAATATCAGTTCTGTTTTTTCATCCATGAATTGTTAAACAATTGGTTAAATTACCTTGATTAAATCAACGATTAAATTGACTGGTAGCGTCAGAAAGAAGAGTACTAGCTCCGAATATTTACAGATCATATGAAGCTCTTCACGGTTCAGAGTCCAGTTGTACTGCGAAAAAAATGCAATCATTAATTTTAAAAATAAACTGACCATTTTAATTTTATGATCAGGATCAATCACAAGATGACGACAGGTCGAATCGTACAAATGAGTGAATTTTGTGAAAAACTCTTTATTAAATTGTCTTTGTGTGTTAGCGCTCGGTATATAGATGAATGAAAGATGAAAGTGCTCAATTCCCGATTCCAATACGAAATCAGGCCACCTGAATTTTTATGAAAATAAAAATTGTAATTTAATCAGAACTGGACGTACTTAATCTGCTCATAAATAAGTTCAGTGACTCGCTCCATTGATAGATAAGATCGTCTTAGCCCATGGAAAGCAGCCTTGAGTCGTTGAAGAATCGGCACGTTTACAAATAACTTAATAATAAAAATTACGCATGGATCATCATCGAAATGAATACCTCGAAAATTACAATCTTATCTGGCGCATATGTCGAATATAGGACCTCAAGCTGATCGAAAAAATGGGAAGGAGGTGTAATCATTCTGGGGATGTTCGGTTCCTGAATATTCAAAATATAATGCCAAATACTGATGAAATGATTTTTCACCGGCACAAAATCGCTGTCCAATGAGTGTATGTATCTTCTGAATCCCTCCTCATATTGGGAAGTTTGGTATACGAGACATCGTTCATTTTTCTTTAGGGGGTTGAGATAAACTGTGAATCGACCGCCACTCTGAATCTTATATTTAGAAAGTTAAGATAGTTAAGATATATATAGTGAAGTTAAGATAACATACATGGCACATAATTAGTTTCTGAATACGTTTCTTGTGCTTTGCACATCGTTTAGCGACATAGTGCAACTTCTGACTGGCTCTTTCCATCGTCTCGAAACTTTTACTGAAAGTGTTTCTTCAAATTGGATAGTGTTAAAATACAAACCGATCGAGATAGTGGAAAACGGAGAACAAACAATCGAACGGGAGCTGGGAGATCAAATCCTGAGAAAAAATAGTTTTGAAGGCGGGAAAATACTTTTAAATAAGCAAAAAGAAAATAAAAATAATAAAAAAATATAGTGAAAATGATTCACCTCTTGTCCGATTTTCTGAGCAATCGCGTGGACGTCGGTAAGGCGATTCGTACCCATTTTTCGGACTTTAATAATATATTTAATGATATATTATCGGTGGTACTGATACTGACTCAAATACACACAAGAAGAAATACGCGCTTCATGCTTTTGAGACCAAAAATTTCCAACCGTGGGCGGAAATTAGAGCTTATGTTATGACCAAAAACCAAAAAAAAATACGCGCCACTCCGATATAGACCCTCTGGCTGGAATTCCATCCTCCTATTGGAACCCACTGGCGAATCTTCAATAGTGTAACAGTCCCCGTTTTTCACTGCGACGATACGAAAGACTCGATACTATAGATTGTTCGTGTGCCCGATGGCGATCAGGAGCAAAATTCTTTTCCATTTTAAAGAAGGCGTAAACTCAATATTTTCGGGCATAATCTGACGTCATAGGCCGATAGTATCCGTAAACCACATTCCGAATTCGAAAATTAAAACTCTCAAGATCAACTTTGAACCGAGTTACACGCGCGCAAAGTTTCTACAGGGCACAGGCAAAATCAAGATGCGCGGTGCAAAGGGAAGAGGGTTAGGTCAAGACGCAGCGGAGAAGGGAAGGGACGGGAGAGGAGTGAAAAACTCTCGCGTCTGTCACTCTCACCCTCTTCCTTTCTCGAGGCTCTTCCCACCGTACTTCTCCCTGATCGCACAGGGGAAGAGCCTCTCCGAATTTGGAGTTTACGCCTTCTTTAAGCTATTGCTAACTGTTCTTCTGCAATCAATGGGTTCATATTAGGGATGTCTAAACGGAATTTCTTCCGTAGTTCCGAGTCGATTTCCATAATACTCGGAACTATCTCGGAACTCGGAATTCCGTCGTCCAGTAATTGTATTAAGATTGGCTGAATCATTTTCGCTATTCTGAGTTCGCTGAGTGGTGAGGCCGATCTAGTCGGAGGAGAGACGGAAGAATGAGAATGACGGAATTCCGAGTTCCGAGCTAATTCCGAGTGCGAAAATGAGATTGATCGACCGCATTGCGGAATGAATGAGGTTGAGGAATGAAATGGAGGCACAGCGTGCCATCGCACATCAAAAAGTCAATTTGCATGGCGGACGCCCATTTCGTCACCTATCCTTTCCCTCCCTGTCATTTTGCTTGTCCCTCTGCTTGTTGGTCGGTCAACGGAAAGAAATGAGGAATGAAGGAGAGAAAATATATTATAGAGTCAATGAAACATATATCGACGAATTTTAGCGCATCATTTTCTCTTTTGATCTATTTGCAACATCTGTTGATCTATTTGCAACATGAGTGAAACATAACTTTTTTTTGAAACTCATCTCGAAATTTTAGTATAGAGTCGAGTTCCGGATGTCCGAATCCACTGATGGAAACCCCATACCCTGCAATAGTTTTGAAATCCTTAGGAGATTTCAAGAACTTTGATCCTTTCCGATTTTTGATAACTTCTTTTATATTCGAGAAAAACACGAAAAACTGCAAAAATAGGTACATTTATCTGTGCTCTGCGCCTCAATATTCATACATTTTCGTCACGTCGCGCCTCCTTTTTCAATGCCCATCAATGGAAAGTACCACACCATTATTATTTTTGGATTCCTAGCGAGGCCTGGTACAATTGTCAGGAGTCGGAATTTTGATTTAGGACTTTGTATTTGAGAAATTCGCTAAAACTGCTGAAAAACGACTAAAAACACCGATTTCAGCATAAATCTGATCCTTTCTAGGTTAAGCAAATGAATTGGAGCTAATGAATCACATGGATCGATAGGGAATGTCTTTAGGAACATTTCTCAGGAGTTCGATTTTTCATTTTCGTCCTGGATTGTTCACGGCATCATGTTTTCACTAGCGCGTCAGCGGATTTTCGCCGCAAAACCACTCAAAACGACGTGAAATGATCCTCTCCCTCCCCCCTCGCATTAGAATACGTCCGCCGCGGCGAACAAAGGAGGCGATCCTCGATGGCACACTGTGCCTTTAAACACAACTTAACAATCGCGCACCAATCACGGCACGCTGCCGTGAACAAATCTCCCGATTGGTCATACATACTCGACGAGGAAGCAGGTGTTGCATAAATTCTATAAAAGCGCATCTATGTTTCACGCCTACGCTATGTTCAGCACTTGTCTGCATTACATGATTTCATACACAGTTGGCTTTGCAAAAACCGAAACAATCGCGCGCCCGTCACGGCACGCTGCCGCGCACAAATCTCCCGATAGACCCCTCAACCATACCTTCTCGACGAGGAAGCAGGTGATGCCGTGCTGGTGCTTCTTCGGGTCCGTCTTCGCGTAGACGACGAGCACGTCGGCATCGGGGCCGTTCGTGATCCAGAACTTGGTACCGTTCAGGATGTACCTGCAACGAGGAGGAATGACGTCTTCGATGAGAGGGAATCGTTAGGAAATGCTCAATTAGGTTTTTGGTAGTATAATGGAAGGGGGACACGTGCAAAATCGGCGCATTCGTTGTCGTTTCGAGGATATTGCATAGCTGAAGCACTGATGCAGCGAGATTGAAAGTGGCTACATAGCATGCGCTAATTTTAAAGATGGTAATTCTCCTCACGCACCTATTGTTGCACTCTAACGGCGTGTTTACTGTTTAAGAGAGTGGATCGGTAATTTTCGATCTTTTTCGACAACCCCCGGACACGTGCCCCCCGGAATGAGAACCGCAGGCCCATACTTTGTGCATATACACCCTCAAAACGACGTGAAATGATCCTCTCCCTCCCCCCTCGCATTAGAATACGTCCGCCGCGGCGAACAAAGGAGGCGATCCTCGATGGCACGCTGTGGGAGGGAGTTCCGAGTTCCGTTTAGACATCCCTAGTTCATAATCGTCAAGCAACTACTTCGCATGATATGCTACTGCAATGACTTGTTATCATTGAATATAATTTCGTTTATGCATTGTTCACGTGTCAATTTGGTTCATGATTCATAAGTATGGGCCTAGATATGATAAACATTCGTCTTTGGCTCATCATTCATCTTATTCGTCGCCTCCTCACTAGATACGTGAGCGGTACTCGATTGGGATGATGAGGGGCTGCAAAACTTTGTTTAACATTTCCAGTTCTCTCTGGGGTCGTAATGTTCTCATCAAATACCCCGTAGTTCTCACAACTTTTGGCCCATAAACACAGTGAAATAGTAAAGAATTCACCGAGGTTTAGCAGCTCCCTTGGGTCTCGGTTTCCTCGATTTCGAAGTGGAGCCTGAAGGAACTTCTTTATTTTTGGGTCAGGCAACAACCACTCTAAATGTGAAAAAGGATAAGGAATGAGAATGATAGGGAGGGGATACTTCGCAGGAAAAGTTTGGGCCAAAAAAAAATTAAAATTAAAAAAAAAACTAAAACTAGATAAATGCCAACCTGAACTATGCGAATTGGACGACGCAGATTTTTTCGAATATTTTTTCGATGGATTGGATGATATTGCCGATTTGTGCGACTTTCTCTTCTTGCCTCGCAAGCGGTTGAAAATTCTGGAAAATAATTTTATAAAATAAATGGTTTGGTCATTTTACAAAATGGCGAAAACGGTGGTTTGCTCTGCAATTTACAATGTAATTTTTTTATATCATTCCTCTCGAAATACTGTCAACTTTATGTCGGATAATTTCATTGCTCTGTAGGGAGAAAGACGAAGAACTCACATCATATGCAACCATCCTTGCCCGCTCACTCGGAGAAGAATAGTGGCAATTATGATCACGATTAGGATTAGGATTAGCGTGACGATGGCAAAGTTCTGGGGCACTTTGCTTCCCGCGGTTTGCGCCTTGGATTCCACTGAAAATGTAAAACTTATTTATGCATTTTTAACCTTTTTTTGTATTTTTCGTTCAGAACAATCATTTTTGCAGTGAAAAATAAGAAAGCAAAAAGAATAAACGGTTGACCTATTCGGCAGGTCGCTTGGAAATCGTAACCCTTCGTCTCCCCTCCAATAACGATGCTTCCAGCGATGCAAAATAGGTCCTTCACGCCTTTCATTTGCACCCATTCTTCTTTGTATGACTCTCTGGACCTGAAAATTCAATTCGTTATTATTTTTAATTCGCTAAAATTTTAGAAAAATGAAACTTCACCAGAAACTTGAAGTGCCCGTACAGTAGAAGCGATTGCCCTCGCGAAGAAACTAAAATGAAATATTTCGAAATATTAAAATAATAATTGAATTGTTTACCTCTTCGCATTCATCCTCATTACATGTGGGGAAGATTCTGTCAATTTCGCAGTCACCTTAAACCAATATTTATCGTAATTAAAAATAGTCTACTAAATTAGTCTCACCCGCATGACAATAGACATTGCCGTATATCGGAATGATTATCTCCGATTGATTAGCAGCTCTAATCGCTCTCCAAATTCCCTCATCCAAATCGCAAGCAAGATTCATTATTTCTTCCTGAAATTGCATCTTGATGATTAAATTCGAAATAGAAAATTGAGTTACCGGAATTCCATTGTTCTCGTAGAACATTTTCTTCGGGCACTCAAACACTGATGGTTTCAGCTAAAAAATCGTTGAAATTTACATTTATTAGCCATGAAACCTTCTCGCAAGTTGTCGAATTGACCTTGCATTTACTGGTCAGGGGCGATTTTTGTTCACATGAATCTAAAAGGGTTATTTATTTATATATTTTAAAAAATTGTATCTCACTTTCACATTTAACATCATTTGTTGTTCGATGCAAACCATCTTTTGTAATCCACGATTGAATGTTGTTTTTAGAACTTTCACAGATGAGACCCGCATTTTTAAGTCGTATTTTCTCCGAGTTGGAGTCGATTACCAAATGCGCTTGGGAGTCGCACTGAATAAAACGTTTTTTCATCTAATTAAATTGAAATGCTTACCGTAAATTCGGCGCACTCATTCCATTTTGTGGATTGCTTGAATATTGCTTGTGAGTTCACGTGGCAATTCGGACAGGGCGTAGAGCAAGAGGAGCATTCTGAACGATATTAATAAAAATATAAAATAAAAACAATACAAATTTAAAAATAATAACTAACTCAGTCGAACGCATCGAACTGCCGTTGGTTGCTCCGTTGATTTCTCCCCATTTTCTTTGAAAATGGAAAATTTGTCCGAATTGCAGCTTGCCGATTGAATTTGACTCCAAGGATTGGTTCCAAATCGAACTCTAAAATGTCAAATTGACCTTCTACTAAGAGCCAAAGAGCCTTACTGTAAATTCCATTGCGTTTCACAAACTAGCGAAGTGCAGTTGTTTGGCTGAATTGTTTTTTGCATTTGACAATTTCGAAAAAAAACTCACTATTTGACAATCCTCCTTTGTTGCGTCACAACCATGCAGGAAATGAGCGAGATTCTTTCTAATGCATCGAATTCCTTTAGGAAACGCGGATATTTCGACGTTTTCCTTGTCGTAAACTTTGAATCGATGCTTTTCACACAATACGCTATCAACATCTTGCCATCCCAACGGAGTTCTGATAAAATATTTTATATATAAATTTAATTAAAATGTTAACTGATGGTGGCCGTAGTCCACTTGCAGCCCAAATTCGTCCCTGCATGATAAAGTGCTATCTTCGGACATGGTGGGCTGAATTATTTTTTAGTTGTTATTGTTATAATTTGAAATCCTATATTTAGTCGAAAATACCTCTTCGCAATCGTTTACCATATCACAAATGGGAAAGTAAAACGGAATATGGCATCCGGCATGGCAAGATAGAGAACTTCCTTCAGAAATAACATCCGTTGTGTTGTTATCTTTTCTAATAGCTTCCCAAGCACCGCTAATTTTATTGCATGACAGCTTTGATATCGCAACCTAGGTAAATCAATTGATTTTCGAATATCTGTGCAAGAAACCAATCCAGCCTGAGGTGATTTGTAGAACATCTTCATTGGGCATGTATTAGGCTCGTCGTCCTCGGGGACCCACTGAAAAGTGGTAGTAGCAAATGGGAATGTAAATGGGAGATGCAAAAGACCTCTTCGCAAAAGTCATTCGGCGAGCATTCACTAACTAAAGGGTGTCTGAGGGCGCAAGAATCTTAATAATAAATTATTTTAAAAAAAGATTTATAAAACTGACTTTCGCACTCTACTTTCCTGGCAACGTGTAGCGCTTTTCCAATATTCCACTGTTTTCCTTGATCTCCGATAGAGTGGCATACAAGCTCGGCATTATCGAACTTTTCCGATGCGGTATCGAGCATTGTATGCGTATTATTGCCGCACTAAATTATTTTAAGGCTAAAACCTATTCAAAAAATAATAATAACCTCGAATTTCGAACACTCGTTCCATTTCGTTGACGGTGTGAATTTCCAACTTGTTATTGGGCTCGAAAGGCAGGTTGGACAGGGATTTTCACAGCGCGTACATTCTATCAAATATTTTATTTGATTAACTTAAAAAAGTGAAAAAAACCAACGGAGCCGGACGCATCTAACTTTGTTAACTTCTTTCACGTCCATCAATTTACTTCCTGTAAACTTGTCGGAATCGCATCGAAGCGAATCAACATCGGTCCAAATAATGGGCGATTGCTTAGATTTGGTTCTGAATGTAAGATTATTTTTAAAATTGAAAAATGCCAAACATTTGCAGCGCCCACTGCTTATGACACTTCATCGAGGCACAATTATCCGGCTAAAAAGTTAAAATATTTTTAAAATCAAAATACTACTAGATAAACCTGTTTGCATTCTCTCTCGTCATCGCAAAATTCGGTGGAATTGTCGAAGAAATGGCCAATTTTCTTGCGAATACAACGAATTTCGTGCGGAAACTTCTCGATTTTCTTTTGATCTACACCAAAAATATGGAATCGCTGATTCGAGCAAGTGACATTGGCAATGTCCGTCCAGACGCTTGCATTTCTAAGAAAATTCGATTTATTTCGGATATAAAGCGTTATCGCTTACTCAAACTTTGCTTGCAAGCCAAAATGGGATTTACATGGGTTCTTATCTTGTAGTTTAGGCTGAATTAGTGTTATTTCTCTAAAAATATCGAAAAAAATTATATACCTCATGGCATTCGTCGTCTTTTTCGCATATAACACTCTTGAAATACGCATGGCTATCACAACCATGATGACAGTGAATTTTGCTTCCCGTGGGAACAGTTTCTGCTTTCGCATTTGCATTTTTCTTCCCTGTCCAAAGTCCCGTCAGCTTATCGCAGTACAACGTAGAGATCTCATTCTGAAAGATTCGCGAAATAAAGATTCATTTGGCCCTAATTTACCATTAATGGCGATGTCGTGGTAGTGAAATAGAGTTGCTTCGTGCAAGAAATAGGCGAATCGTCGACTAGATTGACCTGCAATTAAAATAATATTCGAGAAATAATGAAATTTGTCACTTCTTCGCAGTGCGAATCGTTCGGGTTGCATTTCGTATCCAACAATGAGTTCAATGTGCACAATTCTAAAGTCACGCATTTGCTAGTTAATTAATTATTTAATCGCATACTTTCGCATTTGACTTCTTTGGTGTCGAATACTTCTCCATTTTCAGACCATTTTGCCGCACCGTTTTCAAACGAGTTACAGACGATTTTTGCGTTTGTAAACTGCTTTGAATTTGGGTGAAACGTTGTTCGAGTATTAGTGCCACACTGCAAAATAGTAATGTTGATAAATATTATATTAATTTCTCACCTCAAATGTTGCGCACTCGTTCCATTTGGTCGATTTCGCAAATATGGCTTTGAATTCTGGTTTGCAGGTAGGACAAGGATCATTACACGTAGTGCATTCTGATAAAAAATTTAATATTTAAAAATCTAAATCAATAAAATTTAAACTTACTTAGTCGAACGCAGCGGACCCTATTCACATCGATAACGCCTTTCAACTCCCGTCCAGTGAATTTATTTGAGTTGCAGCGCAAAACATCAGCAACGCTCCACTCAGGTTTCGTTGCAGTTTTTGATCTAAGCATGAGGCGGAAATAAGCAAAAAAATTATGACACTAACTGTAGCGCGAAGCCCATTTCACACGTTAAAGACGTGCAGTTTTTCGGCTGAAAATGATGATGAGTAATGATTAATCACATGTAATACCTGTTCACAATCTTCTTGCGTAGTGCAATCCGAACTATCGAAGAATTTCGTAACATTCTTATGGATACAACGAAAATCGTGAGGAAATTTCCATTTTATCTCTTGATAATTGTAGGCGAAAAGTCGATGGTTAGAGCAAGTAATGTTGACGATGTCAAACCAAACTTCCGGGGATCTGAAATTTAAATCGCATTAAACAATACATATATTCATGATTTTAAATATTATCTAGCTAGCCTCACTTGTCATCAAACTTTGCTTGCAATCCAAAATCTCTCGGGCACGTATTGTCCGGCAGTAAGGGCTGAAAATAAAAATCCTTGATGGGTGGTTTGTATTCATTTCAAAATATTACCTCACACACACTATCCTCATCGCACAACTGTGTGTTGTAAGGGACAATATCACAACCATAATGACAACTGATTTTGCCGTCTTTAGGAACCATAATCTCCGAATTTCCATCTTTTCTCGTCGCCCTCCACTGCCCGTCGAGTTTGTTGCAATGTAGATTGGAGATTTCCACCTGAAAAAGTATTTTTAAATCTATAAAAATATAATTGTACCATTTTTCTTTTGTTCTCAGCGAAGAAGAGCTTTCTTGAGCAGGCAAAAGGATTGTCATTATCCAGAGCGACCTAAATTTTATGTTTCATTTCGAAAATTTTGCTTCATGATTAGACCTCAACGCAATGAAAATCATTCGGATCGCATTTCACATCCAATGGAGAGTTTAATGTGCACAATTCTCAAAATATGGTTCACATTAATATTTGTAGATTTTAAACTCACTTTCGCACTTGATTTCCTGCGTTTCGATCGTTTCCCCGTTAACATCCCATTTCGCTTGTCCATTTTCGTACGATGAACATTTGAGCTTAGCATTTTCGAAGGACTTTGAACTTGTACTCTGAGGATAGAAAATAGTCCTTGTGTGTGGGCCGCACTGGAATTGAATTTGAATTAACAACATAAATAGAAATGTATTTCCCACTTCAAACGTGGAGCATTCGTCCCACTTGGTAGATTTCGTGAATATTGCATTGAATTCCGGCTTACAGCTAGGGCACGGATTCTCACAATATGCGCACTCTGAAAACAATTTATAAAAATAACTCTTATAAATCGCACGCTATACTCACTTTCTCTAGCGCATTTCACTTTAACGTTTGGTTGGTCAATCGCTTGGGTCGCCAAAGTTGTTCGATCGATAAGTGTTCCTATGAATGTTCCAGAATTGCATCTTGCTGACTGAACTTCCACCCAATTTGAGCCGTCATCGAGCTTCATACTATAACAAACACAAATTGTGCTCAAGCAGTACAAAGTCGAAAAAATTAACTCACAATAGAGTTAGCCCATTGGGACATTTCATTTCTTTGCAGTGTTGAGGCTAAAATTGCATTCCATTTTATTAAATAAAATGATATTCCACTTACCTTATCACAAATTTGAGTTTGGCAGCCAGCGTTATCGTAGAATTTGTCGATATTCTTGCGAGCACATCGATACCCGATCGCATATTTTTCCGCAGGGACCGCGACCCCTTTCTTGTCAACTAGTTGGAAATACAGCAAATTTTCTGAGCAGACGGCAGATTGTATGTCTTCCCACAAGTTCATTTTAGAAATTTCGCCTCTGTGAAATTTTCTGCGTTTGCTTGCGTTTTTGAACTTTGCTTGCAATCCGAAGTCGCCGTCGCATTTCAGTGCTTTCCTATCGGCATCGGGTAATTGTATTGGCTGAAAATATTTTGGAAAAATAAGCGAAAATAGAATCTTTGTTAACCTTTTCACAGTCGTTATCCGTATCTGCACACTTCTCAGCAACGTAAAAATTATCCAAATAGCATTTTTCTGGACAATTGTTTGTAAAAAATTAGAGTGAAATACTCACTTTCCTTCACGCACCGAAGACGATTTGGCACGATATCAGATTTCACTCCATTGTTAATAATTATCAGGTAATTCAATATACATTTAGCGCCTTCTGCGCTTATCCAGTTAACTGAATTCACCTCTGTGGTGTATCTGAATCGTGAATTTAATTCTCTTAAAATTTTAAATAGATGAAATTACTGTAAATGGTAGGTCGCTTCGCAGTGGAAAGCTTGGAATTCATTCTCTATCGGCTGAACTTTGTCGATTTAATAGGAAGATCAAAATGGGCACCTTATGACATAATCTAGTTTTGTCGCATACATCGCTGTAATAATTGTCCACAATACATTCCCCTGGAATAAAACATTTTTGAGCAATTCTCACATTTTTTCCAGAAAGAAGTGTCAAGAAACAATGACTATTTCATCTTTTTTGAGAAAAAAAGATGAAAAGGGGTAAAAAAAAGATTAGGCAAATATTGCTCGAAACACACTTGGCTTTCGACAGCGCGTTTTTGAATACTGCAAATCCGCTCTGGAAATTCCGTTTCGAATTGCGAAGGCTGTATTTTCAAAGCAATTCAACCGGTCCTCGAGGTACCAATTGTCCGACTTGGCTCTGAAATATTGGATGCGTTTGTCAACGACACTGATTAAAGGAGGTGTCCCACGAATTTCTGACTAACTGAGTTCTCTATGTGAGATTGTGGGTCGTGACTAGAGTGATGAAAATAAACAGCTAGTCACTTCATTTCTAACCAGCTAGTCATTTAAAAATAGTCAAATGAATATGACTAGCTGAACAAAATCGTAAACAGCTAGCTGTTTTCGACGTGACTAGTCGCATCATTCTTCCCCTTGCTCGGCGCACTGAGTGGTCAAAGGGGAGACCACTCAAAATGGAAAAATAGGTCAAGAATGATTTGAAAATTCAGATATTTTTGCGATTTTATGACTAGCTGGCCGCTTAGTGACTAGCTGACTAGCTAGAATGAGAGGGATTCAATAGCTGATTCGTAAACAGCTAGTCATTTACGAATCATTCCAGCTAGTCAATAGCTGGTAAACAGCTGTTTTTGACACTCTAGTCGTGACTACCCGATAACACTTTCGAAACTCCCATGTTTTCAATCTTCGTTTGAACTGAGATATGAGCACTTGGCTGCGTTCCAAGTGACCTTGCGCGCGCAGGCAACGAGCGAGAGAGCGTGCGAAATGAGGGAGCGCCTCTCTCATTCCTCACTTTGCATAGGCACCCGCGCGATTCGTGGGACGCCTTCTTTAAGCGGTGTATGTGTAAATTATATCCTTGAAAACGTTCTTTTCGGAACGGCAAGGGCTTGGGCATACCCAGCAGTTTCAGAAATTTTTTTTAAATCTCACTCTAGGTGCATGCCCTGTCGACAGACAATGTATCTTTCATGTTGTCCCACTCTAGATGTCTGCAAAAAATACAACAATAATAAAATTATTTTTGTACACTACCGGGCTGCATTCATCATTTGGAGCACAATCAAAGTCGTCAATCCGCATAGCGCAATCTTAGTGTATATGTTGAAAACATTGTGAGAAACAATAAAATACGCTCAGTCGCAACAATGCATGCGATCATCTCCGGAGGTGCGATGGTATCACTCCCAATCTGCCAACGAATTCTTCTTGTCGTATCGCACGTCAAATAATTGCCGTGGTGCCATTGAGCCGAATATATTCTAAAAATAATTAATTTATAATTTATAAAAATAATTAATTTATATCAATTTATAAAAAAATGAGCGATATGGCATACGTCAGATAGCCTCGGACACAATTCCCGTCTCGCGTCGGCTAAATAAATTGATTTTCATGTTAAATTTGGAAAATTAATGCGAACCCTCTCACAGACAGCCCATTCGTTACAAAAGACTTCGTCAAAATACTGATCGTAACTGCATACATTCGATTCTGAATTTGAAAATTCCCGAAAATGCTTCACGCACATTTTCGTTTGATTTACAACTGAGATTTGTTGAATGAATATTTCTATAGGACAATATGCGGCACTTCTATGTTTTTTTGGTCCAGCCTTTTCTTACTGAGTATTCCCTCCCTATCATTCTTATTCCCTACCCCCACCACATTCAGAGCGGTCGTAACCGGGGCCAAAAAAACAAAGAAGTTCCCAATAAGAAACAAACGAACCATCTTTTTTCTCCCTGCATCGAAATTGTACATTCGAATCATAGTCAACAATGTATTGGTCGACACATTGCAGTTTCTCGTTCGCATCCCATATTTTTCGGAAAGAATCGTAAGTTCTGAAGATTTTTTTAGCTTTGACATTTTCTAGAACTTACTCTAGCTGATAATTACTGTCGCATTCGAAGTGCGATTCCTCCGCATCAAGTCTTGCCTGAAAGCAGATCATCTCATTTTTTTTGCTTGTTGTATTTAATTTACCGGTTTGCAGTTATTCAACGGACATTTACCGATACTTGGCGCGTCAACTCTGCATTCTAAACATTTATAAAAAAAACTGCGGAAATCTTTTTTTTCTGGAGTACCACAAAATATTAGGGTGTCCCACATATTTGTGGTAATTTGTTTCAAAGTAAAATTGCGAATAGATTACAGTGAATATCTTCATAATTACTATTGTTATAGTACATGCTACCCTAAAGAATTTTATCACGCATTTTAATTTGATAAGAATTTCCTAATGATGATGCAATATGCAAAATTCACGATTTTTAATGTTTTTTTTTTGAAAATGTTGCCAGTCAACCGATAATGAAGATGTGGATCCCCGGATTTGGCAACAACACTATATTAGTGTAAGGTAATATTCTAAACACTAATACTATACATTTCATATAGAATGAAGTTATGCGGCCTTACAAAATCTCAAAGTGGCATCTCATCTCATGTGGAGTACTTTTTCGTGTTTTTCACATTTCTAACACATTTCTCACTTGTTAGCAATTCACGCATTCTCATCTCTTCTTTACAATATGCTACCTTATCGTGTGCGTCTATGGTACACTTCGTATAATATTTTAAGAAGTTGATCTTTCTAGAAAAAAGAAAAAGTACAAAAAAGGATGTTTATTTCATAGTGATGACGCAATGCAATTTCAGAATTCTGATTCATTCTCATTTTGACTATTGTCAGGTCAGCCGTCGATATTAGTGGCACTTTTGATTTTAGCTTTACAATTACTCATTTTTGAAATAAAGCTAAATGTTAATTTTAAAAATTGCGCACTATTTTCTTTAAAAATTATGTATATGGGAAAAAATAGTAACTCCTCTACGAAGTGCACTTTAATACCTTGCAATTTGATTCAAAGGAATGGAGATAATATAAAATTCCAATAATATGTGGGACACCCTGATAATAGTTCCAAAAAATTTTTATAGCTACAACTTCCTTTCAACGAACAACCAATCTCTTTCTCGGAATTGATCCCCCTCATAGTCTTAGCTTATAGAGGGCCTCATTAGCAATACGATGCGCATTTTGTACACATGATTTGTGTATGGGAACTGTTGTGTGTTAGCGACTGGAGACTGGTAGGAGCGAGACTGGCCTAGAGAATACCGACAGCCGCTAGGAAGGCGGGTGGGTCAAAAGGAGCAGATGGCGTGTAATATCACATTTTGACGCGCAGTTGTTCATTGTTCCGCGCGTAACGAAATTGCTATTAAACTATGACCGCGCTTAAAACTAAGCATTAAATATATAATTGATGCTTGACGAGCGTAAAACCATACCAGAAATCCCGTTTTATCATTAAAAACTAAGAAAAACAAGTGAAAATAGGCGGAAATCGCGAAAACGAAGTGAAAAGGGGCGGAGCTAACACGATTGCCGCACGGAATATTTTAGTAGGAATGCAATTACCATATCATTTTAAAAATATGATATCAAGGCTCTCGAGTAGCATCAATGAACAATGAGTCATGGGATCCCCGTAGAACATGGGCCAACCGATACTAACCCATAACGCGCTCATAATTGATCGATTTTTAACTGATCTGAATCCGTTAAAGGACTTACTTGCTTTATCAACGCACTGCATCGATTTAATTTGTCCGTCGATTGCAATTACTTGATGGTTTTTCGATTTTGAAAGCATTGCATGCCAGTTTCCAGACTGATCGCAGCGAAAATTTGTGATACTCTCAATAACATTGCTGTCGTAGCGCTTATAGCCAACAGGGAGATCATTGGCGAAGGCCCTGTGAAAAAATATTAACAATACTATGAGCCAAGAAACTAACAGCAATACAGCCCGTTCGCACCAGTATGTAGTGATTCCATCTTTTGTCTCTTGTAGAGCCTAAAACCACGAGATGGTAGTTGATGTCCACTTTTAATGAAATCATTTAGAAGAGAGAGAGTGAGAATAAACTAACGGGTATGACTTTTTTTTCCGAGGCGAAGAATGAATTCGGGGCCAACTTCGACGAATCCGGACACACGGCCGTGGTTGCTAGTACAACTAGAAGATTAGGAGAATATATTTTTTCTTATGTACGAGTCTAATCCTGACATCTGCCCGTAACATGAAGAGGGTTATGTATCTACGTACCGTATCTACTCTACCGGAAGAATTAATCCCTTTTCCCTCACTCTTCCTCTACCTCCTGCGCGGAGCATAAAACCCTTCCTCTCCTTCTTCCTCTATCCACTCTAATCAAGGGTGTTAAAAACCCCGCAATACTCTTTTCGCACGCGGTGAACGTCGATACGGAACGATTTTTTTCGAAATGAGTAAATGAGTACGGCATTTTTTTAAAAATTTTTAGTTCCTGATAACGATAACAAACGTGTTAGTCTGTTAGTATCTAGATAGGTACGATCACTTACGACATGCAAGTAGCGCCAGAATCAGCGCGAAAGCCGACGGCGAGGCCATCTGAAAGAGGATTTATGTAGGCCCCACAAGCTCCGCCCACTTTGCTCTGACACGATTTCGCGAAAAAGCGAGAAACCAAAGTCACAAGGTTCATTCTAAACCAAATCACTCGTTCGAGAGTGCGTTGGATAGCTACTGGCATCCTCTATCGATTGAGCTCTGTCCGAGAAATGAACAACATCACTAAGTAGATCAAAATTGGACTTAAACGTAGGGAATAGGGTCAATTCGCGACTAAATGAGCTTTTTCTAAGGCTTCCAGTGTGAGACATCGATCCGAATTGCTCAGTCTGTTCGATAGAAACGGTGTCTTCAATTCATGAATCTCCTCATCGGTCAGACAGGCGAGAGAGCGCTAGGGTTGCCGGTTCGAGATCGGTTTCCAAAGGAGGAAGGGGAGAGAAAGGAAGGGTGCGTGATTTTAACACCCCCTTTGTCACCCCGCTTGCGCGGGAATGCTGACACTGAATCTGCAAACATCGAAAACATAGGAATTAAGGAGAGACATGTCGAAAATCTACGAAAATAGAGCAAAAATACCCGAGAAAGATGCACGACGACCGTTCAGCTCGCGCGATGGGAGGGAGAGTGAGGGGAGAATGATGGAGGAATGAAAATGATGAAGATCGAAAACAAAATTACGAAAAAAAGAGTAAACAAGCATAGGGAATTGCACGTTTCACGAGAGATAGAGTGCGTCAGATGACGAGTGTTTAGTTATTGCAAAAGTCTTTAGTAGAAAAACTAGAATTTAGGATGCAGTTTTGAATGCAAATTGGTGGAAATGTTTTCAGAATTTTCGACCTTCGAATCTTCTTGCGTTCAAAAATTGAGACTACACAGACTTAGTGTGCATTACCAGATATCCCGTGACTAGGCAACCCAAGACACTTTCCTTGCACACGATTTCGATCAACTAGAAACGAGTTATAATTAGGGATAATTGAATTATTTTCATTCCTTCTCACTCGGTCCTATTCTCCCCTCACTCTCCTCCTCTTCGCTCGTGCTGATCGGTCGACGGCCTTCGTTCTCGGGTATTTTGCTCTATTTTTTGTTGTTTTTCATATATTTTTTGAGATTTTTGCTAGCATTCATAATAGTAACTATCTTTATTTATGTCAGGCAGTTGCTGATAAAATCATCCTAGTGCAATCTCGTTAACGTTGAGCTTCCTTCAGATGGCGTCGCCGTCGTTGGTTTTCGTGCTGATTCTAGCGCTGCTTGCACGCTGTAAGTGGCTTATCTTGCCCTAACCTGAGGTTGCATGTTCGCTATAGAAACAGCTGATTGCTCGATTTTACCGACTCTTTTACTGCGCAGACTCTGGTATCTCGTGACTAGTTGTAAATTAGTATGCTGACTAGTTGCTGTCGTATAGGGAAATCACTAGTCAGGGAATTAATTTACAAATAGTCAGACACTAATTAACTACTAGTTGGAAGAAAGACCTTGTAAGCAAAGCGCGTGCTGGACACGACGGGGTAGAAAATACCTTCCAACTAGTTGCTGAGCAGCCAACTAATCAGCAACTAATCAAATTGTAAATTTACTACTAGAAAACTCAGACTCCGCCCACCCCAACTAATTTACAACAAGTCATGAGAAACCAGAGGAGTTTAGAACTTTTTTGGCTCCTGCTTTCTACTCTGCAGCCATATTCACGTTTCAGATCTGTTTTCCTATTTGATTTCTAGTTGGGACACCAACAGCCCAGACCCTCGGACTGGATAAAAACTTGCAATTTTCAATTCTACGTTCTAGCTGTGCGTGCAAATGATGTCAAGTGTCCGGACGCATCGAATCTGATAGAAGGCACTTACTTCTCTGCAGCACAAGGCTTCACGCAGGTTATCACATTTTTAAAATGATACGCGCGTAACGGAACGACAATTGAAACAATCGCGCGGCAAAAGTGGGTGCAGCTTACCGTTGCCGCTCGATTTTTGCCCATTTTCTCAACTTTTCTTAGTTTTTAGTCATAAAACTAGTATACTAGGATGGTTTAACGTTCATTAAGCATCAATTACACAATCGAAAACTCAGATAGCCAGATATTCGTGGGACACCTTCTTTAACAGTGGGTGCCACCTAGCGTTGTCTCATCTCTGTAAAATCGCTTGACGTGGATACACTTTACCTTTACCATTCGCCTTTATGCTCGGTGTAAAAGCGTTTTAAATAATGAAACCACTGCACACCTAGTTATCGTACCGAGCAAAAATGGAGTATCTAAGACTATTATTTTATTCGTGGTGCACATTGGACGATTCTTTTCTCAATGTTTTTGCTATGATAGCACTTGGCTGCTGATTGCTGCCCTATTTCAGGTTCAAGCAGAAGCAAAAGATGGAAGCACCATCTATCGGTGCGAACAGGGTGTACTGATGTTCGTTTTTTTGCTAAATTTTCATATTTAGGCAATTTTTGCATCCGTGTTCTCAATGTTGGCTCCTTTTTAACATGTTGGGAATGCCCGCCCCTCCCATTATCTTCCGGGGGGGGGGGGGGGGAGGGGGGTGGAACTGATGGGGCGTGTCCCGGAAATAAATGCACCTAACTCTCAGGGTATACAGCTTCTTTGGAGCGATCTTTGGCTTCGATCCTTTCAAACCGGATTTAGAGAACGTTAACAATGTTCTCTGCGATTCGTCTGGAAAGTGGCATGTGACGCTGTCAAAATCGAAAAAATATGAAACAACAACAGAATTTCGAATGCCGATGCTTGCGTGCTATGGTCAAGCAAGTGAGTGCTTTAATTTTCCAATTACTGACAAGCCAATTCTGATACCCCAAACTGGAAATATTTTCACAAAATGCAGAGAGTGCTCATATTGGGATATTGGGAATAATTTTAATATTGGAGTAATAGGAAAAAAAGTTTTTATTTTAGAGTGCACAGTCAACGTGCCGAGCATTGGCGAATGTCTATTAAAGAATTGCAAACCGGTAAATAAAATTTAAAACGAAATATTAAACAACGAGATGTGTTTTCAGGCTATACTCGATAAGGATTCGCACTTTTTCGAATGTGAAAGTAATTATCAGTTAGAGTAAGACCTAGACCTCAAAATAAATTTCCAAGGTAGATGATTTTCAGAACTTACGATTCTTTTCGAAAATTGTGGGATGAAAATGTGAAACTACAATGTGTCGGCAAATACATTGTTGACTATGACTCGAATGTACAATTTCGGTGCAGGAAGAAAAAAGATGGTTAGTTTCTTTTGAATAACTCGTAAATTAGTTTTAAAAAAACTGTTGATTCAACAACATTTCACATAAAATCATCAGAGAGTAACAATTTCTCAATTAAGAATCGAATGCTTGCTATTATGATGAATATTATGACGAGCAATTGTGTCATCAGTATGCTATCTGTGAGCGGGTTCGTATTATTAGTATTTATATAAATTTAAAAATCCATTTAAAAAAAATAATGTTTTAGCCTACACGTGACGGAAAGTGCGCCCGAGGCAAATTAAAGTATGCATGTTTCATCATTTTTGAAATTAAAAAAAAGGAAAATTGTTCATAAATTCAGAATATTCTCTGCCCAATGGCACTATGCGAGTGTTATATCATGCGATGAAAAACGGCAGTGGCATCAGTGGCTTCTTGGAAGAGCACACATTGCACCTCCCGAATTGGTTGCATGCATCATCGCGGATGAAGGTATATATAAGGGAGGGTGAATACAAGGGTTCGAAACAACCAACTGGTTGAGCGTTGCAAAAGTTGAAAACCGGTTCAACTTTTGCATTTAATGTTAGTTTTCTTATAATTGAACCACTTCAATTGACAGAAAACGCTCAACTAGTTGATGGTTCCGAACCCTTGTATTCACCCTCCCTTATATCTAATATTAATTACAATTTTAAGTATGTAACTTTGAAAATATTATTTTAGTTTGCTCCATTGACTTCAGCAAATATATATGTCCCCCGAATGATGATTGCCGTGCGGTAGGTGGCAATGCGATACAAAAATAACATTTAAAAATATATTCTCATATTTTTCAGATGACCAAAGTCGGTGCCCACTTGCTCAAGTGCGCCGACCAAGGCTACGAGTTTGAGTAAGCCCCTTCGTTGACATTTATAAGAAATCCAGTTGGAGGAATCGAGCTAGCTTACTTGGCCGATAAGGGAATCAATAATTTTGGAAATGACAACCATATTTTCCCATTTGCGTTAATTGACGCTCTTATTTCAGAGCCAAATCGGATAAGTGGTACTGGGTGCGAGAGGCGATCTGTTACGGCACAACAATCTATACTTATCAAAATGGAATTCCCAATGTTGATGCGAAATACACTAATGCTCGCTGTCGCAAACCGAGTACGCTTTGTAAATTTATTTTGAAATCAAATAGATAATATAATGTTAATTGAAAGTTAATCGAGGATAAGATGAGGATCGAACACTAATTATTGAAAAATTCCAGGGGAATGCAAAGTGGATAACTATTACAGCAATGCTTGTGACAAAACAATTCTTTGTGGAAAGGTGCTTACTTACCTCAATGGTTGACATAATCGATTATTTTCAGCCACTAATCAGAGACCTGAAAGAGTTTTATTGCACCGATAGCTATGAACTACAGTCAGTAACTATTTAGTTATTTTCATTATATATTATGTTCGTTTCAGATATACCCCAGATTTGGATTCTGGAAATTGGATAAACGCAGATACAGCCATTTGTAAGGAGGGTCGACTGACACTCAAAGTCAATGGAATTGAAGTTCCTCATATAATTCCAAATAAAGTTCGCTGCATTAAAAAAAGTTGGTGGTCATTTATAATCATATTTGAAAGCAAATTTTCTAGAACGATGCGACTTGGAGAATTTTTACATCGACGACAAATGCGCTGATTTTAATATAGACTGTAAAAAGGTATATTATGATGTTTTTTGATTATGTACCGCCAAGCTATTTTCAGCCAACACAGGTGCCCGTGAACGCTCAAAAAGCCTTGCAGTGCGAGAGTGAGTTCGGGTTACAAGCAAAGTATGACAAGTGTGTTAAAATTATAACAATATTGTAAAATATCATTTTCTCAGCATCTGGGAAGACATACAATCAGCTATTTGTATTGCTGATCCGTTTCTGTCAATGAGATTCCAAGTTGTTGGAAAGAACGGAATCGTAATCTCGGTTAACAAATATGCTATCGGATATCGATGTGTACGCAAGAAAATCGATAAATTCTATGATAACTCTGGCTGCCAAACACAGATTTGTGACAAGGTAAGACGAATACCATTATATTCATCAAAATAGAATAATTATTTAGCCTCAATTCTGCAATGAAATGAAATGTTCCAGTGGGCTTACTTTATTGTGAGTTTTTTTGTTCGAATCGGTGCTTTGCTTGAGAACAATTTTTCAGAACACAACTCGACGGATTAAATTGGATGGAAGTTCAGTCAGCAAGATGCAATTCTGGAACATTCATAGGAACACTTATTGACAGAAATACTTTGAAGAAACAAAAATTTGACCAACCAAGTGTTGGAGTGAAATGCGCTCTCGAAAGTGAGCATCAACAAATTATTCAAATCGTGACCTTGACAACATTGTTTTCAGAGTGCTCTTACTGTGAGAATCCGTGCCCTAGCTGTAAGCCCGAGTTCAATGCAATATTCACGAAATCAACCAAGTGGGACGAATGCACAACGTTTGAAGTAGGAAATACATGTCAATTTTTGTTTCTAATTCAAATTCAATTCCAGTGCGGCCCACACACAAGGACTATTTTCAATCCTCAGAGTACAAGTTCAAAATCCTTCGAAAATGCTAAGCTCAAATGTTCATCGTTCGAAAATGGACTCGCAAAATGGGAAGTTAACGGGGAAACGATCGAAACGCAGGAAATCAAGTGCGAAAGTGAGTTTAAAAAATAATTTAACAATAAATAACATTTTAAGAATTGTGCACATTAAACTCTCCGCTCGAAGTGAAATGTGATGCGAAAGATTTGTATTGCGTTGAGGTTTCATACTGGTATCAATTTCCTTATTGAAAAAAATATATTGCAGGTCTCTCTGGACAATGAGAATCAAGTTGCTTGCTCGAGAAAACTTTTCTTCGCTGAGGATAAGATCAAAATGGTAAGAAAAATGTTAAAAAATTTTTAGAAAATTTTATTTTTTTAATATGTATTTTTCAGGTGGAAATTTCCAATCTACATTGCAACAAAGTCGATGGGCTGTGGCGGGCGTTGGCGAAAGAAGGAAATGCAGCGAAAGAAATTATTGTTCTGAAAAACGGCAAAATCAGCTGTCATTACGGCTGTGATATCGCCCCTTACAACACTCAGATATGCGATGGTGATAGCGTGTGTGAGGTAATAATAAAAAATAGAAAAAACTCGACAAATCTATTAAATTTAATTTCCAGTCCTTATTGCCGAACTATGCGTGCCCCGGAAATTTTGGATTGCAAGCGAAATTTGATGACAAGTGAGACTAGCTTATTAAAAAAAAAATTTTTTTTCCAATTTATATCTAAACGAGTACAAATTTAGGTCCAATGGACATTGGTTTGATATAACGAAGATTTCCTGTGTTAACCATCGATTCGTCACTTTTGACCATCAAAATGCAATTATCGACAAAAATCCGCACGATTTTCGTTGTATCCACAAGAATATTGCTAAATTCTTCTATAGTTCGGATTGCACTACACAAGAGGATTGTGAACAGGTATTGCGTTTTTAGTTTTAAAATCATTGCGCACCTCTACTTCTTCAGCCGAAAAACTGTGCTTCCTTGACATGTGAGAAAGGCTTCGGGCTACAGTTAGTTTCATATCTTTTTAACTTACTGTATCGTTTTTGTCAGATCAAAAACGGTCGCCAAACCTGTGTGGGATGTTGCTGGAGTCATAAGATGCGATTCAAATAAATTCACGGGACTGGAGTTGAAAGATGTCAACGATTTGAATAGTGTGCGCTGCGTCCGACTAAGTAAGATTACATTTTATTGATTTGGAGTTAATAATTACTTTTCTAGAATGTACTACATGCAATGATCCTTGTCCAACCTGCAAGCCGGAATTCAAAGCCGTGTTTGCGAAATCGACCAAATGGAACGAGTGCGCAACATTTGAAGTGAGAAGTTGCTTTAACAATCTATATTTTTTAGTGTCTGATTCATTTTTTTTTAAAATTGCAGTGCGGCGTTCATACTCGGACGACTTTTCATCCGAATTCAAAGCAGTTTACAAACGCAAAAATCCTCTGTAACTCGTTCGAAAATGGTGCGGCAAAATGGTCCGCAAATGGAGAAGTATTCGATACGGAAGAAGTGAAATGCGAAAGTGAGTGGTTTCATAAATAATTTATTATCCAAAGCGCTTCTTCAGAATTGTGTACACTAAACTCGTTGTTGGATACGAAATGCAATCCCGATGATTCGCACTGCGAAGAAGTGAACACATTTTTAATGACTATTTTATAATAACTTTTAAAAAATAAATTGAAAATAAATGACTTAAAGGTGAACCTAATCGACGATTCGTCCATTGCTTGCACGAAGAAACTGTATTTCACTACCACGACATCGCCATTAATGGTAATTTCGAAAAAAATGATTTTTCATGATTTTGCGAAACTTTAAGAAGGAAGTTTCTTCGCTATTTTGCGACAAGCTGACGGGACTTTGGACAGGGATAAAAATTGCAAATGCGAAAGCAGAAACTGTTCCAACGGGAAGCAAAATTCACTGTCATCATGGTTGCGATATTCATGCGTACTACAAAACTGTCGTATGCGAAGCAGACAGCGAATGCCATGAGGTATATTTGTGAAAAATTTATATGTGATAATAGATATTTTGAGCCCAAACTACAAGATGAAAATCCATGCAAAACCGACTTTGGTTTGCAAGCAAAGTTTGATGCGAAGTAAGTTTGCAACTTTATTTCAAGAATTAAAGATTCACAGAAATGGAAGAGTCTGGACGGACATTTCCAAAATAATGTGCTGGAATACGAGATTCCATATTTATGGTGTAGATCAAAAGAAAATCGATAAGTTTGCTCACGAAATTCGTTGTATTCGCAAGAAAATTGACCATTTATTCGATAATTCTATCGAATTCTGTGATGACGAGAAAGAATGCAAACAGGTGAGAAATATAAATCGGAGGATAATGATTTCAAAATATATTTTTAGCCGATAAACTGCTCCTCAATGAAGTGCGGTCCGCAGTGGGCTCTGCAAATGTTCGCTTTTTTTCTTCAAAATATTTTCAATAGTTAAAATTCAGAACCAAATCGATCAAATCGCCCATTATTTGGACCGATGTTGATTCGCTTCGATGCGATTCCGACAAGTTTACAGGAAGTCATAAAATTGACGTGAAAGAAGTGAACAAAGTCAGATGCGTCCGGCTGAGTTAGTATTTAACATATTTTTCGTAGATAATTGATTATTTGCTAGAATGCACCCGCTGTGAAAATCCTTGTCCAACCTGCCAGTCGAGTCCTACAACTAAGTGGAAATTCACACCGTCAACTAAGTGGAACGAGTGCTCAAAATTCGAGGTATTTATTAAATTCAAATATTTTTTGCATATTAATTTTTAGTGCGGCAAGAATACTCACACGATGATTGATACGATATCAACGAAGTTCGATAATGCCGAACTTGTTTGCCACTCGATTGGAGATCAAGGAACACGGTGGAATATTGAAACAACGCAATATATTGCGAGGAAAGTAGAGTGCGAAAGTAAGTTATATAATTTCAATTTTTTTCTCTTTTTAATTTTCGATTCTTGCTCCCTGCGACATCCATTGGTCAGTGAATGTGCGCCGAATGACTTTTGCGAAGAGGTCTCGCAATAAACTATATTTCCATTTTCTACCATCAATTTTCAGTGGATCCCCGAGGATGACGAGCCTAATACATGTCTGAAAAAGATGTTCTACAAATCACCTCAGGCTGGATTGGTTTGTTGGGCAAATATTCGCAAATCGATTGTTTTATCCAGGTTGCGATATCTAAGCTGTCGTGCAATAAAATTAGCGGAGCTTGGGAAGCTATTAGAGATGATGTCATTACTAAGGATGCTATTCCTGGTGGAAGTTCTCTATCTTGCCATGCCGGATGCCACGTACCGTTTTATTTTTCAACTTGTGACAAGGAAAACGATTGCGAAGAGGTATTTTCGACTAAATATGTGATTTCAAGTATAATTAAAACAACTAAACAATAATTTAGCCCACGATGTCAGAAGATCGAGCATTATCATGCAGAGATGAATTTGGACTGCAAGTGGACTACGGACAGCATCAGTTAGCATACTCTTTGTAAAAAATGAGAAAAAATATTTATCAGAACTACGTTGGGATGGCAACATGTATCCAGTGTATTGTGTGAAAAGTATCGATTCAAAGTTTACGACAAGACAAACGTCGAAATATCGGCGTTTCCGAAAGGAATTCGATGCATTAGAAAGAATATCGCTCATTTCCTGCATGGTTGTGACGCAACAAAGGAGGATTGTCAAATAGTGAGATTTTCAAAGCAGATGAATAAAAAATATATAAATTAAGCCAAGCAACTGCACTTCGCTAGCTTGCGAACCGCAATGGAATTTACAGTAAGACCCCTTTTTTTGAAAAACCTTAATTTGACATTTAAGAGTTCGATTTGGAACCAATCCTTGGAGTCAAATTCAATCGGCAAGTTGCAATTCGGATAAATTTTCCGTTGTCGATGAAAATGGGGATAAATCAACAGTGCAGCCAACGGCAGTGCGATGCGTTCGATGGAGTTAGTTTTTTTAAAATTTATATTTTGTTATTATTTATACCAACACTTTCTTCCTTCCACACCCATTTTAACCAGTGCGAGAACGAAAGCCTGTACCGAATGAAGAGACGGTTACCCGCAAATCGAAAAACACAATTCGTTCAGAATGCGCCTTTTGCACCACGCCCTGTCCAAAATGTCATGTCAACTCAAAATCAGTATTCAATCAATCCACCAAATGGGATGAGTGCGCCGAATTTGCAGTAAGATTTCAAATAAATTTGTAGAAGAAAAATTTTTTTAGTGTGACTCCCATGCTGATTTGGTAATTGACTCCAACTCGGGAGAAATACGATTACAAAATGCGGAGCTCGTCTGTGAAACGTCTAAAAATAATGTTCAATCGTGGATTACAAAAGACGGCTTGCATCGAACTACAAGTGATGTTATATGTGAAAGTCAGTCCATTTTACAAACTTTGATGATTAAATTTTTCTAAACTAATTAGATTCCTGTGAGCACAAATCTCCTCTGAACAGCAGTTGCAAGCCCAACTCTACGACTTGCGAGGAGGTTCTAATACTACGCAGCCTACAATTCATATCTCAACCACAATTTCAGCTGAAAAAATCAGTGTTTGAATGTCCGAGGAAAATGTTCTACGAGAACAATGGAATTCCGGTATTTTTTCACAAATCGAATTTACATTAATTGCGTCAAATGGTTATTTTTTCAGGAGGAAATTCAGAATCTATCTTGCGAGAGAGAAGAGGGAATTTGGAAAGCAATTAGAGTGGCGAATGATACAGAACTGGCCATTCCTAAAGGAAGTAATGTGTATTGCCATGCGGGTAAGTTCATTATATTATTTTCCTAAATATTAGTCAAAAATATTTTAAGGTGACTGCGAAATTGACAGAATCTTTCCTACGTGTCAAGAAGACGAATGCGAGGAGGTAAAATTTGCTTCATTATTTGAATTGTTAAAAATAATCTAATAGTTTCTTCGCGAGGGCAATCGCTTCTACTGCACGGGCACTTCCAGTTTCTGGTGCCTTAACTTTATTATAATTTTATTGTCGATTTAAAAATATTTAAATCACCATTTTCTATTTCAGGTCCAGACAGTCCGATGACGAAGATTGGGAGCAAATGAAAGGCGTGAAGGACCTCTTCTGCGTCGCTGGAAGCATCGTTCTTGGAGGGAAGGCGATGAATTACGATTTCCGAGCGACCTGCCGAATCGGTAAACTGCTTAATATTTTCTTCATATTTTAACTGTACATTTTTTTTCAGTCACAGCCAAAGCGCAAATCGCGGGCAGCAAAATGACCCAAAACGTTGCGATCGTTACGCTAATACTGGTCGTAATAGTCATCATTGTTGCAAATGTGCTGCTCCGTGTGACGGGGGAAAGATGGCTGCATACAATGTGAGTTTTTTTAATGTTGATAATTTTTGAGCTACTTCAATATTAATGAAATTATGAAATTTTCATTGTACAATTACTATTTCTTCCAGAATTCTCAAGCGCGTACGAGGCAAGAAAAGAAAGGCGCACAAGTCAGCAGTATCGCCAAACCCAGCGAAATCGGCCGTATCGCCAAAACCAGCGAATTCCGCAGTATCGCCAAACCCAGCGAAATCCGCAGTGTCACCATACCGGTCTTCCCATTCGCAAGGGTCAGGCTCCTCTTCGAAGAAGAAATCGCGCTTGCACGGAGCGAAACCGGGGTAATTCTCGGAATTACTGTTTTAATTTAGCAACAAAAACCGGGAAAGCTTGCTTTTTGGGCGGGGATGAGTAGCTTCAACCTAATATTTTCAGAACTTCCCAGTTTTTTGGCCCGGGTTACGACCGTCTGAATGTGTAAGGGGTAGGGATTGAGAATGATAGGGAGGGAATACTCTGCGAGAAATGGATGGGCCAAAAAAACAGAGAAGTGCCATATTTTTTCCAGCCCATCATCGAACCAATCGAGTGTGGCATATGTATCGAGCGAGGAGCCGAGTAATATGATGAGCAATGAGCCAAATACGAATGTTTATCAAATCTGAGATTCATGTTGATTAAACAAGAAACAAATTGACACGTGAACAATGAATAAACGAAATTATATTCAGTATCTGATTGTTGTACTTACTGAAAGCTCAAAGGTAGATAATAGTAAGTATTTGGATGAGATAAGATCGAGGCAAATCATCATGTTGATAGGGGTATTCGTTGGCTTTGTCGATTGTTGCGAGAGATGAAATCCCCTGACTATTCGGGGATGACCACAGGGTAAAATCAACAAGAAAATCTTGGCACTTCAAGAAATTCTTGAGGCTTTCTACAAACGAGTCACTCTATTTCTGTGTAGATGAAAGGGCGTTTGGTAATTGAGTCAAGAATTTCTAGATGATCTCCTCGCACCTTCTTCACCATTCCCCTATAAATATCCCTTTCTTCCCTGATTGCGCGCAGTAACGACTGTTCCGTTTTTCGATCTCTCTAGAAATTTCCCTAATTTTTGTATTATTCCACAAATGTTATGTTGGTTTTGATTTAGATCATACCGGTCAGTTTGGAGTCAGCATGAACAATAAAAACAGCAAAGTTTTCACTTTGCGCACAGAGCTCGGAGAAAAGGTATGCAATTAACTAATTTTTTCATTCGATCCCATATTCGCATTTCAGGACATAATATCCACGCTCCCAGACGACTGTTTATTCGAAGTTTTCAACTTCCTGGATTGGTTAGTATTGCACTTTATGTTGGTTCAAGATCGATGCTACATTACATCCAGGAAAAGTTTCGAGACAATGGAAAGTGTGAGCCAGAAAATGCACCGCATTTCGCAAGATACGGGATGTGCAAAACACAAAGAGCCGGTTTCCGAGTTTATCATCAAACAGGTTTTCATAATACGAAAATAATTATAAAAATAACTCCATAATTAGAATCTGCTCTCAGAATTATGGCCACTTCACGCTGCATTTGACCTCTTTTGGAGCTATGGAATCACGTCTGATTTATGAAAATAAATTAAACTATGAATTATTCAAATTCCCTTCGAATGTTTTTCCTGTGAGTGGCGCACGTATTTTATTTTGTTTGTATATATTTACGCATTTTCAGAATCCGGAAGAGCCAAACAGCAGTGATGTCCCAGAAGAATTATTTACTACTTTGGGCAAGCTGCAATCGCGGTATGCCCCAATGCAGATATCCCTTGATCAGGTAATTTTTAGGAAACATTTGAGGTTTCGAGCCAGAATAACGTACTCAGATCCACGTGGATGCCTCTTTCCTTGGCAAACTTAAGAAGGCATTAAATGGGCACTTTCCGACTATTTTAGAGCTTGATTGCATCACAACAGACCAGGAGCAAAGGTGATGGAATTCGATCAGTACTGTGCAACCGAACTACTTTGCAGCCTCGCTAAATTCATCCTGTATTGGAAAATAAATTATCTTAAAATCACTTGGAAGTGCATGTCTAGTGCTCAATTACGCTCAAATTTCGACGAGGAATTTCTAACTAAATTCAGTCTGAACGATTCGAGGGAGCTTCGGTTGGATATTAATGACCAAAAGGTTGTCATTTCTCTTAAAAAATATCAAAGCTAAAATTATTTGTATTTTCAGCAGCATAGTTGGACTCCTTCAGCCGATTTTATTTCTAATATTTGTCGCTATGACGAATTAACGATGCGATCAATCGTTATTACAATGGATTTGATCAGAGAATTGATCATGGTAAGATTACAGGAGGTTTTAGAAGAGAAATGTACGTTACAGCAAGCATTCACTTGCCCAGAAATCGATTTCAAATGTTGGAATTTTTCCTCGAACGGTGTTATTACACTCCGCAGCCTTGAAAGCTTCAGCAAGGGAACGGTAACTATTTTTTTCCGAAATAAATAAAAGACACTATCTGAGAGGATCGACATGTTTGTGTTGGGACTTGGCATTCTTCAAAATACAACCTATGCTCTTTCTTGCATGGTAGGTAGTGCGTGATGAGTGTATGCGGGGAAGGGGGTTTGCTAAGCTTCCTTGCTTCTCTGCGCTTCAGGCGGTAGTGAAAAGTACCTGATGACGTCATAGGTCAAAACTCGTAAATCGAATCCAATCGATTCGGGAGTGGTCTAGTTGAGTTCCTCGTCGAATTCTAAGACATTTTTACTCGTGGACATTTTTCGCTCAAAATTCATCGAACGCTGAAAATCGAAAATTTCGAAAATTTTGACACATTTTAATTTTTTTACTACTTTTCCCGCCGGACATGTTGATGTTTTATTTTCTTAATCGACCCGTATTTTGATAACACACATTCAGTAAAAATGGCGTAATTTATCTCGGCTACGAAGGATGTTCAAAACGAGAAAAACAGCTGAAAAGTTTGACGATAGTACTTACAGTACTCTTGGACTAAATGACGGTCCCGGTTTTGAACTTACGGCTCCGGCTCTAAGATGCCCGTTGTGCTCAAAAAATTATTACAGTATCCTATCATACCCTATCTTGCTACCGTAACCCAGAATACCGTACCCCAGTGGTATCACGAAATGACTTTATTTTCAAAATGTTTTTTTTGTTTAATCAATCGGATATGTCGTCTTAGTATACTAACACTGTGTAGGTTAGTCACATGTTAACATTTAGTTTGAAAAATACTACATTATGTTATTAAAAAAATTCTGAAAAAATTTGTGCAACACGTTTAGAAAATAAAGTCATTTCGTGATAGCACTGGGGTACGGTATTCTGGGTTACGGTAACAAGATAGGGTATGATAGGATACTGTAATAATTTTTTTGAGCACAGCGGGCATCTTAGAGCCGGAGCCGTAAGTTCAAAACCGGGACCGTCATTTAGTCCAAAGGTACTGTAAGTACTATCGTCAAACTTTTCAGCTGTTTTTCTTGTTTTGAACATCCTTCGTAGCCGAGATAAATTACGCCATTTTTACTGAATGTGTGTTATCAAAATACGGGTCGATTAAGAAAATAAAACATCAACATGTCCGGCGGGAAAAGTAGTAAAAAAATTAAAATGTGTCAAAATTTTCGAAATTTTCGATTTTCAGCGTTCGATGAATTTTGAGCGAAAAATGTCCACGAGTAAAAAAGTCTTAGAATTCGACGAGGAACTCAACTAGACCACTCCCGAATCGATTGGATTCGATTTACGAGTTTTGACCTATGACGTCATCAGGTACTTTTCACTACCGCCTGAAGCGCAGAGAAGCAAGGAAGCTTAGCAAACCCCCTTCCCCGCATACACTCATCACGCACTACCTACCATGCAAGAAAGAGCATAGGTTGTATTTTGAAGAATGCCAACACTATGTCGATCGAGTCAGATAGTGTCTTATAATAATTTATCTACGCCCGAGGCGCGACGGCAAAGAAATCATCGGTTTGCAAATAATTATATCAAATTTAGTTCACAATCGATGACATAAGCGGGAGAGATGAGGATGAACTCGCGTATTTCGAAATTAAAAATAGGAATAGTCCGTATCGCTGCCATCTGGGCATACACAATAGTGTAAATGAGCGTGGATTCTTTGACCTGTTTATTACTTTCCGTTCTATTAAATAATATGTAATTCATGTAATAGATTATTACAACATCATTCTAACCTAAGCACTACAATTGTATTAAAAAAGTGTGTTTTAAATAACTGTTTTAAATAAATGTTTAAATTCTGTATTTAGCGTTTTTACAATGATGGCAACGGGTAGCAAGATGGTAACATTGCTTGACGGGGATAATTAAAGGGGAGAAAAAGTATTGCCGAAAAACAACAATTGACTAATGCTTGATTATGATAGTACTTCTCGGTAGATGGCCATCATTGTAAGCGCTCGAGTCTACCGCATTGGACCTGAAATATAGCTTTTAAAGTGGTAAATCATCACTAGGGATGATAGAAAGACAAATCTGTATCTTCATTCCGTGTGCTCTCTCACGGAGTGACGAACACATGGAATGAATAGATTCATTTCCTGACTGACCTGGTGAGCTTGAACGACTTCATAATATGCTTTCGGAACGATTTATTGACCAGGAGCATTGTGATGGCTGGGCAGAAACCTGGAAATTATTTTGTTCCTTATCACAATTCGACCAAAAAAAGCAGGAATTACGTAAAAATGAAGAGAGCCAAACTCACTTTTTACGTCAATAATCCACCAAAATTGATACATCACAACTAACATCCACTCAGGAGGAAAAAACTCGAAAGCGAGCTGTAAATAGATTGATTACGGTATTCTTATTGGAAATGATAGTGGATTTACAACAACGAAACCAAAACCACAACCCTGGAAAATGTTCAGTTATGAATGAAAAAAACGCATTAACTTCAAGAGACTAACCTGTGCCAGCATGCAGGGCAGCATTATTGCAAAATTTAGCATTCCAAACTTGAGCAGATTGCGTTCTTTTTCCCTTTTTGCCATTCCACTGCTCAATTTTCTGAGGCTCCTTCCAGAAGTTGCGTAGAGAATTACGATAATTACGCTGCTGATAACAATTTCGGCCGACATTATTTTGTGACTGTTGTGCTGGAAATGTAATGATTGAATAAGCTACCAGAAGTGATCGCCGTCCATCCACACACTCGTGTGAAATATAGAGACGGTATTGTGCGCTCGAGATACTCGTCCCATTTTGTCATCACTAGTCGGGGCAGTTTTGGCAACGTACCCATGGCATGAAAGTGAAGTCCTCGGTGGTAAAATATATCGTATAATTGCCCATGTCCATTTTTGCCATGATAATCTTTCTGAATTTTATTTTTATGCTCTATTTTATACATCCGAAGTTTACCTTGCAAATGAAGGTCCGAAAATGGCGAGAGCGAACAGCCAACTGAATCCGATGGAGATCGGCAGAAGCTTCTTCCAAATCTTAACGGGTTATTAACTTATCAGGCGCTTTTTCTGATGAAAGATTTTTCGCAATATGCTATTTCACAACTATTTTTCGAAGATGCCTGTGAAAAAACTGTACCGAATCATTCTGTAATGGTCGGCGAATCGACGTGAATCGATTGAGTGCGATAAAGCAATTGAGTAAATCTTGCACGCACGGACAGACGAAGGTCATCCTGCAATGAGAGAAAACAATGAAAAACGCCTCCAAGCTCGTACTTTTCAGCATTCAGTTGTGACAAAATGTCATAATTGAATAAATTCAAGTATTCGAGTGAGACTATTCTAGTTCCGCCCTAAGATGCGGAGAGGAACCATTAGGTACAAAATTTAAAGCCAATTTAAAATTTAAATCATGTCTTGCTATAAACTCACGCGACTCGAATCTGCGCGCAGGTGTGGCAATCGTAATCTGCGTAGAAGCCATTGACAAGAGGAAAGAACGGAAGGCGAAGTTCATGAAAGGAGACACCGACGCTGATGAGGTCCTGCAAAAATCATGAAGATAAAAGTGAAGGTTCGCCCCGAATTCAAGACACTTTCAATACTTTCATGAAATGCATGAAGATATACTACTAAAATATTTCATACCGCGATCGCCGCAGCAACAAATAGCAGGTAAAACGTACTTCGAAACGGGGAATGGGGCTGGAAATACAAAAATATGAGATGAATCTGGATCCATTCACGACCATTCCTCCCTGCCTTGATGCAAAATGACATGACCACGGTCGTTTCAAAAACCAGTGGAGAGAAATGAAAGACTCCCCGAAAACTTGTCTAGACGCGCAAGTCTAGACAATTTTTCTTAGAACGAAATGTTCTAGATTTCTACATCGTAAACAACAACGTACCCAGAGTCCCCATAAAAGTAGAAGCGGTCACCTTCAAAATGGCCCAGATCTCCACAAGATACAGTAGGACGAGAAAGGGGAGATAGGAGCAATTGACGAGGAACAGGTAGTCAACGGGTTGCAGCATAGATGTAGGTATCCCTCCTGAATAGGGCTGACAGGGTGAAGAATTCGTCTCGGACCGGTGAGAGTGCGCGCGGAATTATGAGACGAATTATTCAGCATGGCAGTGCTTCTTCCGAATGTGCAACGTGCCAAAATGAAGTCACTACAAAAAAGGGTAACTGGAATAACTGAAGCCACTACAAACTGCAGTCACTACTAGGGCTGTCAGGGTGAAGAATTCATCTCTTCATTTCTCCTGTTCTCTCACCGGTCAGAGTGACGAGGGAACACGCGGAATGAAGAGACGGATTCCTCACTATGACAGCTCTTGGCACTACGTCAATGCTGAGAGTCTCGTGAGTATGGAAATGGCCATCGGAACTCGGGGGTAATGTGGGCGATATAACAGCAGAAAATGCCTGGTGCCGCGAGCAATTTCTGGCCTCTTCTCGGTTCAGAGCAACGATAGATCATTGAAAAATGAGAAGTTCGATCACTTCCCGATGTCATAAAGCGCCGAAGCAATTGCTATTTATGAAATTGGGTGTCAGCTGTTTTTCGTGGGCTTGAAATGCTCTGCAAACGAATGTGGTGGTTCGCGAGCCCACTACACAACGGGAACGTGGAAGTGGGGAGGCGGTCAGGTAGATCACTGGCCTACCACTGGCCGCTGGCTTTTTCCTCCCTCCGCCTCCTCCTCGAACGTGCGTCAACGGACAGCTACGCGTGGAACGGAAAAATACTCTTACGCCTTGCCCAAGCCTTGGCAAGACCCCGACACCCTATTGCAATGAATGTAAACCAGAGGTGGACTGGAATGGTCGAGATAATTAGTAGTTTGATGGGAGAAAATGATCATATTCCGGCATGTTTCTCTCAGAGTTGCAAGGAAGTGTAGGACTGATGAGCGGTAGATCGTTGATTCGCTGAAAAAAGGGTGTTTTTATATGGGCGCTGATTTTGCTCGTAAGGGGGCATGCTTTTCCTAGTAACGAACTCCTAACGAACTAGATTGCAAAGTCTGGAAGTGATTATGTACCGATTCAGAACTGTGACGTAGGTGTCGTAAGTTTTAAGTTTCACAGTACTGTTCAATGGGTGGAACTTTTTTTCAATTTTTAGTCCATTCTTAAAAATAACAATAAATGACAATTTTTTTATCTCGATCGTATATATTTTTTTCCTTTTATGTTCAGGAAACAATCTCAAACGAGTAGGATTTTTTTGTAAATCAACGTTGTGGTCAAGTGCACAACGATACTACGATAATGCGCTGCGCACTGGTCGCTATCAATTTGGCATGCCGATTACATGGCGTTGGCGATGCTGTCGTCTCGTTTCTTCTTGCGATACCTTAGCCAAGTGGGACAAGAGTGCAATCAACTCACCATCGAAACTGCAACACTACTGTCATTGTATGGCAGTTTAGATCAATTCGACCCTGCGATATTGATTGCCATATTTATTTTATAGTCCCAAAAGGTTCCATTGAAGGATTATAAACAACGCTCAAGAAAAATATTGATTGGAAATCGATTTCGAAATCTCTCTTCCTTTCGCTAATGTTCGCTGTTTCCGCCTGAATGTTTCCTTTCTTCCCTTCCTTCCGATTGAGTCATCTAACCTTCCCGCTGTAGTTATTCATCCTATTCAACCCAAGCGATGCAATGATTAATCATCATCTATTTCCATCCCAATAAAAGGATAGGAAATGCTCGGTTAGAATACTCCTCATATTTTTGCAATGTGGATATGCATATTAATAGCTACTCTAATATCGTCGCTGTATCAAGGTTTCATATGCTTTCAAGAATAAGTTAAATTTTATTAAGGCTGTTCTTCCGAAGCCACTACCGTGAAATCTTTGATAAAAAGGCTTGATGGACCGGTATTCCCATTTTCAGAAAAATAACATAACTTCCAGGCTCTTTTTAGATGTACTCGTACTTCGATGATGAAGTTAATTCTAATTGGGAAATTGATTGGACCGTTCTCGAAGAGGTATTGCAAAGAAAAAAAGTTGAAAAAAATGTTTAAAAAAAGAAAAGTATTTAGCGAAAACAATGTTTCTATAAGAAATGAAGGCATCATTTGGATATTTTGTCATTTCGAAAGTTTTTTCTCAGCTTTTACTGTCAGCCTAAAAAAAATTTTGTATTTCATTTGCCTTGAAAAACCATAATTTTTCATTATTTTGAACCATCGTTTATATATATTTAGACAGATATTCTTAAGGAGGTAGTTGTCTATTAAATTGTTCATTTTCTGCCATCTTCAACACTTATGTCCGGCCTAATAAAGATTCGGAGAATATGCATGGTGATATACAGGTGGAGACAACAGCCGGTCGCCTTAGGAGCTTTTCCGATGCCATTTTAAAAGAAACTGATTCAGATATGAGAAAAGTTAGAAGTTTCACGTTTGTGAAACAATGTGATGCTTTTGACATACCTTTTCATTTTCAGGTAAGTTTTTAATTTAATTTTTAAGCGAGAATTATTCACAGGATATTGACAATAATATTGAAAAAATTGTACGAGCACAATTCAAAAAAGGAATTTTCTCGGTGAAGAATAGACTTTATGATGTTCTCGAAGCACTGGTATTTTCAATATCCTTTTAAGCATCATCATCACATAACCTTTACAATTGCAGAGTTATGCGTACATGTTTCAAGAAGCGTTCGAAATAGAATTGCATAAAGCGAAGAAGGTAAAACGAAGAAAACGAAGAAGAAGGGTGACATTCAGGGGGGGGGGGGTTACTTTTTTTATTCATTCTTTCCTCTTAGGCGGATTCTCCTGACTTCGAAACAATGGATAGTCGACGACAGCAAATTATTCGCAAAATTAGTGGGATGGTGTGCTCCATGTATCCATCGAGGATGTTAAACCCCGGTGACGTCGTAGTCGGTAAGTCGACGATTAAAATTTATATATATTGAGGTTTTAAATATTTTAGAAGCGGATTGCGACGGTGACGGGACAGACATTCCTACTGGAGATGTGGTCTTTTGGAAAGGTTTGTTTACGAATACATCAAATTCCTGCAGAAACATTTATCATCAAGATTATTTCCTGAAAAAATCACCTTTCAAATTTAAGGCCAAGAGGACGGGAGGGAGTTTGCGGAGGCTGCAATGCAAACTGTTTTGGCAATAATCGGAACTTTTCCCGGGGTCGGATCAATAGCTGGAATAATGTCGCCTCTGCTCGGATTGGCTATGAAAGGCGATGATAAAAATGCAGAAATGATTTACAAGGGATTTCAAAAGGTAAATATTACTATGTACTGAACAAAATATCAGGTAAAATTTCCTCTTGTTTAGATCAATGACAGAATTGAACAAACTGCAGGAATCATTTTATCGGAGATAAAATTGGATACAGTAAGATCTGTGAGTATTTGTTTATGTCTATTTTTTCGAGAATATACGTGCAGATAGACAAAACTGCATATACTCTAATGGAGTATATGAGGGAGATCTACAAACAAACTGATCCAGAACATAAAAATAGAACAATCATGGATTTTATTAGGCAATGTGAACCTGATATACCGTTTAAAACCATTTTGGTAAGAAGATTTCGCATTTTTATCTATCAAGAATTTACAGGAACTGCATGGTCAAATAAAAGACGTGCTGAATACACAATGGGAGAATGACTCGAAACATAGCAAGACTAAGATAAATCGCTTGAAGGAGAGGCTCTTTAAAATCCTGAATAAATTGGTATTTGCTTTTGAAATATTTTTTGCACAATGCGAAAACTAAAATTAAGGCGTTTGTGTATTACTTCCAACATCATTTGCGTGTGGACTTTCTCACAAATGTGACAATCAAAGTGAGAGTAAAGGAGACTCAGAGAAAAGGGAATTAATTTTTCCAAAAAATGTTTTTTTTCGGAGCGCGATGACCGCATTAATCAGTTGTATGCAAAATTGGAGGAAATTGAGAGGGATACATCACGTGTTCTCAAGGAATTGTCACAACGGGTATCTTTTGATTTGCAAGATAAAGGGTGAAGTACAATTTCAGAATTACTGGGATGGCATGAAGAAGTCCATGGACGAATTGATGAACCGACCAGCTCAAAATTTAAGCGCTACATCAACTCTTGTCGCAGAATATCTACGAGACATCTATACGAGGTTTAAAATGTACACCGAAATGAGATTTAAAAGTTGTTTTATAGCGATAAATTCTGCGTCGTTACACACCTCATAAATGAACCTTCCCTATTATATCAACTTTCTCCATTTTACTGGGCCCATGGAAGCCCCGCCCCAGCTGTAAAAGTACATGGGTTTATAAAAGATGATGTAAGTTACTTTTAACTTTTATGGCTTTAAATTTTTTTTTGAGCAACTCACCGTTTTTAGAATGAATTCCAATTTCAAAACAAGGAATACGTCATTGGAATTGTCCGCAGTAAATCGGCACACGAAACGAACACGAACGAATTTTATAAGAAAGTTTATGCTATGACTGATTCGTGGTAAGCCATAATTATAAACCATTTTCTCTTAAAAATATATTTTCGTAAATGTTTTGCAGCCGTGACCATTCATGCAAATCGGCGCCCAAGAGAAAATTCGCAGTCATTCTGAAGCAGCTGACGGATCAAGATAGAAAAGCTGACGAAAACAACATTGTGCGATGCAGGATCAATAGCGCTTTAACCTTCGAAACACCCTGCGAGCCATGGGCCGACGGTAAAATGGCTCTTACGTACCGCGACGAAACCTGCAAAGGCATTGCATTCCCCACATAATTTGGTCAAATACGGCAAAATTTACCAGATTTAATTCTCCTGAACGCTTGCAAGAGTATATTTTTGCATTGGATTGTATTTCTACTGTAAACATAATTATTCGAATAAACTATTATATTTTAGTTAAAAGAACGCACTATTATATCTTTGTAAATATGTTATCACACACTCGGATTGTGCAAATATTTGCTCAATGAGAGGGCTATTATCATTCACACACTGCTCATTCGTCGCCTGCACTATTGAGCGGGCGCTCCAGTTCGGCGTGTTGTTACTTCTGTACTTTTCCACCCTAACTCATTGCGCTTGCTCGCTTCATTGTGAGCGGTCCATAATAGTGCCGATCAAAAAGAACGTCTCGTTTCAACTTTTCATATCTCTCATCCGTCAGTAGAGCGGGAAATATGTGGAGTGCCCTATGGCCGCCGCCCTATTGCCTACTTGTCAACCATTTCCGCTCTAATTTGATCTGTTTTCAATTTATTTTTTTAAAATATTTTAGCCGTATGTATACAGTTTGTCCGATTTACACACGGACGCGGACGGACGGACGCCTGTTCCTTCGAAGGTCGCAGGTGGGACATGCCTCGGAAAATATTGTTCTTTTATGTATTTAGAAGCGCAGTTGACTAAATGATGACTCGATAAGGATAGTTACATTCAACGTAAGGTCCATGCATGTCGTTCATGATACATTTGTCTTATCAGCACTCAAGGCTTTCCAAATTGAGCACACTCCCTAGAGGGTCAGTGACACGAGAGAGCGTACGAAATAAAGAGAGTCTCCCTTGTTCATTCCCACTCCCTCTTATCAGGCGATTAGTAATAGAAACACGTCTCTCCACATTCAGCTCACTCTCTAGACACTCGAGCGAGAGAGATTATTCGAAACGAAGAGCGTTTTTCGAGCTTTACAGGCGATGCTTACGTAGGCTGAATCAGAGAAAATGTGCCTTCTAATGCGTCCATCTCTGCAGAATTCTCGTCCAACGGCAATGAACTACCCAGCAAGGTTAATTTATTCGCTTCTCTTTCTATATTCTTTTCGAACTAATCTCCTTTACCTATCTGGTGCAATCTGGTGAGATCTGTTTCCCCTATTCTTCACTTATTAATATTTGAATCTTTTCTACGATCTGGTGAATGAACTAATTGTAATGGCAACAACATTTATTCTATATTTGCAGACACCACAGTATGCGGCAAGGGATGGCGCTAAGCTGTGCATCTCGTTAGAATACGAGTGAGTTTTCTTCGATTGCAGAGTCTGATAGTAGTCTCATTACTTTTCTTGTGTTTTTCGTATTCAAAGCAGCTACGTTAGACCATTCGAAACATCAAACTGTGCTATTTTAGGGAAGGAATCTCAAACCATATTACGGTATAATTACATTGTTGCAGATAGACCAATCCTCAATGTGTAGTGAACTCATGGACAGTCAGATCCGGACGTTGACACATCTTCCCCCCTAAGTTGTTGTAGTGTTTTAATGTATTGATAAGCTATTCTAAAGATTTATTGTACATTTGTTTTGCTTTCTATTGTCATGGCAGATAAATCATGCCCACGATGCTTCCTTACACACAATGATCACTCTTTCATACAGAGACATGAAAAAGTGATCACTCAAACGAAAAATTAACAAATAACAATTGTATACCTTTCACCTTCGTCAAGATGTGGAAATATAATCATCAAACGTGCATTGGACATTCTAGTGCACATTATCGCTGTGCTTATGAATCATAATAAGCATTTTGTAGTCCCCGAGTTTTACAATCAAGATATAATTATTGTTTTCCACATCCATTCCCGAGATCTTTCCATTCTAGTTTCTAATAATGACCACTCCACCGCTAATTATCTCTATCATTCATTATGGCGCCTGCCTTACTGGAGTTGTAGCGAATTTGTTGTTATTTATAATGGTGTTAACAAAGACCCCGGCGACGCTAAAGTAGGTTTCGTGTTGAAAATTGAAAATAAATCAAAGTAAAATGCGAAGTTTAGGTCCTATTCGGTGCTCATTGCTTGTGATGCCATAGGACAGTTCACTACTGCACTGAGTGCTTGTGCTTTATTCACAAGGCAATTAATACATTTTTAAACTTTGAAATTATACGTTCTTTCAGAGTGATTCCTGTTAATGAGGCAGTGTTCTCTGTTGTTAGTGGACCGGCTTTACTAACTGGGTACTGAAACAGTTTTGCCTATCGTTAATTTTTAAAACGTCAATTTAGATCCCGAGAATTTTGCGAATTTTTGGATTCTGTCATGATTTATGGATATTCGCACTATAACGTGATACTTGTGACTTGTTTTGCATTCCGGTAAGTTCTTTCAAAATATATTTCAGCGTGATTTTATGTGTACAGGTACTATGTGCTTGTAAAAGAGACTCCGCCAGTGAAAATTGCATTTATAATCGCATTTCTGATCTCCCTGCCCTCTATTGTTCTCATGGTATCAATTACGACTTTACTAAATTTAAATTTACCAGTAGGTTCTAAATGCGCAAGTAGCGCTCGAAAGCACTGAGAAGATTCGAGCAAAACTATTGAGCAAAGGGCCCGGATATGATATTGACGGACTAATACTCGGTTAGGAATAAGGGAATCATAAATCATTGTTATTGTTGTTGCAGCCCCACTCAATCCCACACATCCGATTGTCATTATCGGATTGGCTTATGCTTGTTTACCAGTGTATCCTGCTGAACTTGTAATCGTTTGAATTTCGAAGAATTCAATAAATTTTGTTCAGTTTGTAATTTATCTGGCGGTTAAAATCTATCAATTCCTGGCTGTAAATGCTGCTCATATGAGCGAAAAGACACGCAACTCCCATCGGCAGATTGTAAAAGTAAATGATTCTTTTATTATTTTTATTTATATAAATAAATTTAATTTCAGGGCTTAGTCATTTCTGCAACATTACCAATCCTGGGAGTGCTGTCCGTGCTGTGCCTCATTTTAGGTTACTTAGCAAAGTAATGTTTCTAATGAAAATATTTATTTCAGGGCAACTGAGAGTTGTTGAATCCGTTGTGCTCGAATATGGTATGCACGTGGTGAGAAATATGCTCAAATTTACCATAAAATATGATATTTAGCTTAGCGAACCGGTCGTCGCTCTAAGCCCGATAATAACTATCTATTTCGTGCTACCGTATCGCAGGTGATTCGTAGTTCTTGAAACTTGATCTTTGATCTTTGATCTTTTATTTTTTATTTTTACAGAGCTGTCGCTTCGTTAATTGGCCACATCGGAGCACCGGTTGGCGCAGAGAGTACAACAAATTCTGATATGCCCAATAAAGTATCGGTAGTGAAACCATAACATTCTTTTGAAACCTAAATTAGGTGTTTGATCACATGATGCAAAAAAAATCTTTTTCCGGTTGTTTTCTTTGAAGCAAAGCTATAAAATATATTACATTTGCTTCTGTATATGCTTTTTGTACGCCGCAGTGATCTTTCTAATCTAAATTCTTTGGATCTAGGGAGAAATTCAAAATAAAGTGCGTACAAATGAGTAGACGGAGAATAACACGGATTAATGAAAGTGCAGAATACGGAAAACCACAACGTCCATTTTCTTAGGAATGGTATCCTTGTTCTTTTTCTCTTTGTACTACAGTGGATAAAAGAGCAGTTCCGAAGAAATACATAAAAACTGGGAAACGACAATACATTTCTTGGTATGTGAGATCAACTAATCAAATGTGCGGTAATCATCAAAACTATGACTTTTTTGTAGTTAGATCGTCAAAGAGCAGTTTTTTCAACAATAAACAATGCAATTGAGAAAAAAATTGAAGAGTCTCAAAAGGAATGCCAGAGGGTGTGCGTATTCTATCTATAGTTGATTAGGGCTATCCAGAGGGCATAATAAAATACGCATGCACCTTCCATCCATCCATCGGAAAGTTGCATAGCTGTCACCACCAAGTTGTATTCTGATGATGTTATCTGACAATCAAGTTATCAGTGCTGTGCCCATGGAAATTGATCAGAACCCATTTGCGATGGCTCCCCAGCTCGGAGAAAAGGTTTATTACTAAAAAATGGTAGTTTAACCAATAATATTCAGGATTTCATCTCCAATCTCCCAGACGACTGCTTATTCTTTGTTTTCTCCTTTCTTGACTGGTTTGTTATTTAAGATTTTTTAATTTCGACCAAAGACTTTTCAGGGATAGTTTCGAAGTAATGGAAAGAATAAATCAGAGGATGTATGCAATCACTCGCGATAAACAATGTGTCAAACCAATCGATGAATTCATTATTTTCAAGGTGAGCGATTTTCCTGTTATTTCGATTCTGAAATCCTCATTCCACTATAAGCCGAAAGCGCTCATGGGCAGTTCTGTAAAATCATAGATGACTTTTATTATGCAACATCGGAAAATTCAGAGCGATAGTCGATTCACAGTCTATGCAAACCCGCTGGACAAGAGCGATTCCTGCCTGGTTTACGAAACCTCGAGTGATGAAAACGGAGCCAAAAGGAAGATAAAGGCGCTGAGAGAGGGCTATTTACCGGTACGATATTCCGCGAAGGAAATTTAGCACGATTTATTTCATTTTTTTTCCAGAATTCTCCTGAAATTCCCGAAAATTCTGAGATTCCACAGAATTTATTCGCCGCATTGGAAAGCCTTCACTTCAGATGCAAAGCGAAGAAAATGTTTATTTATGAGGTAAGCTCCTAAAAACAATTTACCTCGCAGTGCCCGGCTTGTAAAAACAACAACAAAAATATTGGTCGTGTATGTGAGAGTTTTGCTTTGATTGTGAGCACCTCAATTTACCATTGTAATACCATTCCAGCTTTATGTCGATGATTCATTCCTTCGACGGCTTGGGAACTCTTTCAATTGGCAAATTCCTTCAAATTTTTTGCTTATGAACGTAATAACAGATGAAAAGACAAAGTGAGAATAATTTGTGATTTTGTAAAAAAATATATTTGTTTTTAGATTCGCAGAATTCATCTTGGAATCGAGAATAAATAATCTGGACATTTCTTGGACAAGCTTCCCTTCTGACTCCATTCAAGCACAATTCAACGAAGATTTTTTCATAAAATTCAGTTGTTTTAACAATTTAAAAAATCGTAGATTGCGAGTTGATTGCACATGCAATGTGAGTAATATTTTCAATTTTTTTCATTTAATGCAAGCTCTCTAATTACTTTCCAGCATTAAATTTGCAATTTTGTTGCAGGAAAATCGTTGGATATTGTCACGTGCAATTCTGCCATTAATTTGCCGCTACTCCGAGTTAGAACTTCATTCCCTTGTCCTTCCGATCGATTTACTTCCGGAATTGATCAATGTAAGACAAATGAATTTGAGAAAATTAAAAAAAATAAAATTAATTTCAGATGTACTTCAACTCCATCGTCCATACTTCGGACACAGCTTGCTGGACTTTCATACTGAGCGCCCCGATTGATCTCAATGCACTTCAGATGTTCAACAATGAAACGGTAAACTGAATATAGCTAAATAACAAAAACGAATGTTTTCAGTTTTCGCTCGAGCATGACGAGGAATATTGCAACAAATTGGACTTGTCTGCCTTCATAATAATCCGCAAACGCAATTGCCCTTTACACTGTGAATTAGAAACATTCGTCTCTGTGGACGATGGGCATACTGTGCTCACCACTACTTTCATTGATAGGGAACGAGAATAGAGCTCTTGGACGAGTTGTTTGCATTAATTTTTACAAATATATTCGTTTTTTTTCTCAGGACTGTAAAATTGTGAAGACAGCGATAAATAATATGATATTTTATCGTAGTTCTTACAAGTTTCGGGTCATTATTGGTTGTAGAACCCTAGAGCTTCGATTTCAATTGAAAAAAGGCATGAATGACATATCTGCAAATGGAATAATTATGTATTTGATTTAGTGAATTTATAAATAAAACACCAAAAATCAAATAATAGAAAAATCAATCGGAACGAACCTTCGCCCGCTGTTCTTATCTCCTAGTCTACCAGCATGTTACGATAATTGCGTGAACTTCCTGGAACATTCTTGAGATTGCTAATTCGAGGAATTTTGTTGATAACTGAGTTTATTCTATCGATTAGACTATGCTCCTTTCCATCGGCTAATGTTAACGATCTAAGCATGTAAAAATATACTCTTTTTTTGGAAAAAAACGGGTCTGGTCCGTTTTGGGTGTCCCATCAAAGTTTCCTGGACCCGGCAAAGTTTTACGGTCCCATGAAAGTTGTCCGGTCCCAGTGATATTTTCTTGGACCCGAAAATAGTTTCCTGGACCCGAAAATAGTTTCCTGGGCCCGGAAATAGTTTCCTGGACCCGAAAATAGTTTCCTGGACCCGAAAATAGTTTCCTGGACCCATTCCTTCCTAAGTGCAATTGCAAGTTCCAATTGCTATTCAATTTATGCTCGTCGTAATTGCTTTGACTTGGGACAATTCTTTATGCTTACAAGTGCTTAGTACCACCTACGTTTTCTGCAGAAAAACAATGTCATAACGTACAATGATGGGAACCCGTTAATTATTTTTCGGGACCAGGAAACTATTTTCGGGTCCAGGAAACTATTTCCGGGTCCAGGAAACTATTTTCGGGTCCAGGAAACTATTCGGGGTCCAGAAAACTTTTTAAGGACCGGGAAACTATTATGGGACCGGAAAACTTTGATGGGACACCCAAAACGGACCAGAGCCAAAAAAACACCAGTTGAATAAGTCAAACCCGAAAAGTTCTCTAACCTTTTGCCTGCATTTCGTATTTCTTCATCAACCAGGCTACAATAATTGCGTATACTTTCTGGACATCTGAGTTAAATCTGAAAGAAATTAGTCAATTATCAATAAGGGTTGTTAGGGTGAAGAATCCGTCTCTTCATTCCGCGTACTCTCTCAGCAATTAGAGTGAGAAGAGAGTACGAGAAATGAAGAGATTGCAGCTCATTATACATGCAAAATAGGTACGTGGCTACTCACGAAAAGCGCTTTTATCAGTCGAGCTTACCTTGATATTTATTATTCCAAAATCGATGTAACGCCCATCGGAGGTGCGCAGCTGAGATGTAACTATTTTCTTGGAACGACCCATTTCGGAACGATCGGCTCGGAACAAATTTCTGAGAAATTCGGAATGGGAACATCGCCAGTCGAAACCGCTTTCTCGAAACTATTTTCTCGGAATGATCGGACGAGAACTCAATATCTCAGAATTTCGTTTTTAGAATCTACCATCTCGGAACTTTTTTTCCTTCCCAATGTATGGAAAATTGAACTTTAACAAACATTTCTGAGGTGATATGTGCATGTAATTCAGTTTTATTGTGTTTGGGTATGTGAGTAGACCGATCAGGATACTCTTCTTACCTCAAAATGAACCGGTTCCGAGATTAATCATTCTAAAATGAAAGTTCCGAGAAAAAAGTTCCCAGATGGAAGTTCCGAAAAGGAAGTTCTCAGAGCGAGATTCTAACGTAAAATGTTCCAGTATAGTGGTTGCAAGAAAAATGTTCTAGAAAAATTGGTTCCGAGAAAATAGTTACATGTCAGCTGCGCACCCCATCGGAAGTCAAGACTAAGCGCCCACGTGTAGAGCCGGCAGACTGAAAAAAATACAAGTTACTGAAATAAATAAAGAAAACAAATAAGAAGAAAGGTTGGGATGGAAAAGTTGCTTCTACTCATTGCGCTAGCAGAGAGTGAGAGTGAAAGAGGTTGACTGGGAGTGGACTGGGGGGACCACTCTGATCCTCTAGTCGAGCATTACACCGACCAACAGCTGCTCGCGTCTCTCTCTTCTCTTTCTCTCTAGTTGTGTGGCCAGGGTAGAAAACGCGCCTCTTCATTTCGTGTGCTCTCTCGTCACTCTGACCTGCGAGAGAAAACGCGGACGAAGAGACGGGCGATAAATCTGAAATTCCTAAAGAGATTCCCTTGGTTCAATCCTTGGAATGATCCTTTATTTTCAGTTTACTATAATCATACGATACATGGCCTTCTTTTCAATATAAAGAAGAATTCGTCTCGTTACTATCAACTCTAAATATAAATTATCCCACTGTGGTTGTTGTTATTTTCTAAATGCAAATAATAAATGAATAACAATTGTTCATCATGATTGAAATAAATTTTGTATGTCTAATGTTCACTACACAAAAAAAACTGAATTACCATTCTCTGTTCGTCATAGATGTTTTCATGCACCTGCCCATTCCTTTTAGAGTTTAGACTGATTTCAAGATTGATTATCATATACATTTTGAGTTTAAAAAGAAAATTCAATATAAATTACTCAAATTAAATTACTCTGCGAACAATAGCGCATTTGCATCAATATTTTCATCAATAAATCTTCTCCTCTCATTTTCTTTCTTCATTCTCGTCCTCTTCGCTCGTCCTGAGTCCGCTCTCCTCCGCCGAACCAGAGGTAACGAAACCCGCTTGAGGTTCTCTTGGCACTATTCCCTAGGATCCATATTACAGTACCCGTGCCTCATTTGGTCCCTGGTTTCTGGCACTGGAAAACAATATTGTACCCGACCCGAAAATATTGATCGTTCCAGGATGCGACCTCATGCGATAATACTTCTGCTGCTGTGCGCGCTAGCCGTTCCAGGTACTTTGCTAGCTACAGTGATTCTGAACTGTTGTTGTTAACAATACGTACATTGCTTCAATTCAAATGTACCGTAGCACTCCAACATACTAAGTAATACTGTTACGGTAACCAAGTGTAATGGCAATAAAATAATGTTTTGTTATCTACCGTAAGCTCATTCAGGTGAAAGTTGCGATCGATCGCAATTCAAAGCAGATCCGCCGAACGAGGTACGGTAACTGGGTGAAAAAAGTTATCGTTTCCCGTCGCTGTGAGATTTGATTAGATGAAGGAATCCCGATCCCGAACATGCAACCTTGTCACTTGTTTACTTTGCAGGAACGGCAAAATAAGTAAATGGTGTATCCACGTCGAGCGTTTTTACAGTCATGAGACAACGCTAGGTGGGACCCACTAGTAAGGCCAGCTGTTTGACCCTGCGGTTCAATGCTTTCTATTTTACGCTACCTTCCACGAAAGAGGTCACTACCAATTTGCCGACCCCTGGGGGAAAGCAATGCCTGGTTACCCTCGGCGGGGGATTGAACTCGAAGGGGGTTGAACTATTTCGCTTCAAAATTGAGCTAAAAATTTAAAATTTTGGAAATCGCTTATCTATGCTGGTACGTGTCAAAAAACCCGCACATAATGGCAGTCTAACTTCGAAAACGTTGTCTGGAGAGTACAAAAGGGATCAGAATGCTGTGTCTCGTACCTCCACTATTTCCGATGATATCATATCGAGGAAAAGGGTGTGGTGCACTGTCTCCCGCGGATTGACAGCCTCTCTATTTGTGGTGGGAAATGAATTTATGTACGGACAGGCAAAGCAAAGCAGTACCGATGGAGGGAAATTATGTATTTTTTTATCGAGAGCAGAGGTGCAATACGGCTGATAATGAATTTTCAGATTATATTTCGGGATACGTCAATAATTCATGATTTCTTAATTTATTGCACCGACGTTGGACAGACTCCCAGATGGATACGGTGCGCACTGAATTCTATTTATTGAGAGATCAAACCACTAATCCACATGACATATCAACAAATTGGCAATGTTTGGGGCCGGGATGAGAACAGAGCGACATAGAAAACGGAGGATCGCTCAATGCCTCATGAGCCTTTTCGCAAGCGTTTTTTCAAATGATTGGGATAAAAACTTAATACAGTTCAAACGTAAACTAAACAAAAGTTGCTCAAAATAATTAATTTCAGGCACAATGAATATATCTACAAGAACTTGTATTGTGAAAATGGAGAATTGATTGGCTATGGCACCCCAATTGAAAAGAAATACCAACCTTATATAACCAAGTATTTGGGACATATAAATACTACACAAACTCTAGGCTGCGAGGAATGTAAGCATTAAAAAATCGAATTTTTTGAGCTCTTAAATATGCAATCAAGTGAAAGTATTTCTCAAATAACGATATTAATATAATTACATATATTTTTTTTTATATTGTAATATATTTGATTCACCGTATTCTCTTTCAGATACAGTTTGTGATCGATCACTCTTCAAAGCAGATCCACCGAACGAGGTACGATAGTTATTGGTTTCACTTTGAGAACGCAGTTAGGCGAGTTGGAGATAGCAGATCGAAGGGTATCTTTAAAAATCCATGTTATCTAACGCTCGACAATGTACAATGTATAATCAACTAGAATACGATAGAAACTAGAAACTAGAATACAACTAGAATAGAACAAAAAAAATTCGTGTTTAAATTATTATCGCCCTATGTGTTGATGAATTTTATATTTATTTTTAGGCTATCACAGATCTAATTGAGCTGATAATGAGGTTTCAGATTCTTCTTGATCTCCATGGTTCATCTGAGCTGATTCTTACTTGCAAACACGTTGGAAAGACTCCCAGATGGATACAGTGCGCATATTAATTTGATTGTTTAATGGAAATGAATAATTGCAGGTACAATGGTTATGTATTCAAGGACGTGTATTGCCAGAATGGAAGATGGAGTGGCTATGGCTATCTAAATGCAAATGGATATGCTCCAAGGCTAAGCCATGATTTAGGAAACATAAATTCTACACAGACTCTAGGCTGCGTGGATTGTAAGCATTTAAAAAAATTGCATTAAAATAGTGAAAAAAATTTCAATAACCGATTCGGCTCAAAGCGATTTTTGCATGCATATTTCAGCAATTATTTTTTGAATAAAAATCATTTTTTTCACAATTTTTTTAGATTGCGTAGTAATTGCAAGCAACGAAGTTGAAACGAGTCTTGATCTTTATTCATCCTGGAAACAGTTTGTTACAGTTCAATGCGCGGACGAATCTTTCGACCTGTAGTAAGTTGTTCTTATTGCCGACTCACTTTATTGCTGACCGTATGCAGTCACAACGGCACACAAATGGATGGGAATATTGTTGAATGCTCACATGAGGGGTGGCAAATGCCAGTGACGAAGAGGATGATTGAACGGGACGAGACAATTCCACTACAGTTTGAGTGCAGAAAAGGTGCGATCTTATAGGCCTCGTGATTGTTGAAAGTGAATATTTCAGCCCCACTGCCGTGCTCATTTCGGATTACTGAAGGGATTCACTTTGACAATGATACCAAAACGCTAACTTGTTCTAAAAATAATACAATTATGGAGATGAAGTGAGCAAACCAATTGGTAAAATTAATACTCGTATTTCAGAATAAATTCGAAAATGTATGAATCTTTAACTTGCGAAAAGAGTGATAGATCACATATTTGGAAATACAAAGGAAAAAGAATAGCTGAGGCTTCTTTAACTCTAAATGTCACTTGCACTGAATGTAAATTGTTTTTCTTTTTGTTATCAGCAAAAAAATAGAAATGACCATGTAGATTGTGCGACGACCTACGAAAGATTAATGAAAGTGGAGAAGAGAGGAAACACCCTTGAATTTGCATGTTCTAATTCGAGTTACTTCATATTGTGGGTTTATGAAATATTTTTCTATTTTTTTGTCAAATAAAAGTGTGACGTCTTGAAAACGAGCGCTATATAGATAATCCAAGCACTGACCGATGGCCGAAAGGCATTACTTGTTTAGACAATTAGACACGACGAAAGTTATGATCAAAATGTCAGTGTCCAAAAAAGAAAGAAACTTTTACACTAGCCGGATATTTGTTGTTTTCGTCATCTTTGCATTCCCTATCTCTATTCTTCCCCTATTTCGAAGGCGTTATACTGACAAAACGACGAAGCTAGGACAAAATGGACCGAAACATCCAACCGAGTTTCTTACTTGTTTTTTCTCTCCCCTTTCTTGTCTCAGTTAACAGTTTATCGTGATTTCTAATGTCAAAACCAAGATTATTATTTTATTTACAGATTCAATTCCAAACACTACGCTTCGCTTGAATGCAGTATGGGCGGATGGTACAAAATAAATTGGAACGGTTATTACAGTATTGGCGAAGCTAAATCTACCGAGAAGCTAAATCTGACCTGCGGGACACGTGAGATATCACATGATTTATGACTGTGAATGTGTTCTTTCAGCACCTCCTTTGTGTACTGCGTTGAAGGCTGATTCGGTGTGCTAATTTAATCTTGAAAAATATTCCGGTTTATTTAATTTAAGCTCACCTTCGATGAACAAAACGAGGCATGGTCATGTTTGGGAAATAAACACATCATGTTAGTTTTGCTTAAAAAGTGGTATCTGGTTGACAATTACAGGCTGAGCAAGAAGAACCTACCTGACCCACACGTTACGTATAAGCAATACTCCAATATCTCTTGTGACACGGGCAAAGGATGGCTTGGAATGGGGCCGAATCTTTATCTATTCTCACCTGATATGAGAGGAGCATTTCTTGCCGATTCTGATGTGCAATTGAATGTCACATGTGTTGAATGTAGGAAATTATTTAATAAGTAAAAATTACTGGGAAAAAAAAACGATTTAAAGATTGCGTAGCTACCGAAGAGGGAATAAAGAAAGAGCTCTATGAATATGACGAAAGTTCACTGTCCCGAATGTACAAGATAACGTGCAGTGTGGGAGATCTCTAGTAAGTACCTTATAGGGTTGGCTTTTCAACATCTGCAAAGCTTCAAATTCGATACTCTAGGCAACGCTGCAACGGAGGGGGGGGGGTCGGCACTTCTTCGGTTTTTGGCCCAGCTATTTCTCGTAGAATATTTCCTCCCTATCATTCTCATTCTCCACCTCCTCCACATTCGGACCGGTTGCGGTCTGGGCCAGAAATCGAAGAAGTTCCGGGGGGTCGTTGCAGCGAGAGAAGGACAGAACCTCTCATTTTGGCGCGACCTCTCGCCTATTTCTCTGACCTTACGTTAAGAGGCAGCACCGCTGTTACGCTTCCCCTGAGACGTTGCGACGTCGCAACCCTCCCCTACAATTGTGTCAATGTCGCTATCGTCTCACCGATCCATTTACCTAATATTCTAGATTTGAACTTATTATTTTATTTTTAAGTTAAATTTGTATTGTGTGGCGATTCTGTTAAAATCTTACTCAGAAATTGCTTCAGTTTCGACGGAGCTCCGGTTGATCTTGGAGAAGTGCATTGCGGTCCACTCGGTTCCTGGACTGATAAAAATGGCGTGTCTCTCAGAAAAAATGTACATTTGGAAGCGAGTTTACCTATGAAGTTTGAGTGTAGAGGTAAGTAAACATATTGCAACGATGAGTCACATTTATCAGCTCCTACAACGACCATAATCGCAACAACAACAACAACAACACCACTAACAACAACTACAGCAACAGCAACGACAAAAACGATGCAATCTACGACTGAAGGTGAGAGATGCACAACTAAATTGCACAATATTTTTTTCAATTTCAGCACCGCTCAAGACTGCTGAAGTGCGTTAATCGCAGAAACATAGTTTCAAAATGTTTTTTTCGAAATTGTGTAAACTAAAATTCCAATTTAGGCACAATATACTGGCCTTATTGTTGGCGGTTCCGTCTTCGGAGTCATCATTTTTGGCATCGTTATTGCCTTGATTATCGTTAGTTTTGATCAATGATTATCTTTTTTAAACCTAACAAATTTAAAGGTTATGTATCTGAAGCAAAGGCGATCAGCTCACAACGAAAATAGAGCACCAATAAAGCTTGCGGGACAAAATGCAAAGAGTAGAGAGTAAGATTAATTAATTTAAAACTGAAAATACCAACTAGTTTTCAGTAGCGGCGAAATTCAAAGTAAGGCCACCAGCGTCTCGTCCGATTTGTAGTGTTGAAGACGTTGAATATGAGAAGAAACGAGTCGATTCGAGATTGAGCATCACTGTTTCTCTTACAAATAACACGCAGATAAACGAGTTCAGTGTCATTAAACGTGTTCTTGCCAGACGAGGAAAAGATCATGGATCCAAATATATTCTTATTTGTAAGCATTATCTAATAATAAATTATGTTCTCAATGATACAATTTATAAAATAATCTTTTATTTATTAATTATTGTCAGTTTTCCTAATCAAATCCGAGTCGTTTCCTGCATTGTCGATAGCCGCACCTGTGAATTTTCAAATTTTATTTCGAAAATAAATTATAAAACTTCTCTAAATCTCAACCATGAAAAGGTAAAGTTCAAGCTAAATAAAGGCGATTTTTCAGATGTCATGAGACATCCACGCCTGGTGGTGTACACAGGTAGAACCAGGTACGGCACTCACTCAAACGCAACCCTACCTGCACTCAAACATCTTGTACTCTCTCCCGTAGTCGCTCTCAATCTCATCTCCGGGATAGATTGTTTGCCGGGCATGGTATGTAAGCTCGCCAAAGTCCGGCAGAACGCGGTCTGTGGTAACCTTGAAATGATGATTTAGTCGAACAAATCTAACAGAAATAAAAGTATTTGTAAAATAACTCGTGAGATCTCAAAAGCATGAAATCAAAAAAAAATTCTCACCACCGTCATTGTAACGTTCGGACAGCACGCGTGATTGATGAACTTGTAGATGTTGTACTGAAAAGTGTTTCAAATGTGGCTGTATCGACGAAAACTGTAACTATAAATCAAATCAACTAGCTTCACTTCTTTCATAATATGATATTATTCTTCAACATCATTTCAAGACATATCGTGAAAATGATAACGAAAGAGCTTGAAACTCACATAGAGATCGGGCGAGAGAACGACGTCCGAATATGCGCTGTAAATATTTTCATAAATTATGCGGTTTTAAGTTGTTTTCGCTCTCAATTCTCGCTTGTCAGAACCCATTGAAGTATCTCAACGACTAAGTCATGGCAAAATACTCACTAGAGCTCGAGAAATGGGCTGCCGTCTCTTCATTCCTCACACTCTCTCACCGGTCAGAGAAGCGAGAGAGTGTGCAAAATGAAGAGACGACGGTATCATTTCTCGAGGTCTAATACTCACGGTATCCCGGCGAACATGGTCTTGTCTCGGCGCTGCCGCTTTGCTTGTTCTTCTGTCATCCACTGCAAATGGACATAGTTTAAAAAATTAAATTGGTATTGGAATTTAGGAAGAAACTCCTCATTCGACTTACGCTTACTAGTATAACTACAGTTCGCATTGCAGACTCAATTAAACTCAATTATACTATGCTAAACTTCAATGTTTTTCGAAATCCATACCTCTCCCGCATAAGCAGTGATATAAGTCCCCCTCTCAATCTGATCCACAGCAAGCACTCCCAGTCCCTTGCCGGGTAGATTAACGATGGCGAGTACTGCGGGGCAACCTTCCTGAAAAAATACAGAGAATATTCAAATTCAGATAATGCTCACAAGATGCATGCCACGATTAGAAGTATTACACCTCACAAGTCATACAGCTTCAGCAAACGACACTACCAATCTGAATACTAGTCGTCCACTTTTTCGACTGACATTGAGATTACTAACCTTGAGTACTGTTCTATTTGAGCAACTCGGCGGGCATCCGCAGGTTGCATCGCAGAGAAACGCTTGAGGTGGGTGGTCGTGTTCGTAATGAGAGTGCGGCGTGCGAAAGCCGTCCTGGAAATGAATAATATTTTTACATTGGTCAACGAGTGTGTTTCACACTAACATGACAGTCAGGAAAGGTGCGCAATGAGGGGGTTATATCTGACAAAGCATAATTAAAACAATTGTGGACTCACAATCACTTCGTTCTCATCACTGCCCCTCTGCTTCTTTTATTATTATTACAATTTATATGTATAATACTACCCTACTGTGTTACGAATAAGTGCGTAACTTAAAAAGTATGATTAGACTCACGATAACTTCGTTCTCGCCCGATAGCTTCTCCATTACTGCACCGAGCGGCCTTCCATTCAGGTACTGTAATCGACCATTGACGTGCACGGCCATGCGTTTGCCGAGACTTTTTACCTGAAACACCATTTACTTGGATAATAATGCGATAAAAGAAATAGAAGAAGGAAAAAAACTAAATTCTGGAAGCCGGCTTACCCGTTCAAAGCAAGCACACCCTGAATTCGGCCCGCAAGAACCGCGGCAGTTACATCTGAAATGTTATTTTTAAAATGGACATACATATTCAGCTCTGCTGGCATGGTCTGGTCATGGCTGGCATGGTCAACCAGATAACTCTAAACTAAGATGCGACAGATTCTATTAGATTTATTCCTGGAAATGACTTGAAACGGTGAGGGTACTCACGTCGGAAGTGGCTCTTTCTTATACTTCCTCCTCTTTACATAATCCGCTATTATTTCCTCCGATCCTTTAGTGCCTTCCCACAGCATAACGTCAGCGTAGTTGTTGCGACCGATCATTCTCTAAATAATATTTGTTTCTTTTATGGTCATTTCTTGCTATTATAACGAAATTTATCAAAAAACACATAAATGTTACGAAAAATAGTGATAAGATTTCGAACCTTTCCACCCGGGATCGTGTCCACATCCTGCGTTCCCCTCCAATCATAGTAGAAAGCAGGTACTTGCTTGAGGAAGAAGTAATGACGAGCAAGCGCCATTCGGTACACGACCAGCTTTTCGCGGAACTGAAATATGGTCAATAGGGTGCAAGATTTAATTACGCTAAAATGTACTTTAGTTGTCTTGGGGTTTTATTACAGAAAGTGCCCAAATACAAAATGAAACGTTCCATCTGGTTTTAAAGCAAAATCGTGTCAGCCAAACAATAATTAGTGTATCCAACTCACTTCCTTATTGTACAAATGCTCGGACCTATTCCAGTCCGGGAAATGATGCTCGAAGGCTGCCGATCCGTACCTTTTCCTTAGCCCCGTCTCAACGATGCTTCGAACTTGCGGCTCGATACGTTCAATCTGCATTTACGATGATATTTTTGGTAGGCTTGTCCGAAAGGTCTTCCCTAGGGACTACGTCTACAATTTTATATTTCAATTCCTTCTGATATGCGCAAGCCTGAAAATTGGTAAAGATACAAAGCTTTGCGAATGAAAAAATGGGTCCTAGGGGTTAAGTTTACAATTGTATTGCTCCATAGCAAAACTTAGTTCGTGAAATGTAATTTTTCAACTGACCTCCTTCAGGTACAACTGATACGCACGCAGCCTCAGTTGATCGTGTTGGTAAGTTTTGCCCTGAATCAATTGTTCTCTGAATCTATTTTTGGTTGCAATTGTCAAATTGACTGGATTAAAACTGTGAAAATGATTCTAACAAAAAACTAACTTCCATGTCGCAATTCACCACTTCCTCAGGCATGCGGAACATCGACTGCGCCGCAGGAGGTTTGATGGGATTATTCTGAAATTTAAATTTCAAGGAACGAATCCATCAGTAACAGCATCTTCCTCCCTCCTCACAGTCACTGAGAAATACCACTCGAAATGAGGAGAAGAATTGTCACTCTAACAGCCCTTGTAAAAGTAAGTAATCACCTCTCTAGTCATTCTCCGCAAATATTCGTGCATCGGAGCTAGCGCGCGTTCAAGTTTGTCTCCGGTGAGGCCTTCCTGTATTCATTTTTTGGGGACATAACATGATGACATATTTCGAGAAGTTGACTCACCTGTATTTTTGCCTGGACCCCTTCCAACGCCACTCGAAGTTGCTCATCATCCATCTTCTCAATTCCTCTAATATTCTCGATCCTAAATTATTATTTTGTGATATTATTCATAATTGAAATACTATCACAAAAACGGGTCAACTTTTGATTTAGGTTTTTTTTATTGAAGAGTAAAGGAAGGAATTATTTTGTAAACAGGGCTAATCGTCACCTTTCCGATCGTCTTCTTCTCTTCTCATCTCTGTTCTCCTTGTCCTCATCATCATAATTATTCTTCCGAATTGGCTTTTTCGATTTTGGCTTTTCGTTCAACTGCAATGAACGATTTTATCCCGTTTTACGAATGAACCAGCACATTTTTTCACTGCTGACTAGATAAAAACAGCAAGTTGAACGTACCTGATTGCCCTGGTTCGTGCCTTTACTTGATATCCTACCAACCGCGTAGGTCTTTCTGCCCATTGTTTCGACAATGTTCCTATTAGGCTGCAATAAACGATAAAGTAAGACAATGATCAGAGCAGGTAAGCTTAGTATTGAAATGTGAAATCTCAATTAAGATAAGGCACAGATCGGATGAAGCATTGCCACTGGGATTTGGAAGCGTGGAGGAGGGGAGGGGGAGGGGGG